>OY855913.1:17929287-18411787 GCA_963693305.1 Meandrina meandrites
ATATAAAGGACTGAGAACTAATCATTGGTGAATGCAGATACAGTAGAATTTTTTAACTCAACCCCAAGGGGGCTTTGCATGTTCTCATGTGGCATCAAAATGTGGTTAATGGCTAAGGTATAACAGATTCAGTACTGTTAGCACTCTACAGTCAAAAAAAGGAAACACTTCTTTGTAGAACAAGACAAACTTCAAAGAAAATACAGCAAGATTTGCAGTTATTACCACCTACACTCCAGTTTATCTTCTTTCAAAAACTTTGCTGACGTTAATTTTTGAGGCTAAATTTGAGGGTGATTGTCTTCAAGTTATCCAGGAATTTGCTCAAGTTATTGAAAGGTTAAAACTCTGTGAGTTTAAGCCATTTCAGTTAAACTTACTGTAACAGAGTGATTTGGGTTAGCAAGAATTAGCAAGAGTTTTATGGGGTTGGAGTTATCAGAATTCTACTGAATTTGCTTTAACAGTAAGTTATTCATTTTTAAATCTTAAGTTTCTATTAAAGCAACCACAGTTACAAAATGTAAGGCAATGTTGTCATGGAAATTGTAACATGCCTTCAGTCATTCCCCTCTGGCTGTAGCTATTCAATGATACCCTCCCACTATTTATGATTGGTAGTGTGAGACACTTTGGACGAAAACCCAAAAACCCAAATAGTAGAAGAAGACTGGCTGTTACTTTGCGTGGTTTTGTATTTGAGATAAAAAAAACAGTGTCAGGTGTGGCTGCAAAGGCCACTTAAAGACCTGAAAGTGCAGGTGTCACAAGTTTCAAATTGCTAGATGTTGGGCCTGAAGTTTTCAAATTGTTGGAAAAGATAGAAAACAGTGTCATCTAGTGAAGGTGCAGGTGGAAAGGGAGTGAGAGTTACATGCAGGATAGGTCTTCCATATCAAATCGCCAGGGATGTTCATCTGAAAATAATATTTAAACCCATGAAATGGACTAAGGGCATGGCTGAAGCTTTTTTTTGAACCCTTAAAATATGTGTTTCAAGACAATGATGGCCAAACATACAGGCATTCTCATACCTGCCAACTCTCCCGGTTTTCCCGGGAGTCTCCAAGTCTCCTGGCTAGAGCACCAAATCTCCCAGGAAATACCTAACCTGGCTTTTTTTAATTTTTTTTTTCATCAATTCCGTTATTTTCGAGAATCCAAAAAGGAAAATAAACCAAGAAGTAGATTTAGTGCTCTTATTTGAGCTGTTCTCAATCTGAAAACATCGGAAAACGGGAAACAGAGCGAGCAAATCACTATATATTTAACGAGAATTGTAATTGGTCAGACATCAACCAAACCAATCCAATCGTACAATACATAGAAGAAAGTTGGCGCGGTTTTCGCACGCTGTTTACACTCGAAGCGAAGATTGCCAGCATGGATTTCTAGACGTCTCCAGATTTTTGTACCCTGGGGGTTGGCAGGTATGTATTCTGTCCTGAATTCCTAAGTGAGACCACAATCTATAATTTATACCCCTAAGCAAGATGACGAACATCCCCGTCCCTTTAATATGGGAGTCAGGACCCCCCTCCCCTGGATAAGGTGGCTAGAGGCTAGGGCTTTGCCGAGGCCTGTCACTAGATCTTGTCAATCACAAAAAGGTTTTACATGTAGTTCAAAATGGAGTGTGATAAAATTAGCAAGATTGCTAATTTTGAGTCCATTGATGTTAAGTGTAAGAAGTATGGTGGCTTGAAGGTTTTAAAAATTAAGATTTCTGCCATAATATCTTGCATGCAAACATCAACAGTCTGAACAGTGGGAATCTTACTTATTTTATCAATCATGTTCTTTCTTTTTTTAATGCATCCAGTTTAAATTCCAAGTACTTGGAAATTTATAATCATCACAATAAAAACTGCTTGGTGAATCACATGCCAATCATATTAGACCTTATGACACTGCACTTACAGTATTACATTTGCAGTTTGGCCTGCAAAAGCAGCTGGATTCTTCACTTGCTGTTTAGCACAGCCATGAAAAACACCAGCTATGTTTACAGGCTACAGTTGGAATCCATACTAACAGATGTATCCCATATCTGGCCAATACAATACAGCAGCAGATCCAGGATTTTTCTTAGGAGGGGTGCACATGCAGAATACCAGTTGTATAAGAAAGCCGCCCGGTCATCTTGGGGGGAGGGGGAGGGGATGCCCACCCCCTGCACCCTCCCTCTAGATCTGCCCCTGCAATAGGGCCATAAGGAACAAGGTTGTGAAAATAACTACTAAAAGTTAGTAACAGACATTAAAACCTAGCTTTTTTTTTCTACTGGCAACCCTTAACAAAGTTCTTAAAAATCTCATTGGCAGATCAAACTAAAGAAAATTCATATTTAGGGACCTGTAGATTATTAAGTTTGAGAAATCTTTTGCTTTTTGTAAAATACAACCTTTCTAAACCAAGTTGCTACTACCCTCGTTTTAATCAGTGCACACTGGGACAGCTTTCTACGGAATGAATTGAAAACATGTACACAATGTATGCTATCTTAGCGTATCGATTAACCTCCCAGGCAGAAGTTTGTCAGGCTTATCACAAGTTTTCCTCCTCTTCATATGATAGGCCTAAACAATGTCTACACAGGAGGCTACATGTAGGTATCTAGTGCTCACATGTCTGTTAAATACCAAATAAAAATTATGGACTTCTATTTTAACATGCATGGTAGCCATGCTACTAGCTAATGTTTGCACAGAAATGTATATGCTAGTATGGTGTTATTAAATTAACGTATGTTCCCTCTTCAAATGGAATTTATTGTCTCCAGACATAAGAAAAGTATTTTGTACACTCAAAATAATAATTTACTATTAATAATAATTAATTTACTATTAACACTTTTCAAATATCTACAAGGGATAACTAATCAATTTCACTATAAATAAATGAGTAATTATTACATAATTATAGTTAATTATTGAACCATTAAATGGATATATAGCCATACAGTCATACAGCCCATTGTAAAAATACAAGAGGACTGGAAACAACTATGTAAAACAATAGATTACAAAATGCTAAGCCTAGAGTGAAATTTTGCCTAATGATAAGCAATGCAACAAGGAGGCCTTCCTGGGGGGGGGGGGGGGGGGGGTGTTGTCTGTGTCGCTTGTGTCTGAATTAAGATGTCCCATGTTGGTGTTATATTGTACTTTATGTCGCTCGACTTCACTATCAGACTTTTGGTGACAACGTTTTTCTTTTATTGCGATTTCATTCTAGGTGCCCCATTGATACTTTTGGGGCCATGTCGCTTTTTGGAATGTACACCAGAAGGGCCTCAACAAGGTTTGAGAGCTGTCAGGTGAAAGATGCAAAAATGATGTTCTTCCACAAGTGTGTGTTGGATACGAGATGTTAGATAGCCAACAAGGTGCACAGCACTGAGTAGGCTATAATCGAGTCATATTTAACAAGCACTACTGGAATAACAGTCTTACTAAAAACAACTAATCACGAATTGTGGCTGGACTATTTCACTTCCAAATACTACTATATACCGGTAATTTAGCAAGGCTACTAAAATCATTTTACATTCCAATCTTTTATAAATGAAAGAAATATTTTAAAAACTAAGTAAAAAAACAAACAAAAATTATGAACAGGTATTCCCTGCCTAGTCCTCTTGTTGTTTTTTGCAATGGGCCATTGCTGACAATAAATGACTCTGTAATACATTACTCATTGATGTAATAATTGCATGAGAATTGATTAGTACCACCCGGACTAATATACAAAATATCTACATCACATTATATGCACTCTCACTGGCAAAATAAAGCAAAATAATTGTTCTAAAATACAATACTTATTTAATACTAGACAACCATATCTTACCATCTGCCCTTAAAGTCAAATAGTGAAATACATTATGTTAATTTCTGTGCACCAAATAATAATCTTACATGTACCGTACATTAAGTATGTCACTCAACATTTTATGAAGGCTACGTTTAACATGCAACAAGATTAAGAACCCTAGAACAGGTCTGTTTCTTGTATTTCGTACATGACTTGTACAATGGCTCCAAAACTGATTAGAGTATTTTTTAAGTAACAGGCTTTGCCTTACGCTCTAATGAGAAAGAAGAGGGTCGAGTGAGTGAGTTAGCAAGCGGCTGACATATTAGGGACCTTAAGATCACAGCACAAGTATGAGATTTGCAAGTGCAAGATTTGCTTATGCTTCTGATAATCATGTTTTGCACCAAACTCATGCCGATAATCTCCTATTCAACTGATCAGCAACAGGGAGGAGCGAGGGCTGCGAGGACGTAACTGGATTGAAAATTATAAGTTGTACTCTTCCTCAATCTTTTACTTGTACTGCTATCTTACGGTCCTTATTATCTTGCATGTTATCTCTTGCTTCACAGGGTCTCCAACTCCCCCTCTCTTTCTTTTTCACCTTGTGGACATCACATTAATTACCTTACACATCAAAATATTACTAACGCCACATACAAAAAAAGCTCTAAGTGGTAATTAAATTACCATAACTCACTTAGAAAAACCTGGTACAAAAGTGGGCATGAAAGCATTTATGGTTCTGCTTTGGGAGCACAGGGAATTTTTTTATTGTGCTCAGATTGCCCTGGAAATGAATTCTCATTTAAACTCATTTTAACACAACTTGTTCTTCAGACTTTGGCCTCATTACATGTACTTACTCGTTCACTGCACATTCCCTGTTTCTTTAAACCGATATGAAAATCATTAATGCTTACATTCCCACCCTTGCCCCAGGCTACATGAATTTTCATAAGTGAGCTATACAGCTGCAATAATTTATCATTTTATAATAACAATAATTGAAACTATTATTGTAGTCAAGGTTGTATTCTACATGAACTTCAGTTTGGACAACAACAGGTTGTCTTGTTGCTGATGACTATGGATGTACACGTATGTACATGCAGATGCCCGCAGCAAATGAGCAGGATGAAATGTACATGTACATGTAGAACACAACCTTGCAATTATCACATTATTTGCCTGTGACCACTAAAATACAGAAAGTTCATTGAAAGATGCCTATTTCAGTCTAGCCAACTGGGAAGTCGGGTGGTATAGAGGAGACGGGGATTTCTCGCATGTGACATACCTGCAGATTCGAGGCACCAGCCGCACCATATGAGAGTGGAGTTTTGAAGTTACCGCCGAACGATGGATGATCCATCTTCAAGGGAGGACTGAAGCTGGGTTGCTTTTGAGGGTACACCAAAGATTGCGTGGAAGCTTTTGTGGTGAAAGTAGGTAAAACTACTGCACCTCGTGGCATAGACTTTGGTTTTCTCGTCATGGCCTTCCTCTCAGGTTTGGGATCATGGGTCTTCTTGTGTGAGCGTAGCTGACTGGCCTGTGTGAACGTCTTGTCACAGTGGCTGCACTTGTAGGGCTTCTCCCCAGTATGAAGGCGTACATGTTGGTTTAATTGGCTAGCTTGCTTGAATGCACGACTGCACTGTGAACAGTGATAGGGCTTCTCTCCTGTGTGAAGCCTCATGTGTTGCTTGAGCTGGCAGGCTTGCTTGAAGGATTTGCGGCACACCTCGCAGGGGAATGGTCGTTCATCTGTGTGTGTTCGCAGATGTTGATTCAGGTGGCAGGGTTGTTTAAATCCCTTGTTGCATTGAGGGCATTTGTAAGGGCGATGTTCAGCGTGATTGAGCAGATGTTTATCCAAATCTTCCTCAGTTTGGTACACCCTTTCACACATTCTGCAATCAAAAGCTCCAACTCTGCTACCTAAGGACAGTAAAGAGGCATGGTCATCAACAAATACTGCAGTTATCAATCAAACATATGACCTTCAGACCAAAACTTCAAAATGAAAAGTTGCATTTTGGCAGTGCTTTCAATTAGACTTTAAGTAGGTGGTTGCATTTGTGTGGCACCCGTCAGAGAAATGAAGCTGTAAACACCTCACTTTTATTAGGGATCTGCATGAATTTTAGCTGGTGATTTTCCTGGACAAAAATGGAAATTCCAGAGAGGTGGGGGGTTCTTAACTGAAATTCGCTTCATGGTGGGGGTATGGATATTTTCTGAAACCATACTTTAAAAAGAAAAGTTGCAACTTGTAAAAACAGATTCACATTGATCTCCGCCTCTTTGCTGAAAACATGAAAATTTACTCAAACTCGGGAATATATTGAACATTCTGTGTTAGAATACATCTTACATGTACATACATGTATATGTACTGTATAGCTGGTGACCAGATAAATATATCGCCCAGACAAACTTGAAGAGTAATTCTTCAAAATCGTGCATGCTATTACTGTAATTTGTAACAGCATTTCTTCAATAGGTAGATATTTGAATATGTTTATTTTGGCACGTTTTCCTGATGGCTGCATTGTCCCACAAATGCAATTTCAATCTACCCATAGATTTGTAGCAGGAAAAAATCCCTGACATCTCAGTTGTAGCAGGTCCACTAAAAATTATGTTCTTATTTTGGGCACTTACATGTATGACTGGTAATTGCTTACTGTAATTATGCAACAGAATTCAACATATTCCCAGACCTTTGAATTACAGTCAAACTGGATGTTCTTTTGATGGGAACTCTGCAATGTTGTGGTGCAATGTTCCAATATTGATTGGGAGTTTGCTCTATGCAACTTGCAACTTTCAATTCAAATTTGCTTGAGCAAGTTGCAAAGTTAGTTTTCATCTTCCCCGTATAGAACGTAACAATTCCACAGGTTTAGTTCAGATTGCCAAACTGGGAAACCGGAACTTGCTAGAGCAAATTTGAATTGAAAGTTGCAAGTTGCGTCAAGCAAACTTGCCCAGTTTGGCGATTTAACTAAACCTGTCGCTAATTTCTTTTCATCTGTTGATAAATGGTTGACCATAGGGCAATTATTTCCTACTTCTTTGAAACAAAGGTGGGATTATTACCTTCAATACAGGAATATCAAAAACCGGAACTTGGCAACTTGCTCGAGCAAATTTGAATTGAAAGTTGCAAGTTGTCTCAAGCAAACTGCCAATCAATATTGGAACATTGCGCCACAACATTGCAGAGTTCCCATCAAAAGAACATCCGGTTTGACTGTAATATATGAAGAATGTTATCAGGTTCATCAATGGTCATTTATATGCCCCTTTGCATGCATGAATGACCACAAAAATATAGCAAATCTACATTCAAAAATTTATTTAATATGTCCTTAAACTGTATAACATTTTTGGTTACAGCTTGCATGTGATTCATAAACCTAAGTTAAGCCACCAATTATCAGATGGTCATGACCCATGGATTTTCTTATCCAGTAGTGATCAAGGCTGCAAATTTGTTATTTTTTGCTGAAAGGACGTATGTCCAACTTAGTCACCATTTTGGTCATACAAAACAGAAATATGGTCAGACATGACATTACCTGTATGTTGAACTTTGTTTTTGATTCAAAATTGTTGCAGTGCACTAAAGTTCATTCAAGAGAAGCAGCATAAAATCAAATTACAATCTCTTGGTAGACTTACATGTAAATTCATCTGCGATATCAATAGTTATTTTTACAATTTAAAAAAATTGGCCAGACATCATGTCTGACTATGGTTGGAATTTCATCAGACATGGGCAAATTTTGGTCGGTCATTGTTTGATGACCGACCGCTATTTACAGTCGTGCAATAAGGTGATTAAAATCAATACAGGAATGACAATTGGACATTTTCAATAGCTAAAACAAACCTTCAATCCTTCCCCTTTTTGGTATCACATCACTGTGTTCTTTCTTGGCGTAAGAAGATGATGAACGAGTTAGCACCTCACAACCTCTGCTATCTGCTGATGAAAAGTGAGGTGATGTGCTATGGACAAGGGTTGGCCGATGATCACATGTGCAAGAAGGTCCAAAATTACATTCCAAGTAGTCCATCCTACCAGGAACAAAAGATGGTACAAACTTAACTTAAACATAACAATATTCCATCGAAGGCTGGGGTAATGTAAGATAACGAGTTTAAAACAAAGGAAGAATAAAATTTAACTTAAGAAAAAAATTACCTGCAACATATGTATACATGACAAATATTTTTTTATTTGTGGTAAAAAGGAAAAACGCTACAGTGAAAATCACAGTGTAATTGCAGTGGAAATAAATGCAAGTTGATTAGTAAAATGTAATTTTTTTACCACCATTTGCATTGATATGCGATGATTGAAATTGAAACACCCACAGAAACGTTTCCAAGATTTCCGTTAATCAAAGTTTGAAGGGGTTTTCACCAATGTTTGGGCGAGTGATCACGAAGTGAACTGGCGAAAAATAAATTTTATTCCGCGGCAAAAACTCCTTTAAGTTAACAGGGCACAAGTTAAACTCTTTTGTAGCTACAAGGGTTTTGTCTCACTAAACCGTCCAAATAAACACTGCAAAAATAAAAGGTACTGCAGAACTTTTATGTTCACCGAGCCATGGAATGTATTGTGATATTCAGTCTGGCAGTGTTGGCTTTGTATAAAATTAACCTTTAGTTAAGATATATGAAAGGTTTCAAACCGTTTAGTTTCATTCAGTTTCCAAACGCAAAAGCCTTGAAACTAAAGGTAAAGTCTTGACAAAATCTTTAAAATGTCTTTGTTGTGTAATAAAGTTATGTAAATTTGACCGAGCTTCAATCTGTAGTCTTCTGTTGGCATATAATTTATTCATCCCCAGTTACACTTCATGATTGTTCATGCAAAACGTTATTTCAAACTTTGATTGACAGAAATCTTGGAAATGTTTACGCGGGTGTTTTGATTTCGATCATCGCATATCAATGCAAATGGTGGTAACAAGTTTGTGATTTGATTAAAAAGTAACTAAGGCATGAAACTTCCCTTTGTTCTTCTGTTTTGCACTGCTCTATAAAAATCGGGCGATGGATATCAAATCATTTCAGGTATATTGTCTGATACATGTAGTACCTGTTGTCTGATTCTGTACCATGTGATGTGTTTTGTCCAATGAGTGTGCACAGAAATGAATTGGTGGTTTATAGCAGACAACACACCCCATCCATGTTGATATCATATGCCTAATTTTAAGGAGATTGAAGTGCAATTTTACAAATGAACAAAGTCAATTTTTCAGGTCTAACTTTTTAATCAAATCATAGTGTTAAAACAATACATGCACACAAACCAATCAACATGAATAATTTATTTCAACCACAATCATGTTGTGATATTACTGTAGGTTTTTTCCTGATTATTGTGATAAAGCCTGCTGTAGAAATTAATCGGAGGGTAATAACACATTAAGTGAACCCTTTACTGGATTGCTGGTACACATTTAGTGGAGGATAATGCCTTTGCTGAAAAAATGACCTCAAAATTTCCTAGTTGCCCTTAAAGCTTTGCTTCTTGGCCAACTGTTCATTTTTTGGGCAATATTTTGGCCTCAAGTTATTATCCTCCAAATTATATACCAGCCCTCTAAAGGGTATTATTCTAATTATTTATTAGAAACACAATAAGTTATACAGTTGTACACTGAATGTTTTGTTGTTGATAATAATTTTGTTAATAACGGGCAATCTGAGCTTATTTTGTTTTTACCAAGTAATGACACTGTCACGAGCATAACTTCAAAAATGACACAGCCCCAAAACATGTTTACACCATTGCAAACCTATTAACAGTGGTCAAGTATTCTTAAAATTACTATATCAGTGTACTGAAGTGATATCACTGTGATACCATCGGGAGCTTTTGATGTCAACTTGAAAAAGTCAGGCTGACTTTTTCAAGTTCTGTCCTTGTAATTGGAAAAATTGATGAAAACTATTTACGGTCGCCCTTTTCTTTAAACAATTTGCTACATATCCTTCCCTTTCAGTTCTAGGAGCATTTCCTGCATGGTTGAAAGTACTAAGTTGTAATTTTGGTGCTATTTTACTAAAAAAGCCAAAAAATGTCTGTGACAGTGCCCCTTTAACCATTTTAAAACATGGAGTGTGTGAATTTTAATGTGAATTTTCACACCATGACATCAAGGTGACCACCTCTCTGCCTGTAACTGAATGAAAGAACCATTTCTTTTGTTTGCTTTTCACAAAATAAAATTTTAATTTTAAAAACAGCATTTGCCATTTTGTTTGTTTTGATTTTCTTGAGTTGCTTGGTAAAGAAGTGGTTACAAGTAACTATGGCCAAATCCTTTGAATAACAGTTTTCCACAAAAATAAATATGCAGAATTGCTAGGGGTGTGAAAACAAATAGGTTTGCCAGAACTTATTAGTGATTCTAAACAAAATTAAAAAAACTTCTAAAAAGCATGGATGTTCCTCATCCTATACCCTTTAAATGACAGATGAATGAAAGAAAACTTTGTGAATTTTAATTTGATTGATTTCAGCAACAATTATTTCTCATTGACTTCTGCTGCCTGTTATTTCATCATCAGCTCAGCTAATAGAGACATTTTTAACACATGCATGTATATAATTAACACAATGAAATTTTGTTTGCTGATTGGGTGGCTCGCTGTGTTTAGGACGCTTTGTAAACCCCGTTATGTCTCTCGCTTTATTTTAATAAAAGAAATAGGAAATGGCCACTTAAACATGTTAACATAACCAAATGGCGTCTTGAAAGTTTTTGATACAGATTACAACTGTGAATGGATTCCCAGATTTTCATGAATTGCCTGCAACGATGAAGGCCTGAGTCTTTTGGCCTGCACTTCTAATCCAGTTACAAATAAATTCACTGCCTTCTTAACATATAAGTCATTGGGGCTCTTTTCCACATGTTTATGCCTTCAGGGGCTTTCAATGGACGGCCACGCATGTATAAATGTTAAATGTCTGGAACGCTAATTCATTATATTGTTACCGATAGTATAAAATTGTCTGATCTTATTTGGATTAAAGCGATCTCCTTTCCCAAAACATAACAAGTGACCCCCAAGGAAACGTGGTCGTTCTGTTTGAAATTTCCTGGAAAATGTTTAGAAAACAACGTAATAGTAAAAAAACACAAGAAGCTTAAATAATGTCACCGCGCCAGACAGGGCTCGTCTGGATTCACAAAACGCGCACGAAACACAATTTCAGGCATGAAAGGCAATGTTTGGTGACAAAAAGGTTAATAATATACTATTACAACAACATCTTGACGGTTCCCAAATCCGGGCTTTGGAAACTGGGAAGACAAACCAAACACACGTAGAAAAAAATATAGCTTGCGTTTCAATCAGACATGCTTGCTGACATTGTCTGATTGTAAATCGGAAGGTAGAGATAATTATGTAACGCAATAGGGCGGTACACTTACGATCTAGCTAACGTGGCAATCGGTAAACAAAGCTGACGAGACTGGACTAACCTTCAACATTACTTGCTCAAAAAATATCCAAGTTTGGCAGCGAGAAATTCTGTTATTGCGAGACAAAAGCGTTGCACGACCTGAAAACAACGAATGCCAAGATCCCTTTGTAACCGAGCCAGGTGATGACATTTCAGCGGCTTCCACCATTAGCGAGCGAGATTCAAGATGGCGGCCGAGGTTGGCGCACCATCCGGCGAAGTGGAAGATGATTTCCTAGAAGAAAGCCTGTCTAAACCTATCTTCTACTCGTCTGAAGTTGAAGAGGCCATATCTCAGGTATGGAAGATTTAGTTAGTGTGTATTTTAGTTTAATATAAACTTCATAATGAATGACTTTTACTGAGCCAATCGGGCAAAAACTGTAGAATACCGGGCCACCTATTTGCATCTCATTGAATTTGAATAGTTCCTTTTGTTTCTCTATGCTTCGTTCCAAAAAGCGTTCAGAGATATGTAAATAACTGGCCCGGTATTTTTGTACATTGTGTAGAAAATTTGTTGAAGTCGTCTAATTATGACTCTAATAAATGTCCATATCATCTTATAAACTGTACTCACAATATGGAGTAAAATAAACACTAGTACTGGAAGATATCCCGTTGAATTTAATACAGATAAGCTTCAATACTTTTGCAGTATATATTTTTTGCTAACATATATCTCACTGGAAAAAAATGCAATAATTATAATTAAAAGTAGATGTAGTTGGTTGGTGGACCATACCATTTTTTTTTTATTAAGAACTAGTCATCATATTATTACAGTTCCTGAGTTTTGATTGGTTTACAGGCCATGGTACATGAGCTTCAAACATAAGTCCTCTTGCAAAGAGTTATTTAAGAGTGATGATCCCATGGACAGCAAAGATTTTAGCTACATGTGATTAACTGGTCAATCCTTGTTCTGCCATTATGTTAGGTATTTAAGAGTGATGATCCCTTGGACAGCAAAGATTTTAACCCAGTAGACTATATCAATTCTGTTTTTCCAACTGAGCAGGTTTGTTTTTAAAAGTCCGTAAATTTTTATTAACTAATATCTCAGTAGACCTTTTAGTGTGTAGTATTTTTGTGTATTATTTTATAGGAGATTTGCTGTATTTTGGTGAGCCTGTAGGGCGAGTCAAAATACAAAAGACAATTAAAATGTACAGCGATACTACTCACTAAAAATAATGTCTATAAGAGATTTATTATGCAATGTTTCTTTTCTGAAATGGAGATTTTGACAAGAACTTATTGGACTACACACGACCTGTTAAAAGAGGTCTCCAGCAGTACAAAATAATAATTTTATTGTGAGATATTTGTACACATTTGTATGGGTAATCTAATGCTGACTAGTAAAATTGTCAAAATGCTAATAATTTCCTGAGCCTTTAGGCAAGTTTTGAGAAAATGCAAATGAAATTATTTCCTAATTTGGCGAGTATATCATTTGATTACCTTTTAATATCATGGGTTTCTGACTTGTCTATTGTATTGAGAACTCGAAGCTTTGGAAAGTTAAAAGCATACAGTTTGGATTAAGGTTACACAATACCTTCGAGGGTGTCCTTCGGAAAAAGATTTGTACGCGTGTTGTTTTAAGGTAAAGAACTGTAGAACTGTAGAATTCTAAAAAAAATATCCGCTGTTTGGCAGAGCAAGTTTTGAGAAGAAAGAAGCCGCTAAACTGAAAACAACCCAGTGTTCAAAATAGCAGCCGACTGTCGGTGGTAGCCAGCACTGTACTTTGACGACACTTGCCGGCTACTTTTCACCGAAGAAATATAAAATATCATATGCCTTGATTGGTCAACTGAAATCAAAGTTGCTGTAAGTTGAAGGAAACATTTTGTATCAGACATTAGAATATAGCCGCTGTATACACGCAATGGAATTCTAGCGGGCATTATTTTTTTATAGAACACAACTAAAAACTATAGAAGCCCGGTACCCGGGATGCAACTTTTGCTGCATTACGAATTCAAAAACATGGCGGCAACAATCTTGTAAAGTTGTCATTTTATTTCCTTAATTATGGCCGCTAAAAACAGGTCACCTGAATTATGTTTCGGTGACTGGGAAGATGACGAGTTGTTGAGCAGTGAGTGCCAGGAAGGCTGAGAAGGCGGCCGCTTTGCAAACTTGCAAGACACTGATTTAAACAAAATTGTTACGGAATCGTACCCTAAGGGCACAAAAGCAAACACAAAACGGGCTGCAAAGGTTTTTCAAGGTAAGTACAGCGATATAGAAATTCACTTTCGACTGCAAAACAGCATTAAAATGGATTTGATTGCTGTCGTCAGGTTTCTTGGCGTAGTGTTTGTTCATTCAGATGAGCACGCGCGCGCAAAAGTGTTTTTTTTTTAATTATTTGCATTTCTATGCTATATTCTAAACCCACTAGAAGATGGTTTTCCTATGTCCTATAAGGAAATAATGCACTTTTGAGGTCTAGAAAAGCAGCTAAATGCCCTCGCCTGACGGCTCAGGCATCCACTAGCAGGTTTTCTAGACCTCAAGCGTGCATTATTTTCTTATAGAACATGGAAAACCATCTTCTAGTAGGTAAATAAAGCAGCTACAGGGCTAGAAAATGCGACTCACTGGTGGCTAATAATGCGATCAAAATTTCATCTTTGGCGACTAAAACTTCTGGTTTTGCGGTTTAGTCGCCAAAAGTTATGTGACGACTTCATTTCTGTGTTAAGATGAATAACGGGCCCCCCAGCTTCTCAGGTATAGTGTCCCTCCAGAAAATTATATTGGAAGATCTTTTTGCTTCTCAAACATTCAAAGTAAGAAAAGAAGTCACATTGCTCCAATCCATTCTTTTGCTTTGCCGTAAAATATTTTCACTTCGAAAAACTTGCAAATGGTGGACTGTATTTGAAATCGCCCCAGAATGCATGGCAAACCTATGGGTACGTCATGTATGCATATGGATTGTGTCCCTTGAAAACGCATGGCTCCAGCTTAACAGCCGGGAAAAAAATGAGCCTTGACAAAAAAGCCGACAAATTCAGGCTAAAAACGAAATTTTATTTTGAACCCTGCGACCAAGTGTCATTCCGCCGAATTAATCAGGTATCAAACACAACCACAACTGCAAAAGTACTGCACAATGTTAATCAGCAAGTATCAATCTCTCAAGGGGTGTCAGGCTTTTTCGTAATTCTTATTGGTTATCTTTTTATAGGCCTGTAAAGTTTTAGTAGCGAATAATTTGCCGACCCCGTTGCGTTCGTGGCCGTAAAATGAGAAATATCCAAATTAAAGGTAATCCCCGACACCCTTTTGTTCCTCGATGCTTAACGAACGTTCTGGCCTAATTTCGTTAGAATCCATCAACTGGGATGCCATCTTGGCACTGAGATTGAGAAACATTGCTATGGCAATGTTATAATTTCACATGTGAAATTATAAATTAATGCTAAAATTTAGCGCCAAAATTAAGGAGTAATTTGTAACCCATGATATTATGCATGTTATTTGTACTCAACTGAGTGGAGTTGAATAATAATATTTATCAACATACACCACCAAACAATGTTAGATATTTTCATCAGTTCTGAAAAAAGTTAAAGGCCAAAAACATTAAGGAAAATTAATGTATAAACCCAAGGTGTATGGGAATTTCCAGTGGGGTGAGGAGGTATGGATAATTTATGGAACTACCCAATATTCATAAAAAATGGCTTTCATTTTGAACTTATGTATTATTAGTACCTGCTGCTGTAGTCGTTGTTGCAAGCAGTGAGCATTGAATTGATCTTTTGTTTTGATAGTATTATAACACATGAAATGATTTCAAACCAACATTTTCAGTTCAGTGCATTGTATGTTGGATTTTTTGGTAATCCTAACAAAATACTTCATGAATGAACTTTATGCACTATAGATCTTTAACTACTGTACACACTTTTAATTTTAGTCCCTAGCCAATATAGATGACGTTGTTAACAAGATGAGGCTAAGAATCAGGTAAGAAGTAAGTTCAGTAATAACAGTGGAATTCCAGTTTTCTTAAACCTCAGAGGGAAACAAAAATCGGTTTGAGATTTGCCTCGTGCCTCCCACCTCGCCCCATATAAACCCTCTCCACCACTCAGTGGACAGGTGTGACCGCAACCAGTTCCCCCATTTTTCAAGCACTGGGGATCATGGGTCCCAGCACAGCATGAGCTGCCAACACTGTGAGCAGCAATTTTTTAACAGACATACAGGAAGCAAGGAAATAAAAACGAATACAAATAGAATACAAATACAAATAGAATACTTGTACTAATAACTAACAGAAATAATGTGTTGATATTTCAGGGGTCTGGATGAAGAAATAAGGACAGTTGTGAGAGGGCAGACTAACATTGGTCATGAAGGACGACAGGTGAGAGAATTAAATGTGCAGCCAGTTCCTGTTAATGAAACTTTACCATCACTTTATAGACTAAATAATAAAACAAGACCTGCCAAAGAATCTTAATATGTTAGAAGGAATTTTCAAGGAAACTTAAAAGATCTTTGAACTGCAGATATTCAAAAATCAAAGATCTTTGTAGAAACCTTTAGGATTGTGGCAGGGACCTCAAGGATCTTTTAGGAACCCTGAAGGTCTTTGGAGATCAGACCTTGAGGATCATTGCAGGGACCTCAAGAATCTTTTCAGGGACCCTGAAGATCTTTGCAGATCAGACCATGATGATCATTGCAGAGACCTTTGGAATCATTGCAGGGACCTTGAGGATCTTTGCAAAATTGTGCAAGGTCCTTGTATGAAGAAGATCTTTGAGGATTACACAGTTGTGTAGGTGCGGATCTTTACGTGGATCTTTCTCATGATCCTTAGTTCAAATGCAGATCTTCAAAGATTATTAATTACGAACATGCAAGGTTTTTTCACCAGGGTATGTGCAGGTAATATATGTGGTGATTTGAATTTATCTTTGGTTTAAACAAATTTTTCAAACCGATTTTAGTTTTGTTTCGCTTCGTTTCAGAATGATTTTGAGACAATGAAAACTAAAAATCAAATTGGTTTCAATTGAAAAATTTTAAACCAATGGTAAATTTAAACCACAACATAAAGATGTTCATCTTTGAGTGTTTGGGTCAGTTAATAAACAGTTCTTACATTATTTTAAAATTAATTTTGTGATTAATAATTTTTTACTTTTGTTTTTGTTGCTAGGCACTTGATGAAGCTAAACAAGCCATTCAACAGTTGTTTGCAAAAATCATTGACATTAAAGAAAAGGCTGACAAATCAGAACAAATGGTAAGCCAATACAAGTGAACATACTATCCTTGCCAACCAGTTTCCCTTCTAGCAGAGTCTTCTTTTCTCAAAGTAATAAAAAAGGAGAATCAGCTAGCAAGCTAGGACTTTGAGATCTGTGTATCAAGTCCACAGGGATAGTAATGACCTCTGTTATAGAGACTAATGATACAATTTAATCAATAATAACTAGGCTTGAACTCTCTCCTCTGCAGATCTATATGTAGGTCATCCTAACAGGACAGTCACAGTACACATTCCCACCTATCCTCGCTGTGTGCATTTTAAATGTATCTTCATGTACCTCTTCATACACTGTACTTTCCTTTGAACTTGTATCTATATGCTTATATAACAGAGGTATCTGCAAAGAAGAGAGACTGGAAGAAAAGGAATAAATTGTGTTGTACTAAACTTAACTTCAGTTGCTCTATTCCCAAGTCCTTGCATGGCCACACCCTGGCATCCCCATGCTCTCACAGTCCGACGCTCTCACATCCCATGGCACCTATGCCCTATGCCTCCACACCCTCACACCCCCACATCCCCTACCACCCACCCCCACACCCTAACACAGCCATCCCCCTGCACCCCCACATTCCTGCATCCCACCACTACACCCCCAGGACTCCAGGACCCTGTCCCTCCCTCCCACATCCCAACAGCTTCACATCGCCATATCTGCAGTTCTCCAGGTACAGTATGCCTCACATTCCTGTCCCCTCATGCTCACAACCTAATGTTCCACAATCCTTTATCTTCATATTCTCACACGTCCACATCTGGATCCTGCCATCCTATGTGTGCCACCTTTATTAGTAACTCTGCCACAATTTGATCATTCTATAGGTGAAGGAAATAACAAGAGATATAAAGCAACTAGACCATGCCAAAAGACATTTAACAAGTTCCATTACAACACTAAATCACCTCCACATGTTGGTGGGTGGAGTGGACACTCTCATGTAAGTACAGTGTATGACTGCATGACGTTATGTCTGCTCAGTAATTATTAGCATTGTTCATCCAGTTTGAGTTGAATACCATGTTCAAATAATTTAAAATGTGTAATAAGATATAATAATTATATTTCACTGATTCAGTTTTATGACCCATTAACACTGGAAGGGTTAATCAGCAGTAACAGCTACATGTATGCAATAATCCTGGCCACACTCGTATGAAGATTCAGCAATAATACAACATGTGAAAGCAACCAACATAACCATGACATCCACCCAAGAGATGTCATGATCCTTGAATGAGGAATTACATTTTACAGCAGATACTCTGACTATCTTTTTAGAGTCATGGCACTAAACAATGGATTCAAAATAATATGGTGAATGAAAGAAACGCCCTGAAATCCACATGCTTATAATAAATACTCCACCTCTACTTAGAATTTAAACTCTGCTTACATTAAGTGCAAGCTATGTTGTAACAAACATCCATTTCACCCTGATAAAGGTGGGCAGAGGCCACTGAAAATTTAGTGAATATTAAATCTTCAGATCTGATGAATTGGAACTCAAATAGTCAATGTCTACTGATCGCTACAGGGAAAGTAGATATATTATCCATTAATTTTCTTTTCCTAAAATGCTGACTTTCCACTGGTTTTGAATCATTCGGAATCATCTGGGGAGTCTGGAGGTATAAACTGACTATACAGAACGTTTTAAGCCGGTCTTGTGGAGTACAAATTCATGAAATATTTGTACTCGTTTCACACAATATTTTTACTCCATGAAGCGGAGTTGAATAAAAATTGTGATAGTTATGACTTTTATTATTTTTGTCATGTCAGGAATCTTACTAAAAAGCGACATTATGGAGAAGTTGCTAATCTGCTACAAGGAGTTGTCAATGTTCTAGAACACTTCAAAAAATACTTTGGAATTGCTCAAATTCGACAGCTAGCTGACAAGTAAGTGACATTGATCATAATGTTATTTTATATCTCAGCTTAAACATTTAGGGCAAACATTTGGATAAGCTACTGTTAGTTTAAAAAACTCTCTTTATTGATGATTAATCCTTAAGGTTGTCAAAAACCTCAGTCACCAAAGTAACAGTACATGTACAAGAGACACAAGAACGAAATGAAGTGCCCTGGCCAGGGCTTGAACCCGGACCGCTTTATATCCAGACTCGGAGTCCAGCGCACTAACCATTAGGTCATCGCACCTCCTTCATTCTCATAGTGCCTCTATCCACACAGTTGTACAAAAGCGAATTTACTGCTGGGGTAACCCTGCAATGGACTAGCATCAAATCCAAGGAGGAGTTGAAATACTCCTCGACACTTCATGCCACTGAAACTGAGATAAGCATCGGCCTGATGTGCAACTTGGCTGAATGCAGACTTAACCTTTACCTTTTACAAGAGACACAAAACTTAATAATGTATTTTTATAACTTGTAGGGTTAAACAAATCCAGAATGAACTAGGCACTCAAATATTAGCAGATTTTGAAGAAGCCCTGTCTGTCAAGGGAGTGAAGGTATCTGACGCTCTCTTTCAAGAAAGTGTTGTCAGTATTTTTTGTTTTGCTTTTGATTACGGTTACCGCAGACCTTGACCTGCTCAGCTGATGTGTACCCCCATGCTGAGAAGAAAGGGTGAGGAGTGCAAATTGAAATGGTCAAGGATAGGGTGAAAGGCCACAAGGGAGTGGGGGGGGGGGGGGGGGAAGGGGAGTTGGCTGGTGATCAACAATCCTTGCTGTTCAGCTGCCTCACCCATGATAGTGGTTGAGTCCAGGGAGGTGAGGGTGAGAGGTGGGATGTACAAGGGGTGGGTGGGTGGGTAGGGGGATTGGTAGGGTGATTTCAAGGCCACAGTGAAGGGGATCATGGAAGAGGGGAGTTGACTGGTGATCTGACAATCCTTACTGTTCAGCTGCCTCACCCATGATAGTGGTTGAGTTGAGGGAGGTGAGGGTGAGAGATGGGATGTGCAAGGGGGAGGGGGGGAGGGGGATTGGTAGGGTGAAAGGCTAAAGTGAGGGGAGGGTTGGATAAACTTATCTAAGCTACTGAGTCATGAAACCTTTGACTTTTGCTGTTTTCTTGCCAGAACACCAATGTATGAGTACTATTTTATTCATTTTTTAGCCTCCTGCAGGACCAAACTCACAGTTAGCTGAAGCGTGTCAAGTAGTGAATGTCTTGGATCCAAAAGTGAAGTAAGTGCTCTGACTGTATAAACTCATTGTACACACATGTATAGTGGCATCTTACCTTGAGTTGTACTGCCTTTAAAAAATTGCAAACAGTCTTGCATTCATTTGGTTCAGTGGGAAAGAAAAACCTATTCAGAAAATTGCATGTTAACATTTAGTTAGTTTCATGCGGTACCAATACATCTAAGTGAGATTTATAAGGCTGTGATGTAGTGTTATAATCGTTACTTGTCACTTCATTAAGAAAGGGATTGGGTTGAATCTTAGATGTTAATTAACAACTGCATCGCAAAATGGAGGCTAGGTGCCTGCAATATCCAGGAGCTTTCACTATTGGCAGCCAGCTCCTAGATGGAGACTGCTCCTGTGGCTGGCAAATCCTGGCAAGCCAGCCATGAGCCCCCACGCAGTAGGGAGGGCAGGCACCCATCACACTGCGTGAACAGTGGAAAGAGGGAGGGAAGTGGGGGGGGGGAAGCCTTGAAGACGAGGTCCCATGAACTGCCACGCTAATAAACACGCTAACGCCTGAGAACGCTAAAGCACACTTCAGTCGAAGAGCACATGGGATCTGGCACATGCCCATGTATGAAATGCCGCTGACTCCAAACAACACTGGCGCTCTTTGTTGTTAACACTGTTAAATTGCATTTAACTGCATTATAAATATTGAATACAAATTTTCTAACAGGTCAGTAGAATATAGAATGTGATGCTCGTTATCTGAGTAGGCCTAATTTATGGCAGTTCAGTTCTCAATCTGTCAAAGGGTTGTTATGTTTCGCATAATAAATTATAATGATCCACAGCATTCAAACAGTAGCAGTCAATGGCCTGCTACGTGATACTTGTTGTTCTGTAAGGAACCTGCATAGTATCATTAACTGGTACATTGCTATATCCATGTCATGTTGTATTGTTTCACTTTTTCTCTTCATAGAAATGAGTTGCTTACATGGTTTGTGAAACTTCAGTTAGCAGAGTATCAACAATTGTTCAATGAATCATTTGAAGTAAGTAATTAGATTCCATTACTACTGTGTTACCTTGAGTAGTTATGCACGCCTAGAATTTAATATTTATAACATAGCCAACAGAGTCCTTTACTTTAACCTGGCATTAATTATTTTATTGGCATGAGGGTAGCAAAGGGTTTGAAGTTACACATGACACATGATAAAGGCAAAAAAAAAGACTGCTAGAAGAGAAATGTGATTTGTGACTAAATTATTTTCCTTTGCTGCCCTCTTTATTCAGGGTCTAGCTTCTCTTTTCTGACTTATAAGCTATTTAAAGAGAAATAGTGCTCAAATTATGTAGTTTCATACAAGCGTATCTGATGTTTACAATTTGTTGTTTGTCCAGGTTGCATGGCTTGACAAAATTGACCGCCGATACTCCTGGTTAAAGAGAGCTCTGGTCAAATTTGATGAAGATTTTCAGGGAACTTTTCCTTCAGAATGGCATGTGGAGGAGAGAATCAGCGAAGAATTCTGCAGAATAACCAAGTATGAACTTGAAAATTAATGCCACTTTCATTTTGTGCATTCGTGTTTATGCTGTGGTTTAATTTTTTCTTGGTTTAGAAATAAAATTGTTCAAACCAGTTTGATTTTCATTTCCCTTTGTTTCAGATAATGCTGATAAATATGAGACAATGAAGAATAAAAATCATTCTGATTTGAAAAATTTTCAATCAAATAATATAAAATTTTACCACAACATATAGTAGTTTGTATGAGAGATGTCCATACATGTACATACTAATGGAACAGTATTATACATTTACCATGCTGTGTTTCCTTTGGTACTTAAAGGGGCTTTGTCACAGATTTTAACAGATTAATTTTTTCAAAAAGGCAAAATTTATATTTCTGTCAAAGGAAACCAAAACTAATAGTCCATTTTTATTAACAGTTGCTATATTAGAGCACTGAAACTGTTAACAAGTGTCTTTAGCTGCAGATGGCCATGATGGAAATGGATTACAACTTGAAAAGTTAAGCTAAACTTTTTAAGTTGTTTCCGCATGTCTACAAAAAAATCGATATTTATAGCCCTGGCTAGTTAGATTCCCATCCACATATTAAGGTTATATCCTTTAGATGTTCAAAGGTAATGATTTTCATGGGTTAAGTTGCCTACCACTAATTTCAGAACAGTTTAGACCAAAACTCTGCGAAATCCCCGTGACAGAGCTCCTTTAAAGTGCACCAAGTACCCCAATGTTTTTTTTGCTAAAATGAATCTACTTGTTATTCAACTGAGTTTGGCAAAAACAAGTTATGGATTTGGTTAAATGACGCCATTTTGTTTCATGGCTGGGCTTTAGGAGAACTGAGTCCAACAGCTATTGTGATGTCTACCCAGGAATGAAGTACAAAGAAAAGGAGTGAAGTGCTATTGTGTTTGGTTCCTGGGTAGTCGTCATCAGCTCACTTGACCCAGACTCTCTAATCATGACTTTGGCAGGCTATAAAAAGTTGAGGATTCAACCAAATCCAAAATTTTTTCACTGAAATACTTCAGCAAAAAAAAAAAGAAAAAGAAAAAAAAGGGATTTTAGCTGCACTTTAAAATAATACTTAGAATACTAAGAACTTATTATAATCTGTAACATAATACTTCTGACTTGATTTGCAGAAAAGATTTATCAAAAATCATGACAGCAAGAGTACAAGAAATTGATGTCAAACTCTTGCTGTTTGCTATCCAAAGAACAACAACATTTGAAAGTTTGTTGGCACAAAGGTTTGTTCGTCATGGTTACGAGGTAAGGAATTATTATTTAGAAAAAGTACCAATGCTTAGTTCCAATTAGGTGTTTTTGTAAAATTGTCAAGGTCTGTTTTGTGCTTGTGACTGACTTTGATTTTGCAGTGAACCCTCTACTCTAGTGGTACCAAACTACTACACATGTTTTATTACACAAAATTATGTTATTACATGGCAAGGACAGTCAGACGGCAACTAATGAGATTGCTCCATTGGCAGTCAAAAATTTTCTAAGAATATTTGGACAGGGTATTGCTTTGTGCATTGTCAGTCAGAATCCTGTTTTTTTTTTTATGACTTCAGTCGTGTAGTAAATCTCGTATTGTTAACAATCTTGCTTAGGACCATACTGGAGAATATCAGTGACCTCTGCCTTTTCTGTAGGGACCTCGCTTTGCTCGGTCCGTGCCGTCAAGACCGTGCGCCAAAATTTGAAGAATTATTTTCTCAGTATGGCCCTCATGCTTTGTTAACAAGCGCAAATACCAATAGGCCATTTCTGAGTTGCCCAGCTTTGCCATTCAAATGAAAATGAGTTTGATTTGCATGAAAATGGATGTGCAGGTGAAACTCATTTTCATATGAATGGTTTTGCATGAAGGCTTGTTTTGACACAGAGGCAAAAGGTAACTCGGAAATGGCCGATCAGGGCTTGTTAGGCACCAAGCTTTATTGGCCCCAAGCTAGCATGAAACATTGTTTGTTTGTCCAGGCTGATTTGATAAGTGAAAGTGTTATGGTTTTAAAAGATTGTGTCCAATGTCTATTGTAGGACAATGAAGATCCAAGGGAGGCAGGTGGCAAGGTGTGGATTGTTTAGATTCAATTATATTACTAATGTAACCAGAGCTAGCACATTCCTTAGTTCGGTTTATTTTCTCACAGTAATATGTGACAAAACCAAGTATGCATCTGGCTGCATTTGTTGAAAAGAATGATACTGAGTGCTTTAAGAATAGTTTTAGTAATAGGTTAGCTTTTAGAAATAATTTAGCAATTAATTCTTAGTTTTTTATATAGTTCTTATATCATTGTCATCATATTGTAAATATTTTAATTTTTATTCTTATTCCTGTATTTGGCTCTTTCTAATATTCTTACTATTGATATGTATTTTATCAATTGCAATAAAGACACTTTATTTATTTTATTTATTTATTTATTTATTTAAAAGGGAAACAATGCAATACAATTCAATACAATTTACAGTAGTAGTCAATCTCAAGGTGATTTTCGATTTTCAGGACTAAGTTACAATTATTTTGAAATGATATGCTATAAAACAATACAGATAATTAACATAATAATTGTGAGATTGTTCAACAAAAAAAAATAAATTGAGAGATAATTATGGAAAACTTAACAGTTCTGCAGCAATTTTTATTTCAAAATGAAACTGAAATTTAGTCTGCTTATCTAAATGAGTGCAGGAGTTAATAATTAATTAAATTGTTTCGTTTAATTTGATCCCTTTTAAAGCCAACACAGTCCAAGTTTCTGGGGATTATCTCAAGATGCTTTGAGCCACATCTTCATATTTATATAGAATCACAAGACAAGTAAGTAAATCAACATACTTGTTTGACACACTTGTAAATGGGCAAACAGAAGCTTACACAAACAACTTTGGTAGAGCACCAAACTATAGCATTAGCCTATTAAAGACTATTCCAGCTAAAGAGATCAGGGAAGGCATATTATGGCTCAGTAGTGCCAGCTCATAAATCTGGTTTCTGTAACTTCTCCGTTTCATTTTGAGTTCCCTCCTGTTGTAACCTCTCCGCTTCATTTTGAGTTCCCTCTTGTTGTAACTTCTACGTTTTATTTTGAGTTCCCTGTTGTTGTAACTTCTCCATTTCATTTTGAGTTCCCTCCTGCTGTAACTTCTCTGTTTCATTTTGTTTCATTTTGAGTTCCCTCTTGTTGTATCTTCTGCGTTTCATTTTGAGTTCCCTCCTGTTGTAACTTCTCCGTTTCATTTTGAGTTCCCTCCTGCTGTAACTTCTCCGTTTCATTTTGAGTTTCCTCCTGTTGTAACTTTTGCATTTCATTTTGAGTTTCCTCCTGTTGTAACTTCTGCAATTCATTTTGAGTTCCCTCCTGTTGTAACTTCTACGTTTCATTTTGAGTTCCCTCCTGTTGAAACTTCTCCGTTTCATTTTGAGTTCCCTCCTGTTGTAACTTCTACGTTTCATTTTGAGTTTCCTCCTGTTGTAACTTCTCTGTTTCATTTTGTTTCATTTTGAGTTCCCTCTTGTTGTATCTTCTGCGGTTCATTTTGAGTTCCCTCCTGTTGTAACTTCTCCGTTTCATTTTGAGTTTCCTCCTGCTGTAACTTCTCCGTTTCATTTTGAGTTCCCTCTTGTTGTAACTTCTCCGTTTCATTTTGAGTTCCCTCCTGCTGTAACTTCTCTGTTTTATTTTGAGTTCCCTCTTGTTGTAACTTCTACGTTTCATTTTGAGTTCCCTCCTGCTGTAACTTCTCTGTTTCATTTTGAGTTCCCTCTTGTTGTAACTTCTGCATTTCATTTTGAGCTCCCTCTTGTTGTAACTTTTGCATTTCATCTTGAGTTTCCTCCTGTTGTAATTTCTGCATTTCATTTTGAGTTTCGTCCTGTTGTAACTTGTGCATTTCGTTTTGAGTTCCCTCCTGTTGTAACTTCTACGTTTCATTTTGAGTTCGCTCTTGTTGTAACTTCTCCGTTTCATTTTGAGTTCCCTCCTGCTGTAACTTCTCTGTTTCATTTTGTTTCATTTTGAGTTCCCTCTTGTTGTATCTTCTGCGTTTCATTTTGAGTTCCCTCCTGTTGTAACTTCTCCGTTTCATTTTGAGTTCCCTCCTTCTGTAACTTCTCCGTTTCATTTTGAGTTCCCTCTTGTTGTAACTTCTCCGTTTCATTTTGAGTTCCCTCCTGTTGTAACTTCTCTGTTTCATTTTGAGTTGCCTCTTGTTGTATCTTCTGCGTTTCATTTTGAGTTCCCTCCTGTTGTAACTTCTCCGTTTCATCTTGAGTTCCCTCCTGCTGTAACTTCTCCGTTTCATTTTGAGTTTCCTCCTGTTGTAACTTTTGCATTTCATTTTGAGTTTCCTCCTGTTGTAACTTCTGCAATTCATTTTGAGTTCCCTCCTGTTGTAACTTCTACGTTTCATTTTGAGTTCCCTCTTGTTTTAACTTCTCCGTTTCATTTCAGTTCTCCGTTGTTGTAACTTCTGCATTTCATTTTGAGTTCCCTCGTGTTGTAACTTTTGCATTTCATTTTGCGTTCCCTCCTGCTGTAACTTCTCTGTTTCATTTTGAGTTCCCTCTTGTTGTATCTTCTCCGTTTCATTTTGAGTTCCCTCCTGTTGTATCTTGTACGTTTCATTTTGAGTTCCCTCTTGTTGTAACTTCTGCATTTCATTTTGAGTTCCCTCTTGTTGTAACTTTTGCATTTATTTTGTGTTTCCTCCTGTTGTAACTTCTGCATTTCATTTTGAGTTTCGTCCTGTTGTAACTTGTGCATTTCGTTTTGAGTTCCCTCCTGTTGTAACTTCTACGTTTCATTTTGAGTTCGCTCTTGTTGTAACTTCTCCGTTTCATTTTGAGTTCCCTCCTGCTGTAACTTCTTTGTTTCATTTTGAGTTCCCTCTTGTTGTAACTTCTCTGTTTCATTTTGAGTTCCCTCTTGTTGTAACTTCTCCGTTTCAATTTGAGTTCCCTCCTGCTGTAACTTCTCTGTTTCATTTTGAGTTCCCTCTTGTTGTAACTTGTCCGTTTCATTTTGAGTTCCCTCCTGTTGTAGTGTAGGTTTAGTGAGGAGCGAAGCTTACACAGTTACTATTGTACTGACAGCCCCAGTTGATACATTCATTAGACCTTTTAACACTGAAGATCATCCCCTGGTAAAGAGAAACTACATGTAGTCACAATCGCGGACATCCTTTTCAGCCTTTTCTTGTCTTACAGCTAGTGTTCAGGTGTGCTGGCCGTCACATTTGATACTCAAACTATTTTACCTTTTGATGACTCTTTCTTCCAGGATTCTTTGATTGCGAACTCTAAAATTTTACTTACAATAGTGCACTAACATCATAATTATATAGACCCGCAATGTGTGAAGAAAGCTTTAGCTACATAGCCTTGTACACCCATTGCATGTCTATTATCTAACTAATGATTTAAGGCCGACAACATTAATGTCACTACTAAAAAGTCTACATACGAGCCTAGTGGCCCATCAGGCAGAAGCTTATCCCAGTTTCCGTAGCATGAAGCGACTAGGAGTATTTCTACTCCCCCTGTATGGGATGCTAGTCCATCGCACGGTTACCCCCAGCAGTAAATTCGCCGGTACCCATTTATACACCTGGGTGGAGAGAGGCACTATGAGAGTAAAGTATCTTGCCCAAGAACACAACGCAGTGCCCCGGCCAGGGCTCGAACCCGGTCCACCCGATCCGGAGTCCAGCGCACTAACCATTAGGCCACCGCACCTCCCATAATGTCACTAATTAATTATTTATTTAATTATTTATTAATTATTTGTCATTTCAATCCCCAAAGGCTGGGGTCCTTTTTAGTCCGCACCAAGAATAACACTCACTGGCCAGTTCCAATATTTTGAGCATGCAGAGTATTCATCTTTCTTTGTGAAAGCCAATCAGTTGCAGCCGAACTAAACCCCGGTATAACTGATGAAATGCAGAAAGTAAATACAAACAGAACGTTTCAAACTGACAAGTCAACACACTTCACCTAAACTCAAGCGAAATTCAGTAATATTATATTGTCAATTGATTGGCCGCATTACATTCTGCACTACCCTTTGAGTCTCTTGAGTTGGTTAACGGTTCATTTATCGGACAATCTTTCAGCCTTCCGCATTATCCGCCATTATTATTCAACAGATTCGTGTGATGACCATATATGGTTAGAAAGTAATTTTTATCTGTCATCCGTACATAACAGATATCCTGCGATATACGTAGGTTGCCAAGATTCGCCCGAAATCTTGCAAAGCACTGCACAACCACGGTTTTTCTCGCTGCAAAAAGCATTTTGTTGACAATTTTTTTAATAATAAAACAATTTTCCCGCTCAATCTTGCAGAATATCGTCTGATTTAAGCCAACTCGGCCGTCAGCCTCGTTGGCTAAGTATCAGGTGTTATTATTCAACAAATTCGCGCGATTCCCATGTATGGTCAGAAAGTCATTGTTATCCGTCATCCGTACATAACAGATATCTGGCGATATACGTAGGTTGCCAAGATTCGTCCGAAATCTTGCAAAGCACATCTAAAGCTTTTCTCGCTACATATACTGTTTCGTTGACAATTTGTTGAATAATAAAACAATTATTCTGCTCAATCTTGCGGAATATGGTCTGATTTTAGCCAACTCGGCCTACGACCTCGTCGGCTAAGTATCAGGCGATATTCCGCGCGATTTCGCAGGATAATTGTCAAATATTCTGCGCAGTTTCACAGGATAATTGTTAACTATACCAGCTGCCTGAAGGGGTTTATTTACTAAATTTTTACTTACATTGCATATTAGCAGATTTAACTGATAATTGCCTTGGCTTTGCTGACTGTACTTACTAAGACTTTGAACATTGCGTATTTTGACAGAAACCTGTCAGAGCTGATGGACAGGTTCGTCCAAGATTTCAAGTCCCTGGGGATTCCTATGGTAGAAGGAGATGGCAGCAATGTCGTGTTTCCCAGTGCCGGTGAACTTTTTGTGTTCTACAAGAAATGCATGGTACAGTGCTCACAGCTTAGCACAGGGCCTCCTCTGCTTTCACTCACAGCAGCATTCCAGAAGTTTCTTAGAGAGTATGCTACACGAGTACTGAACAATCATCTCCCTGTAAAGTGAGTATCAGATTCCTTGTCTTGTTAGTAGCTCTAATAATACACATGCAAAAATGTCAGCAAGCTCATTGGCTGAGAGCACGTCAATTAAGGTGGCTCGACTGGGTTTTTTAGGGGCAACACCGCTCAAGTTTGAGAACTAACCAGACTGTCATTAACAATGCCATCGAAAAACGATCACCACAGCTGAATTAGGTAAAGATGAAATTTTTTTTATGACGAGTGTTATTTTGACATCGGAGTTGTCATAGCAACGTAATGACGTCATCACGCTTATCAATTTCGTTCGTCTTGCTCGGCACCAGGAGATTTTTTCGGAAATCGCTCAAGGGAGCATGTACCTCCTATACCTGCCTCAATGTTGGCAAAGTTTGAACAAATTTCGAAATTTTTGGGGATGAAGTTTTGAGGGTTGTAAATACAGTAAAAAACATACTATGGAGATAATGGGGTAATATCTAAAGAACACGACGCGCTTTGGGAATGTAGTTCATCTCATAGTAGTTTGATGCCATTTAAAATTGTGTATACAAAATTATAGGGATCGCCACGACCGATTGCGAAAAAAACAGATTTGATGAGCGTGCAGTCAGGTGCTCTTGTTGCCACTTTTGTAAATAATTTGGTCTACACCTACAAATATTACAAAATTACAGCCTTCTAACTGCTTTCCCTTTTGGTGACCACTCATGAAAACAGGTAGTCTTCTTACCACCACTTTTCTGTGGACAATAATCAACTTGGTTGTGTTGCGACAATTTTACTTGCATTATTCATGTAGTTAAATTCATCATTTTCAGTGCTGCGCGCCTTACCGTTGCCACTTGATAAAGTTTTTGATTAATTTGTGACAACTTTTTGACATCTTTTTCACAACTTTCAAATGGCTTTCGTTTGAACTGGCCAATAAAAGTGCAGGAACTGTGAGAGGTGGAGTTGTCAAGTTCAACGTTCGCTCTATGACAATTGTCAATTCTGCCTCTCTCACTTCTTGCATTTTTATTGGCCAGATAAAACAGAAGCCATCAAAAAGATGTCCAAAAGTTTTCAAAAATTAATCGAAAACTTTATCTTCAACGGTACGGCCCGTAACACTGTAATTTGTGTGAGCAATTTTAATACATGTATGTGTCGCTATTAGTTACAACAGGTGAGAAAAATGACCAAAGTTTGGAAATTTTAATACATTTTACTCACAGAAAAGGTCCTTAAATACAAGGGGAATAAAGCAGAAAAAGATAATACCTTGATGTGATGTTTTGACAGATAATGCACGCGGACATTGCTGCTCTCATTTTTCTCACATCTCAAAGCTCGGAAAAATATACCATGCAACTAGTAAAATATCTGCGCATATTACATCTGTCAAAACATTGAGTAAGGTGTCTTGATTGCAAATAGCAGGGGGGGGGGGGGGGGGGGCACGATATTTAACATACTGTATTTTCCTGTACAGGAGCACGGGTGGTCTTGCCAGCATCTTGAATAATTCTGGTGAAGTTAAATTCAGCAAAGAAGAACAAAGTCTGACATGCTGTATCCTATGCACAGCGGATTACTGTCTGGAAACTACTCAACAGGTATGAAAAGTCCTTTGAGGGGGTGGGTGGGGTTGTCATTTATCAACATACCTAAAAATTACTAGAATTACTTAGTACTAAAATTAGTAGAATTCTACTAGCATTCTAATGCAAATGCTGCAGTCTGATTGGCTGAGCTATTGCACACTGTCAGCCATTAGTGTGCAGTGGCTGAAAGTCGCCTACAGCAAGGCGACATTTTCTCGTTTTATGAAGTTTCTTTTTTTTTAACTTAAACTTCTCAAAATCGTTTCGGCTAAATACGATCACAGTGGCCTTGTGCTTATTTGTTGTTTGCTTATGTGCCTCTCCTTACACAGCTGGAAGAGAAGTTAAAAGAGAAAGTTGATCCTGAGTTGGCAGAGAAAATAGATCTCAATGGGGAACAAGACGTATTCCACAGGTTAGTGATATAAACTTCAAATCTAATCATTTTAAGTCCTGTTTTTTAAAAAAATAGGATCAACGTACATGTACCTATTCCAGATATCCAGAAAAAACACAATTTTAGACTGTTCGTTAAACGACAAGTAACCTGAATTCCCAAAATGGCCAATTATTGGAATTTGAGAAACATTTTAACTTTACTTCACGTGGACGTCCTAAACGGCCTAGACGGCCAGAAGGAGGAGGCGTGCTAGATGCCTCCGTGTATAGAGAGGAAAATTTCGCCGTAGCAGGAAAAATTTAGATTGCAAAATCTCGTGATCGCAGGAAACATCTTTTGCTTGGATAAATGGCTGAAACGTGCGCACGGAATTAAAATGATACCGAAAATGACATGGAGAGTATTACAGGCGTATCATCCAGAGAAGCAGAGTTTTATCAGCGACTGAACGACGTAAAAACAGCGGAAATCTTTTGAATCGTACGGGACATTATCTTGCAATTCAAGGTAATTCATTTCACACAATGACGATATTCCTTCCAAATTGTCAGTGTTTCATTTTGAGTTCAAAAACTCATTAATAATTCATAAAGAAAATACAAAAGAAATTATTAAATGTTTAATGAGTGTCTTTAAATCTGATAAAGACACGGCTAAACCTTAAGTCCAATTTTCTAGGCTAAAATAAACCCAACTCTAAATATTAGTGCAAGAATGAGTTGATCTACATCAGACGATGTTGAAGCCATTCAATAAATTCGCAGTTCGTGTTTTATCAAGTCTAAAACACTTGGCTGCGCATCGTGTTTTAAACTTGATAAAACACTGCTGCTCATTTATTAAACATTACTTAAAAGTTCACGTGTTCTGCCTGTATCTTTGAGGTTTTTTTTTTCTTGTAATCTATCAATCCTACCAATACTCGAACGTACTCATTAATATGGACAGAAGCATATACCGCTAGTTTTCATGTGTAGTGTGACAGAAAGAGCGGTGTCACGCAGAAGCATATACCGCTAGTTTTCATGTGTATGCGACAGAAAGAGCGGTGTCACGCAACTGGGAAATTCCGCAGCTAACAATTTCGCGACGTACTTGGCACACTAAAATCGCCTAATTGTGTAGTCAATGGACTTCCAAATAAATGTACTCCACTAATCTTAGATTTTTGCTGTAAATAAAATTTATAAAGGCGGGGCAGCTATAGTGAGAACTAATACTAATATAGAATATGGCTTTTGAGTTGCCCAGGCTAATAAGTCGTAGCAGATAATTTTATTATACAGAGTTTTGTAGTTTTAATTAGCTTGTGGGGGACTGTATTTGGTTGATGTTACAGCTGCTGTACGCAACCATTAATTGTTGTCGATCAAGGAACTGTGAGATTGAAAAGCTTAAATTGGAATGAACTTTATCATTCATTGTCGAAAATACCAGAACGATCATTTGAAAATGTTCCGTAGGAATGTCGATATCCGCAAAAAGTCGCTAGAATTTTCAAGCGTTATTTCCCTGACAAGAGCGAAAATTCCAGGAAGTAAAATTCATAGTTACGTCAGTTCTTCACCGCGGTAAAACGTAAAAGATAGGAAAACTACTTCAAAGATAAGGTTTCCTCAGCAGCTGTTTTACATATTCTTACTGATGCTTCCACGTTAACGTGAATGATTTCTCTCGTAATAAGAAAACAAAAACAGCCTCCGGACATTTGACCGCGGTGAACGTCAATTCACGAACGTGGGTGAGGAACGTATGACGAGTGTGTCTGTGTAGGAGGCTGAAGCAATGTGGCATCGAAGATTCGCGGACAATTTGTTCAAGAAGTGTTTATAAATACCAAAAATTGTTTTTTTTTGTCTGCTCTCCTTTTGTAGTGCCTACCAAAACCATATAGACCACTTACTCTTGTTTGCTATGCCTGTCGTTAAAAAATAATATAAACATTTTTTTTTTAAAAAAAAATCAACATTTCCTACACGTACATCAAGTTCCATGTACGTCAGTTAATTTTTGATTGAATTTTATTACCCCCACTCCACTAAAAAACTCGTAAGCCCACCCTCCCCTCCCCTCTTCCAGTACGAGTACGAGTCCCAAATGAGCAAGGATCGAAGGGTTTTGCAGTGGTAATTTCCTGTTAAATATTCACATATTCATTAAAACTTTGTATTATAAATTTAGCTTTTATTACACCAAACGCCTTTTACTTTCGTTGAGAGTTTCGTTCAAAATCAATGCGCGAAATTTTAATTTAAGAACTAAACTGGTTAATACTACCAGCGTGCCTTCACGGATGTCGCGAAATTTCAGTTTTCTCGCGAAACATTAACCGGCTAACTTGGCACCTTTTTGCGAATTCTAAACTTTGGAAAAAAAGATAACTTGACGCTTTAATTAGTTACGTTAGTGACATTTGTTCGCCACCTGGAAAAACTGTTTTGATTGAAAATAACCCGCAGCGCAAGCTACTTAATAAAGTGGGAGTTTCATTAGTATTTTGTTTTATTTTTTCACATCAGACTATCCTTTAAAAGCAATTTCGCTGAGGCAAATAGCAACTGGGTTATGAAACACTTTGTGCCCTTTTGACCAAAGTAAATTACCGAATAGAAGAAGGAGCTGTTATTCTCGTCTGTTGACACCTCTTGAAAGTGGGTTTTCACAGCGATAGTCAAAATACAGTTGGATATTTCAGATGTTTTTTCATTATGTTAAATAACGGGAAAAACATTCTTAGCTCAAAACTGTTCTTAACCTTAAAATTCTTTGCTTTGCATTTATGATTGCCGCCGGATTGGTAAACAGAACACATTGACGTTTGCGCTACACGAGCTTCGGGCAGTCATGCAGTGTCTTGAATATTATTTTTTTTATGTTTACTAAATTTTCTGTTATATATTGTACATGATGTGATCCTCCGGCCTACAAATTTTCACAGTGACTTTTTAATTGGAATTACAGTGATCTCTCTTTCTACTTCTAACGGAGCTTGGCCAAAGTAAAGCTTTAAGCTATTTCAACTGTTAATAACAATTTTTACCTGTGACTCAAGTGCTAAAATTGTAACAAAGAAAACAACAACAACAAATTGTAGATCCTTTCAATGCATTGTAACGGAGCAATCATTATTAACTGGGTTCTTTAGAAAACCGCCTTAACTCAGTCTCCCCAGTATAAATCATTCTTGCTTGTTCTTGGTTTAGTAGTATCACTTTGGTGTCTTTTTACCTTCGAGGTAATTTTATATCATTTTAGTATCATTTTCACCAAAGTAAATTACCGAATAGAAGAAGGAGTCGTTATTCTCGTCTGTTGACGCATCTTGAAAGTGGGTTTTCACAGCGATAGTCAAAATACAGTTGGATATTTCAGATGTTTTTTCATTATGTTAAATAACGGGAAAAACATTCTTAGCTCAAAACTGTTCTTAACCTTAAAATACTTTGCTTTGCATTTATGATTGCCGCCGGATTGGTAAACAGAACACATTGACGCTGGCGCTACACGAGCTTCGGGCAGTCATGCAGTGTCTTGAATATTATTTTTTTTTATGTTTACTAAATTTTCTGTAATATATTGTACATGATGTGATCCTCCGACCTACAAATTTTCACAGTGACTTTTTAATTGGAATTACAGTGATCTCTCTTTCTACTTCTAACGGAGCTTGGCCAAAGTAAAGCTTTAAGCTATTTCAACTGTTAATAACAATTTTTACCTGTGACTCAAGTGCTAAAATTGTAACAAAGAAAAAAAACAGCAACAACAAATTGTAGATCCATTCAATGCATTGAAATGGAGCAATAATTATTAACTGGGTTATTTTTAGAAAACCGCCTTAACTCAATGTCCCCAGTATAAATCATTCTTGCTTGTTCTTGGTTTAGTAGTATCACTTTGGTGTCTTTTTACCTTCGAGGTAATTTTATATCATTTTAATATCATTTTCACCAAAGTAAATTACCGAATAGAAGAAGGAGTCGTTATTCTCGTCTGTTGACGCATCTTGAAAGTGGGTTTTCACAGCGATAGTCAAAATACAGTTGGATATTTCAGATGTTTTTTCATTATGTTAAATAACGGGAAAAACATTCTTAGCTCAAAACTGTTCTTAACGTTAAAATACTTTGCTTTGCATTTTATCATTGCCGCTGGATTGTTCAACAGAACACATTGACGTTGGTGCTACACGAGCGTCGTGCAATCATGCAGTTTCTTACATTTTATTTTCCTTATGTTAACTAAATTTTCTGTTATATATGTATTGTACATGATGTGATCCTCCAGCCTATAAATTTTGACAGTGACTTTTTAATTAGAATTACAATGATCTCTCTTTCTACTTCTAACAGCGTTTGGCCAGAGTAAAGCTATAAAGCTATTTCAACTGCTTATGAAATTTTTGCCTCTGGCTCAAGTGCTAAAATTGTAAAAAACGAAACAAAGAATTGTAGATCAATTCTGATCTAGTAAGTGATGGAGCTGGGTTATCTTTCGAGAAAGGCCTTTTCTCAATCTTCCACGTATTAATAATTCTTGGTTATTCTTGGTCTGGTACTATCCGTTTGGTGTCTTTTTACCTTCTTGAGGTAATTTTTCACATTGGAAAAGTGATTTACGTAAAGTCTGCTTCCTTTTGATTCCATTACAATTTGTTTTTAAAAGTTAGGTCTTAACAATAGTTTTGAATTTCTTGGCATATTTAATTTTATTGTTTATAGTCTGATGTAGTATATTTAATCTTAGTTAGAACCTTTTTGAAAATCACTGTATGTAGTGAATGAAGGCTTCCTAATAAAAAATTATTGTTATTTGTCAGTTTTACATTACAACTTTTCCTCGAATACAGCTATGTTTTAAAAGCAGTAAAGCTGTTTCATTGTATCTTTCACTTTTTGTCTCACTTCTCGGATCTTCCAACAGTACAAGATCGGGTTTAGAGATGAGTTTAGGTAGATCAAAGTTGCTGTAGTATTCCACATCAGGTAATTATCCGTTCCATTGACGTACAACACGGCCTCAATGCCAAACGGAACATAGCAGGCAACTAATGCCAACTGCACCCACATTATGCTAGAAACTGACTTTTTGTATCTTGCTATGTTCAGTGCAAACCCCTCTCCGGTGGATTGTCCTTCGAGGACTTGGGCTTGATGATGTCGTAGTTTGAAGTGGATCGTCGTGTAACAGAAAATTGAAATTACCAGAGAAAGTGTTGCGAGAATAGCGGCTTCTATTAAGGCAATATCCCTTCTCCACATCCGGATCCATCCAAGCGAAGAACCAATTAACCAAAGACAAAGCAAAACTACATATACTCGCCTTAATGTTACGACATGTCTGTATCTCAGTCCCAACAACAGGGCGAGAAGTCTGTCCACACTGATTGCGGTCGATGTTAAGAGTGAAACTACACATAAAATATAACCTAAAATGCCACAAACTGCAAGAACGTGGTACAAAACATTCTCGTTTATCTTTGTTTCACGAAGATTAATGTAGGCTGCAAAGAGTGGCTGTACAATAAGGCTCACGCAAAGATCAGTGACCGCCAGGTTTCGGAAGAATAGTTTCGACGGAGGATAAATAGAAGAGACTTTATGAAGAGCAACGAGGATCAAAGCATTGCCCAGAGATGCGGTGATGGATAGAAAAATGTTCAAAGCGGAAAAAACTTCAACTAAACCTGCTGGTGATGCGTTGAGTGTTTGGTTCAGTTTGGTTGTGAAGTTTCCATTTACAGTAACGTTGGCCATTGTTGTTCGGTGGTTGGAAACTGAGTTAAAGCTTTCTGTGAAGAGCGTTTTTTTTCTTTAAGGTGAGGGAAAACCACGTACTTGCCGCTCTCCTGGCGAGATAACACTATTGACGATATCACGTCCAGTTGTGGTTCATAACTGTCAATTTTAACATGGCCTGCATTAGACTTTTTAATCTTGTGTTAAAACGTGCTTGATGTCATTTGGGAATATATGCGTCACTTGCAAATTAAAAAAAAGAAATTATTTTATCCTTTTTATATTTCTAGCTGTTAGCGTATGAACTAATTAAAACTAAAAGGCCGAAAGCGTAGGATCGGTGAGATAAAACGAGCGCATTATTTTGGGACAAAGTCTATTCCAGTCGATCGATAGAACAGCTGTAAACAGTTTGCCATCCTCTTTGCAATTTGAATAAAGTACGTTTTTTTATTTCCATCGTTCACCATCTGCAGAAAAAATTTCATTTAAAACACTTTCAGTGGAGGTCAGTAAACTTGGTAAAATGGAAGTTACACTATATCTTTTAAAAATAATTCCACAAACGGTAAATTTTACTGTGCACCGACTTTGACCAGAGACTTGTAACACTTCTCAACCATTTACAGCACCAGATAGAAACAAAAGGATCCAACTTTGTTCGTGATTGGACTAGCCATTTCGAACATTTGCGGCATTGACTGCTTCGGTGCTTACCATTTCGCCAAAATATCCGGAAATTTCAGTTTGTAGTCAAATGGAAAGGTAATGTTCCGGATAATCCGTTTGGAAATCGTGGACTATCTCCAGGGGTGCTTACCATTTAGCCAAAAAATCTGGAAATTTCGGTTGAAAGTCAAATGGAACAGTAATTTTCCGGAAAATCGGTTCGGAAATTGTGGACTACCTCCAGAGGTACTCCTCTTTTTCCGTTCGGAACGGAATGCCGGAAATTTCCTTACCAATTGCACGATTTCTCAGTTCCAGTCTCTTATCAACGGAAACCAATAACAGGAAACCGAATTTCAAATGGTAAGCGCAATCTCGTTCGGTTGGTTTGCTGATTTTGGAAAATCCCTGACCATTATTCAATGTTCATCCCGACCGGTTCCTTCCGACAAATGGTAGGCACTCCAGAGGTACTCCTCTTTTTTCCGTTCGGAACGGAACGTCGAAAATTTCCTTACCATTTGCACGGTTTCCCAGTTCCAGTCTCCCGTAAACGGAAAACAATAACAGTGCGGAATCCAGTGACAAAACAGCTCTGAACTGTTCAGCGACTTAACCCTGAACTGTTCAGCCACAAAACAACTCTAAACTGTTCACCGATATAAGAACTTTGAACTGTTCAGCCACAAAACAACTCTGAACTGTTCAACGACAAAATAACTCTGAACTGTTTAACCACAGAACAGCTCTGAACTGTTCAGCGACATAACAACTCTGAACTGTTCAACGACATAACAACTCTGAACTGTTCAGCGACGTAACAACTCTGAGCTGTTCAGCGACCAAGCAACTCTGAACTGTTCAGCCACAAAACAACTTGGAACCCAGCGCGGAGAAAACAATTCTGAGCCCAGCGGGAAAAATAAATTTGAACAACAAAAGTTGTCATATAGCTGGATTTTTTCCCCAACAGCGCGTGCTCTCATTGGTTACTTCAAGGTCACATGACATCTAATAATAAAACTGTTTCCCACAAAAAGTCTCTGAGCGGGCAACATTGCAAAATCTATGACGTGAGAGGGCAACAGTGCCCAGTTACCGGCGAGTGTTGACCGACGACCGCCGTCCTTCTTAAGTCTTCATTGTGCTAAAAAAATAGATTAAAAAGTCTTACTATAATGTCGCTCGTCACTTCTGTAGAATAATTAACACTTAATGACTGGTCCCGAGGGAAACAGTTAATTTTGTTTCTCGAGAATCTCAGTATTTCCACAGAAGTGACGAGCGACATTATAGTATTACTTTTGAATCTATTTTTTTTTTGGCTTCTTCTAACAAACTCAAAATCTTTTGTCCTTAACTCTTGTTCTGATTGGTCAGTAAACGTTGGGTTGGCACAGTTGACCGAAGACATCAGACTAATGGAATTAGCATGCCTCAGGTGTGAAACAGTCTACAGGTCTTTTGGCTAAGATAATATTTCAAAAGGTACTGATTGAAATACAACCAAATGCCACTAATGTCATCGTTAAACTTTCCTTCTCACTAAACGGACCGACATACTTTCGAATAGGAGACATGTTTATAAATTAACACTGAAATTGTAACGTTCTTTGGCTTGGAGTGGCTAATGAGAACGATCGTCAAAACACAAAATTTGGGAGGTACGCAAGTTTTGAATTTTATTTACGTTTTCAACTGAATTTATCTTCGTTATAATCTCAAATGGTATTTTATATGGTATTCTATACTATTACTTTGGGGCTTGCTAATTCTAGTCAGAGGCATGTTTACGGAAAATGGCTTAATTTGTGATAACTTAGGTAAGTTAAGTGAACTTGCTTTTTATGCCTTTTGTAAAATATGAGTGTCAATTTTACCATGCAACTTTCCTTATTTTTTAAAAGCAGTTGAGCTGTCTGATTGTGTCTTTCACTTCTTGTCTTACTTCTCGAATCTTCCAACAGTACAAGATTGGGTTAAGAGATGCGTTTAGGTAGACAAGACTTGCTGTAGCTCTCCAGGCCAACTGATTGTCTTTCTCAGTTACATTTAGCCCAATCACTGTAACAAACGGAACGTAGCAGGCAACTAATGCTAACTGCACCCATAATATGCTAGAAACTGTCTTTTTGTATCTTGCTATGTTCAGTGGAGTCTCTTCTCCGTTCGGTTGTCCTTGGTAGACATGGTTTTGTACTTGAGCTTGCTGATGTCGTAGTTTGAGGTGGATCCTCGTGTAACAGAAAATTGAAGTTACCAGCGAAAGTGTCATGAAAACAGAGCCTTCCTGGAACGCGATATCTTTTCTCAACATCCGAATAAAACCAACCGAAATGCTTATAAACCAAAAACAAATTATGACTGCACAAACTCGCCTTAATGTTACGACATGTCTGTATCTCAGCCCCAACGACAGGGCGAGAAGTCTGTCCACACTAATTGCTGTCGACGTCAAGGCAGATACTCCACACAAAATCATGCTTAAAGCTCCACAAACTTCGTGAACATAGTATTCGTCGGTAACGTTCATTTCTGTGATACGAGAAGTAATGTATGTTGCAAAGAGTGGCTGTACAATAAGTCCCACGCAAAGATCATTGACCGCCAGGCATCGAAAGAAAAGTGTCGTCGGGGGTTGAATAGAAGAGACTTTATGAAGAGCAATTATGATCAAAGCGTTGCCCAGAGATGCGGTTATGGAAAGGAAGATGTTCAAAGCCGTCAAAAACTCAAGTATACCAGATGGTGATTCACTGCCTATTTGGTTCAGTTTGCTTGTGTAGTTTCCGTCTCTGGCAGTGTTCGCCATTTTTCTACGTGGTCAGAAAACTAACGTTGTCGTAAAGATTGCTTTTTGTTAAGACAAACCTTGATCAGCTGGCAGCTTTATTTGTGTTGGGTGCTAAATGCCTTAGACGTTTAAATCTCTCCATTTGCTCATTTTCTTAAATTGTTTTGTCACACTTCTGCTGGAAAGTAATGGATTTGCCATTTACTTGTGAAAATAGCTCGCTTACCAATTTCAAGAAAAAATAGGAAAAGGTGGAGATTGTGCTTTTATCTTCCTCCTAGCTGTTAGGGTATAAGCTAATTAAAAATAAAACACTTGTTATACGCGAAAAGATAGCAGAGGTCACATATATCTTTTTAACACAACAGTTGTAGGAAAATAATAGATGCATTTCTAGTTTTTTGGTAATTGACATGCAATTTATTTTTGGAGTCTATTAGAGCCCGGTGTTCATGGCATTAGACTTTTAATTTCTCCATTTGTCAACTTTGTGGAACTTCTGGAGTCGCGTTTGCGTGGAAAAGTGACAGATGTCAATTGCCTTAACGAAATATCACCATACTTGCCAATTAAAAAGTGACAGGAGATAATGCCATTTTCCTCAGCTGTTAGAGCATGGCATATATTTCTAATTTCTTAAACATTTAAGTGCTCTTTACCCTAATTTCCCTTTTCAAGCTTTTAAGTTTAGTGCCAAGCAACCTTTTATATGTAAATATCAATTATTTTTCCTTGGGTCGATTAGCTTTTTAGTTTGGCTTAGTGAAATTAGCTAAATTTTCTATAATACTTAGTAAAAATTACAATATTTTTTTGAAAGCTAAGTTTAATTTTTATGTATGGTAATAAAGCGTGTGTTGTGTTTTTTAGTTTAAAAGTGCGAAAAAAAAGTTAAAATAAAGTTACCTGGGCCCTTTAAGACTAGACGTTACAAATAACAATGCAAAATTTCGCCAGCCTAACAAATGACAGTTCACTGTTTGGAGAAATGGTTTTTGAAAAAACCTGCTGAAGAAGTAACTTGGTAAAATGAACGAAAGATTATATTTTCGGTATACATTTCACAACAGTGCGAAACCAATTTTATTATCTCTCCTTTTGAGCAAAATATTCTTTTATTGTGAAGTAGAACTTTAGTCACAGCGATTAAAGTATGCTTCCAAGGCGATTTGGTCCAGTTGTTGGCGCTTTGAGGCACAGCCGATGTACTTGTGTTGTGTTCCAGGGAAGACAGTTTACTCTCAGAGTCGTCTCAGAGTACTTCTTTCCAAAACGGATTACAAAATGAGAACTGCTGGTAAATTGTTAGGGAAACCTGACCAAATGCTGGAAGGTTAAACCTGTGATGGACTAGCATTCCCTCCAGGGAGTAGAATTTATATGGCTCTTTGACAAGGAGTTTAACTCACCATTTTATGAAATACTTTGATTTTCGTGAAAGGCCATATCCTATCCAGTTGCCTTTTTGCGTCTCTTTTTGATGAAAAACCTTTCATTAAACTCTGAATTTAAAAAGAATTAAGTGCTCAAAATATGATAAGAATTTTAAAAATCAAACGTCTTCGTTATAAGTAATTTCAATGAAATGAGTGAAATGATCTTCGCAGCGTACAAACAATATAAGCAATTGCTCTTTTAGCCCGAATTGAAAGCCAATCAGAACAGAGAAATATTTTGAATGAATAATATTTGTTAATGATAGTAATAATACAAAGAATATAGCGCCCATTAAAAACGTCTCTATGTGCTTTACAATTCTGAAAAGCTAAAAAGTTACATATATAATGTAGTACAATAATTACAGTAAAATAGTAGTAAAAATAACAAAAAACAAAAATCAACTTAAAACCTCTCTAAAAAGATATATTTTGCATTTTTGTAGTTCGTAGTTTTGTAGTTCGTCTCAATCGGCTTTCTCAAGTTGAACCTTTTGTCCCTTTTGGCTTTTTCTTACCCTCCTCCTCCGTAAAGTTGTCTAATTGTGTCTTTTGCTGCTTGTCTCACTTCTCGTATCTTCCAACAGTACAGGATCGGGTTTAGAGACGAGTTTAAGTAGAGTAGGGTTGCTGTGGTTTTCCAGGCCACGTAATGTTCTGTTAAATTTACATATAGCCCAGCCACAATGCCAAATGGAACATAGCAGGCAATTAATGCCAACTGCACCCAAAATATGCTTGAAACTGACTTTTTGTATTTTGCTATGTTCAGAGGAATCCTTCCTTTGTTCAGTTGTCCTTGGGAGACAAAATTATGTACTTGGGTATGTTGATGTCGTAGTTTGAGGTGGATCCTCGTGTAACAGAAAACTGAAGTTACCAGAGAAAGCATTATGACAACAGAGATTCCCTTTGAGGCAATATCTCTTCTCCACACCCGGACACATCCAAGAGAAGCGCAAATTAGACAACAACAAATTACAACCACACGAACTCGCCTTAATGTCACTACGTGTCTGTATCTCAGTCCCAGCAACAGGGCGAGAAGTCTGTCCACAGCAATTGCGGTGGACGTCAGGAGAGATATCGTACAAAAAACAGAACTTAAAACTTCACGAACTTCATAAACACAGTACGAGACAATTACGCTCATGTTTGTTATATGAGACATTATGTTGATTGCGTAGAGTGGTTGCAAAATAAGTCCAACGCTAAGATCAGTGACCGCCAGACAGCGAAAGAAAAGTTTCGTCGGAGGATGAATAGAAGAGACTTTGGGAAGAGCAACGAGGATCAAAGCATTGCCCAGAGATGCTGTGATGGAGAGAAAAATGTTCAAAGCTGAAAAAAATTCAACTATGCCTGCTGGTAATCCGTCGAGTGTTTGGTTTAGTGTGCTTTGATCTCCCGTAATGTTTGCCATTATTCTAAGGTGGCAAGAAAGTTGTAGTTGCTGTGAAGAGTGCTATTAGTTGAGGGGAAAACGTCAGGTTGTAGCTTCGTTGATGGAATGACGATTTTATATGTCGCCCATAGCACGATAACCTTTCAACCTGATAACTCAAACAGTTGTTCTTTAGAACTGTTTTTATAGGACTGTCCATTCATAGATAATTTAGTGGTGTTCAACCAATGAGAAGACGTCTATGTAATTAGATATTGATGTCTTGCCCATCTACCCTCTTTCTTCATATTGTGAACTGATGTTTGTGTTGAATAGTGAATAAGATATTTGTCAGTTGCTTGGGAATGCTCCTCGCTTACCAATTAGAGAGAAAAAAATGACTGCTCATTTTTTATAGCTGTTAATGTGTGAACTAATCGAAAATATAAATTCAAATTTCTCGCGAACGTTTGGGAAATAAAACGGTGGAATTGAAGTCTTATTTGTTGACTGTAATAGTTTGTTTTCTTGGCAATTAAAATAAGGCTGTTTTTGTAGTGCTTTCAATAACACATTACTGACATTGACTACCAGAAACACATTTTGTAATTGTGCTTGAATACATTGCAGGTACATACATGTCTTAAATAAAGTGGAAAAACATTAATTCAAAAACAGACTTCGATCGTTATGTTTCTCACTGGCGCCAAAAAATTGCACATTCCTCTTAGACTGAACATTACAAATTGTGGCAGTTTATTGTCAGAGAAATAAAGCGTTTGCTTGGGCTAAAAACATTTTCAGTACGCTACACAATGAACAGTGCGTCCTTTGGAAATAACTGGACTTAGGCGCAATACCAACTGGATTATGAAACGCATTTTAATTTGCACCCTTTCGACGAATTTGTCTTTCACTAATATTATTACAAAATAGAGCCCTTAGCCACTGTAATGGGCGCCTTGGTTGTTTATATTTAAGAGGTGACCCGGTACAGGAACACGAATAATGTGAAATCCAGAATATCGAATCATTCCGTTAAGAAAGATTACGGTCGAATAAGAGAGATTTGTGTCGTTAAGTTAAATATAACAAAAACTATATTTCTAAGCTTAGAAACTGTTCTTTAGCTTGAAATACTTTGGTTTGCATTAACTTGTTTTTAAAGTATTGGTACTTACGTGGGATCCCTTAGCAACTTGCCCTGTTTCTATTATACAATGCCTCGTCCTATAAACTACCACAGTTACTTGTTATTTGTTATTTACTTGTTATTTGTCTTTCACTACATCTTACTGGGGCTTGAACTACGCAAGGTTGTAATGAACCTAACTGTTAGCAAAATGTTTGTTTCTTGCTCAGGAAATAAATTTGTGGCTTCATGTGCATCCAAGTAATAATACATGCAGTATAATAGATAAATCGATTCAGTAACACCCCTTACTGAACCTGAATTAACCTGATTAACTTTTATGGGCCCATTGTTAGCGTTATAAGTTACAAAATTCCTGTTTGACTGTTTTCCTTTAGAGTCAGCATCATAGATCGTGCATCTTTGTGAACCGACTGTCTAAAGTTGTGTCTAATCAGTTTCCAAACCATCTTTATTCGTTTTATTTTTTTTTTTTCGGTTTATAATAATTTTCGTTTTTGGTGTTGGTCTTCCTGAGCAGTTTTCACTTGAGGTTTTTAATAATTTTGCAAAAGCACAGTGCTGCAAAAAACAAAAACAAAAGAAAAACAAACCAACTACGTCTTTTCCACGCTGTTTGTACCCTGCTTGATACCTTAGTACTTAACATGAAATTTCGCGACAGAAAATTTTCGCGCTTTTCGCGATTGTTGTTTTTAATCGCTAAAATTTAATGTCGCTAAAAAAGAACGTAGCTAATTTGATAAACGAAATGCCAAACAAAAATGAAGTGTCGGGAAACTGAACATTCTTCTTCCTAGATCGTGTCATAAGGTAGTTTCACTTTGCGGCGTTATGTTTATCTATACAGTTTTTAAAATCAGCAGAGGTGTCTGATTGTATCTTTTACTGCTTGCCTTACGTCTCTGATCTTCCAGCAGTACAGGAACCGGTTTAGAGACGAGTTTAAGTAGATTAGACTTATAGCAACTGTCCGATTTGTATCGTTTTCTATTCCGTTCGCATATAGCAAAGCCATAACACCAATTGGAACAAAGCAAGCCGCTAATGCTAACTGCACCCACAATATGCTAGAAACTATCATTTTGTATCTTTCTATGTTGAGTGGAATGCCTTCCCCGTTCAACTGTCCTTGGGGAAAATTGTTTTGTACTTGTACTTGATGATGCCGTAGTTTGAGATGGATCCTCGTGTAACAAAAAATCGAAGTTACCAGAGAAAGTATTATGACAACAACGGTTTCCTGCTTGGCTACATCTTCTCTCCACACCCAGATCCATGCAGGTGATACACCAATTAACCAAGAACAAATTATAACTACACGAACTCGCTTTAACGTTACGACATGTCTGTATCTCAGTCCCAATAACAGGGCGAGGAGTCTGTCCACACTTATTGCGGTCGACATCAAGACCGATATTCCACATAAGATCAAACTAAGAACTCCACAAACATTGGCGACAACTTTCGCCTCCATGTCTGTTATTGTCGAGATGATATGGGCTGCATACATTGGCTCTACATGCATACATTATTAGAACATACATTATGTATGTTCTACAATAAGGCCAATGCAAAGATCAGTGACCGCCAGGCATCGAAAGAAAAGTTTCGTCGGAGGATGAATAGAAGAGACTTTATGAAGAGCAATACGGATCAAAGCATTGCCCAGAGATGCGGCGATGGAAAGAAAGATGTTCAAAGCCGACAAAAACTCAAGTATACCAGATGGTGATTCACTTCGGCTCAGTTTGCTTGTTAAATTTCTAACTCCAGTATTGTTCGCCATTGTTTATGGCGCTTGCTGTAAAGGATGCTGAAAGTTGAGAAAAATCATGAGCTTGCAGGATGACGATTTTGTGTGTCACCGACAACTCGTCCAGTCGAGTAGTCCTTTACAACTGCTTGTTTTTTTCGGACTTAATACTAATTTAGATTAATTTCAAAGGGCCCGGTGGTTATTGCTTAAGACCTTTAAATGTCACTATTTTTGAAGTGACGTTCGTGATGTGTCAGTCGCAAAGATAATGAGAAAAAGAAACTAATATGTGCTTGGTAATCAGGCATAATTTAACAAATGAATAAATTGGGGTCGACGATGTACAATGTTTCGATCACTTCAGTGATGAAACTGATGAAGGACACCGAAGTGATCGAATCGTTTTACATTTAGTCTTTTTAGTCAGTGTCAACCCCGACTTATATTAGTGCTCAGTGTATGAACTAATTAAAAATAACAAAAAATTCAAGCAAAGGTCGATAAAATTGAATTGGTCACATTTCGTTTTACAAGAAAATTTGGGAAAGAAAAAGGCGCATTTTATTTTCCTAACGCTTCCTTTTAATGTATCCGTATTAATTACTACTTACTGGTATTTGAATACATCAGAGTTACAGGTATTAATTTAAATGGCAAAGAATTTATTGAAGAACAGCCTTTGATCAATTGGTACTTCCACATATATATTGTGGCTATAACACAGCAGTTTTTTTTAGCTTAGGAGTTTTTTGTTACTTTGGTCAAACAGCGGCAATCTTTCCACTGGTTAAAAATTTGCCTATTCCTTTAAGTATTTATTTAGCTAAAATGCACTACCCTTAATGGTGGCAATTTATCGTGTGGAAAATGACAGCCGTTTTAGATCAAGTCTAATACAAGGGAATTATCTTGTAAATAAAAGGGAATTTCCCAGTGCACGAGAAAATGACGTTATTCTGATTTTTTTCAGAAAGTCTGCCATCTCAGATTGTAAAATTTCACAAAAAAGTCTGAGAATTTCCAAATTGGATTTGAAGAAAGTCCGAGAATTTCCAAATTTGTTATGAAAAAGATTAAAAATTGTAAGAAAGCAATAATAATAAATAATACATAATATTTTAAGAGGAGGCCTCCAATCACCTAGAGGTGGTTTTCAGGAGGATCCTCTGAGAAAATAAATGTCAAACCTTTAAAATACATTAAAATCTAAGATACAATAAGTAATCTAAGATAAATAAAGATTTCATAAAAGCCAAAAAGTGAACTAAAACGGAAATTTAACCTTAAAAACATCAAGTCTCTTTAAAATGGTTGCAGTAGAAACGTCAAGCGACAAGACCAGACAAAGTTAATTAATACAACAAAATGTTCCCGATAATAATTAATTACTAAAAAACCAGCTTGGGCACTTTGTGACCTCTTTTGCCAGGCTATATAGAGTTTAAGTGCTGTTATCAATTCCCGCATAGCACACTTTAATTAGCACACCTCTTTCACCCTCTTTTTGCGCTATTTGTACACTACTTGTCACTTTACTTTACAACTTTATGCCGATCTATACAGGTGTCGTTCACTGCTCTTCTCACTCTTATCTCCAACAGTAAAGGGTTGGGTGTAGCGACGAGTTTAAGTAGATTAGAGTTGTTGTAGCTATGCAAGCCATGTTATTCCCAATTCTATTTACATATAGACATAATGCAAAAGGGAACTTAGCAGGTAACTAATGCCCACTGCATCCACATTAAACTGTTTTTTTTTTCACAATTCCATTAATTGATTGGTTGGCATTAATCAAAAACCCCACTTTATTTCTTTTATTTCTTTAATAAGGCCCCTCTCAATAAACACCTAACCATCAAAAGATAAAAAGGAATAAATCCACAGGGGCTTAATAAAGCTTTTACGGTCTTGCATGAGAAGCAAAACATTTAAAAAATAGTTCTTTAATGGCGAAATCAAAGAAAATATCTGGACAAAACTTGGTCCATAAAATCATAAAAACAAGGAAAAACGTTTGTACACTGTTTCATTTTACTTTTGCTACTTTATGTCGATCTATATACTAGCTACCTTTAAATTTGACTGTCTCTAACTTCATCTCGCACTTCTTGGATCCTGAAGCAGTACAGGATCGGGTTTAAGGACGTTCGCGCTAATTGTTTTTGCGCATCCTTACTGCGCACGTAATTCATGTCGCAACGTCGCGCCACGTCATGCATCGAGCGCGCGCGCTGAGAAAACTTTCCAAACAAATATAGGGCTGGTAGCTGTTCAGATAACTTCGCTCGCAGTTTACTCTCTCAAATGATCGGTGACCCCCAATTTTTTTTTGATAGACAGCTTTGTTTTGCGATTCTCAACAGATTGTAAAAAAATGAACAAAAAGTCAATGTTGGAAGTCTACAAGTTTCTAATTTTTTTGCCTACGCGGCATCAAATCTTGCCCATCTTTCAACTGCCTGGCGAGTGCAAATGTGATCACTAAACGATTAGATTTTCTAAAGGAACATCACCAGTTGAATCAATTTGCTTAATAGATCCCCTTAAACAATATTTAGACAAGAAAATTGCATTTCATGAATTTATTCGCATTATTTTTGAGCAAACAGACACTGTCGCCATTGTCAGAAACGAAGGCCGATTTATAAGATTTTAAGGTGATCTTTCGGACATCTTATCTCCGAAACGAATTCGGTGACCCCCCAATTTTTTTACATTTCTGACATGAGTAACCCATAAACTCACAGTGGTGAAAGTTTTAGAAAAATGTCAATGTTGGAAGATTTTCGCGCGAACGTCCTTAAGTCGCTGTAGCTGGCCAAGCCACGTCATTTTCTATTCCATTCACATCTAGCACCACCGTTATACCAAAAGGAACATAGCAGGCAACTAATGTCAACTGCACCCACATTATGCTAAAAACTGTCTTTTTGTATCTTGCTATGTTCAGTGGCATACCTCCTCCGTCCAGTTGACCTTGGGGAGCAATGTTTTGTACTTGGGCGTGTTGATGTCGTAGTTGATGTCGTAGTTTTAGGTGTAGTAGTTTTTTATCCTAATTATTATATTATTGTCATGTAAACAAGGGCAACCAATTAGCTTGCTATATTTTTGCCCTTTTCCATTTCTCCTCTTCTATTTGTTTACCTTTACCTATGTATCTTTGTTACTTTGAAATGGAATAAACAAATAAAATGAAAAAATGAAATGAAAATGTTTTAGGTGGATCCCAGTGTGACAGAAAATTGAAGTTACCAGAGACACTGCTAAGCAAACGGATATTAACTTAAAGGTGACATCTCTTCTCCACATCCAGATTGATCCAGTCGAAACACTTTTTAACCACAAGCAAGCTATACCCACACGAACTCGCCTTAATGTTACGACGTGTCTGTATCTTATTTCCAAAAATAGAGCGAGAAGACTGTCAACACTTATTGCGGTCGTCATCAGCACAGATACTCCACACAAAATCCAACTTGAAACCCAACAAACCTGGTTAACATAGTACAAGACACTCACGTTCGTCTTTGTTAAAAGAGACAACATTAAGGTTGCAAAAAGTGGCTGTGCAATAAGGCCAACACAAAGATCAGTGACCCCCAGGCATCGAAAGAAAAGTTTCGTCGGAGGATGAATAGAAGAGACTTTATGAAGAGCCACGAGGATCAGAGCACTGCCGAGAGATGCGGTGATGGAAAGAAAAATGTTCAAAGCTGAAAAAAAATTAGCTATGCCTGCTTGTGATGCACTGAGTGTTTGGAACAGTTTGCTTGTGACGAGTCCATCTCCACTAACGTTCGCCATTCTTCCTGGGTGGCCAGAAAGTTATGCTTACTGTGGAGAGTGCTTTTAGTTGAGAAAAATCACCAGCTTGCAACTCAATAGCGGATGATGATTTTATATGTCGCTGACAACGCTTCCAGTTGTGCTTTTAACAGGTGTTTGTTCTAACACTGTTGAATTTGCGTAGACGCAAAATAGAGTAGACGCAAAGTTGTTTGCAGAAGACTGAAATATTCATTTCATGCATTTTTCGTAAAATCGTAAAGTATCGTTGGTGATGAAAAGTAATAGATGTGTCAACTGCCTGGCAATATTACCAATGGGCACTTTTTACATTTACTATCCAGGGGGTGTAAAAGCCATGTCATCTTAAATTGACTAAAGTGAGCCTATTTTGCTAAAGCTCCCACTGGCTACATTAAGAGCAGACTTCGATCATTATGTAGCTTCACGTAGATATTACAGCTATTAACATTGCGATTTTTTAGCTTATGGGTTTCTTTGCTTTACCTTGGCCAAACGGCGGCAAATATTTTTCATGGAAAGGAAAAAAATGCATATTCTTTTAAGACTCGACATAACAGTGTTTATTTAGCTAAAGTGCACTAGCTTTAAAAGTAGCAGTTGATCATGTGAGCAAATGACAGCCGTTTAAGATCAAAGCACCTGCAAGGAAATTAAAAATTTGGTTAATGAAATGTAAATTTTGCGTGTATGTAAAATGACGTCCTACATTTCACAAGGTCTGCCATCTTGGATTGCAAACTTTCACAAAAATGTCTTTAGAATCTCGAACGTTTATATAAAAAAAAATAGAAAAAATGAGCGAAAGATTTTCATAAATGCCAAAATTGTACTAAAACAGAAAGTTATCCTTAAAACGTTTCAGTGAAAATGGTTGAAATAGAAACGTCAATTGAGAAGACCAAACAATTAAGCCGACACCACAATATTCCTCGACCAATATTGCGTGAAGATAAGTTCGAAACCATGGCCAGTGCAGATTCTTTGTGACCTCTTTTGACAGGCGAAAGAGAGTTAAAGCGTTGTTACGTTTATCCTTCCTCTCACATAACACATTTTAATAAGCCTACCGCCTTCCTTTTCTTTTTACGCTCTCACTCCAAGCCATGCCATTTCCTATTCCGTTCACATATAGCACAGCCACAATACCAAACGGAACATAGCAGGCAACTAATGCTAACTTCACCCACATTATGCTAGAAACTGTCTTTTTGTATCTTGGTATGTTCAGTGGAATCTCTCCTCCGTTCGGTTGTCCTTGGGGGGCATTGTTTTGTACATGGGCTTGATGATGTCGTAGTTTAATGTAGATCCTCGTGTAACAGAAAATGAAAGCTACCCGAGAAAGTGTTATGGCAACAGAGACTTCCTTCAAGGCAATAGTATGCTGATAAACAGAACTCCGTTTAAACCCAAATTTTGTTCAGGCGTTTTATTCTTTCTTCACTTTAATATAAACAGACCTTTTTACAAATCTAATTTGAACAGAACCAGGTGCCATTATTGTGCCTATAATCGGGATAGTCGAGAGAATTTTCCTTCTGTTACACAACACGCGCTCAATATGACTAGGCTTAGAGCCAGGTCAATCACAGAACACAAGGAAACCGGGAAGAAGTCTTGTACATGTATCTGTATCTGTTTTAAATTTTATTTCACATTTATTAACTAAACTTTTTATCGTCATACATCTGTGATCTCCCATTATACAAATGATCACACCAACTTGATTATTACCTTTACTGTTAGCAGTTTTTCTGTCACTAGACTAGTAATGTTATCGACTTGTTTTCATCCCATGAACGCTACATTTAATAGTGATGGCATCCTTTGATCAAGAATGGTCATGGATCTGCGCGTTGGAAGAGGTCCTACTGGTTGGAGCAGGAACAGCGCCTGTTGTAGCTGTGCAGTACAATCCGGGATCGGTAGTCCCTTCCCCAGTGGCAGCATTGGAAGGGTGTAGCTACAGGTGGAGCTTGGTGGCTGTTCTTGTGCCTCGTTCTTGCTCTTCTGAAGCCAGTCGTAGCTTCTTCTCTCCTCTGCGCAGGCGACAGGCTAGTTCCTGTTTCCAGCGGGGGCGATCCTGGGCGAGGTCTTCCCATCCATTGGCGTCCATGTCTAGACCCTTCATGTCCTTCTTACACACGTCTTTGAGTCGGAGCTGGGGACGACGCCTAGTGGGTCACTTTCAGAATCCTACCTTAAGAAACTTTTCTTAATTGTAGCACTTCACTGGGCGTTTATACATGCCTATATTTAAGTTCTTCTTTTGGTTTAGCATTATAAGTAAAATAAAGTTAAAAAAGGTTAATGTTTTGCTTCGCGTAAAGGTGCTGCTAAACTGTTCAATGTCATCTCTGGTGCTCGTCAATCATTCCCATCATAAGCAAACCTGGTTCTCATTTAGCTTACTACAACCTGCTTGGCACTTTTCTACCAAAGTAAAATGTTACATTTTATTTACAGATTTCGTTTTATTTTAGTTGTAATGTACTCAGTGCAAATATAGCTTAATACATTGAACTCTCTCCAAGGCGGAGTTACAACTTTGGGAGCACCTCAAGATGTCCGCCTCAGTTTTAGCTTCAAAACCACCTAGTCAACCATGACCGCCCTGTGAGAGTTGACTTTGCATTGTCGCATAGGCACTTGAAATCTGCTGAAATCGTTCTTGCGCTATTTTTACACTGTCATGTTTCTGTGCAACTTAATGTCGATCAAAACAGCTTGTTTCTTAAAAATAAAACATTTGTCTGATTGTGTTCTTTACTGCTTGCCTCACTACTTTTATTTTCCAGCAGTACAGAATTGGGTTTAAAGAGGAGTTTACGTAGACTAGACTTGTTGCAGCTTTCCAGGCCTCGTAATTTTCTATTCCATTTACAAACAGCACAGCCACAATACCATACGGAGCATAACAGGCAACTAATGCCAACTGCACCCACATGATGCTAGAAACTGTCTTTTTGTATCTTGCTATGTTCAGTGGAATCTCTCCTCCGTTCGGTTGCCCTTGGGGTACATTGTTTTGTACTTGGGCTTGATGATGTCGTAGTTTAATGTGGATCTTCGTGTAACAGAAAATGGAAGTTACCAGAGAAAGAATTATAACAACAAAGACTTCCTTCAAGGCAATGTCTCTTCTCCACATCCGGAGCGATCCACCCGAGGCACCAACTAACCAAAAACAAAATATAACAACTCGAACTCGTCTTAACGTTACAACATGTCTGTATCTCAGTCCCAACAACAGGGCGAGAAGTCTGTCCACACTGATTGCAGTGGACGTCAATATAGATATTCCAGATAAATTCAAACTTAAAGCCCAGCAAACGTTGGCAACAAAATGCAAAATGTTCACGTTCATGTTTGTTATAGGAGACATAATGAAGGTTAGATAAAGAGGTTGTACAACAAATCCAACGCAAAGATCAGTGACCGCCAGACAGCGAAGAAAAAGTTTCGTGGGAGGATGAATGGAAGATACTTTGCGAAGAGCAATAAGGATTAGAGCATTGCCCAGAGATGCGGTGATGGATAAAAAAATGTTCAAAGTTGAAAAAAATACAACTGTGCCTGCTGTTGTTGCACTGAGTGCTTGGTTCGGTTTGCTGGTGTAGTTTCCATCTCCAATAGCGTTCTCCATTGTCCTTGGATGGTTAGAAAACTGTGGCTGAAAAATAAGCCACCAGCTTGAAGTTCATTAGTGGGGTGTTCCTCTCCCCGGATTGAAGACTACCTCTTGTTTTTCTTTTTTATCTGTTTCACTGGACTGGAGCATTAATTTTTAATTTGTAAGTGCCCTATGTTTATTGCATCAGACTTTCATGTCTAGCGAACTGTCTATTTTTTTTTTTTGCTGTTATGAACTCATGTTTGTGTTGTGAAAAGATATGTCAGTTGCCTTTGTGGAGTATCATTTTGCGTACCAGTTAACAATAAACACAAGATAACGCTATTTTTTTGTCTTAAAATGTTCGTGTAGCTATTAGTATACGGAGTATTTTTCTAATCGGGCAGGTATTGAAGTTATTTAGTGTGATGCTGTTCTCTTTTATGCTGAGAACATCTCAATGTTTGCTTTATAATTGCATGATTTTTATTGCATGGGACTTTCAACTGTTGCAATCTGCTCATTTTGTTGAAGTTATGATGTAATGTTTATGTTGAAGAAGACGTATATGTCACTGGAATGATGTTATGGAACACTAACTCGCTTACCAATTAAAATCAACACGAGATTGTGCTATTTTTTTCTTCTTTAGTTTTTAGTGTACGAAGTATTTTTCTAATGCCTCACACGATCTATCGGGCTGGGATGATGTTTTTTGGTTGTTGCTGAGAACGCCTCAAACTTGTTATGTTTTGTAATTGCTTTGTTAAAGGACTTGATATTAATTTTTAATTTACAAGGGCCGATGTTTATTATTGCATTAGACTTTCAAATCTTGCTGTCTGTCCATATTCTTGTTGTTATGAATTTATGTTTTTGTTGTAAAAAGACATGTGCGTCAGTTGCTGTTATGGAATATCTCGCTCATCATAATTAATTATGATAGTTGCATTATTTTAATTGCATTAGACTTTCAAATCTTGCAATCTGTGTATATTCTTGCTGTTATGAACTTATGTTTATGTTGTAAAAAGACAGATATGTCAGTTGCTGTTATGGTATATTTCGCTCATCAATTAAAAACCAAAGGATTATGCTAGATTTTGTCTTTAGCTGTTAGTGTACAAAGTATGTTTCTTATGTCTCACAAGACATACATCGAGCAGGCATGGAGCTTGGAACATAAATGACCGTTTGTTTTTAGTTTTTCGCATTTTCAGAAACGCAGATTGTCCTTGTGCTTTTGCACGTTTATGGTGCAGTTAACCACAAGCATTTAATTGAGTAGATCAGTTTGTTTTTCCTTTGCCATGTATCAGTTTCAACTGGTGGCAATTACTGACCGCGAGAAATTTGCATAAATGCTCGACATTTCGAATAATACGAAACTTCACTAGCCTACATAGAAGAGAGTTCATCGGGTGGAGAAATAATTTCATAAAAATATTCCTTAAGTAAGGTGTAACTTGGAGTTAATTTCACAACAATGCTTGGAGCAATGCGTCAACAACAATACATCAATGCACCTCTTTTTTTGCTTTTCTTCCACAGTTAACAGTTATCGTAAGGTTCTTTCTTTCGATTTTATGGTTTGTACGATCTTAAAAGGCCTTTGAATGTCAGCTGCCTCTCTTAAAAAATCTTAGAAGTTTTGAGCGAGTCTTGAACAATCCTTGAAATTTGAAACAGCATACTCAATGTTTACAAAAGAAACTGGACAGCTAATGCTCTGAGAAAGGCGGCTAGAAAAAAAAAAGTTTAACAAAAAGACATTGGAGAAGGATAAGGTTAGATGGTCTTAAAGACTGCTTAGGTTAAACAGTGATTGTTAAACCATAAATAATTCACTGCAGTGGGCTTTGCTTGTAATGTTACTATATTTTAAAAGCAAATAAGCTGTCTGATTGTATTTTTTACTGCTTGTCTCACTTCTTTGATCTTCCAACAGTACAAGATCGAGTTTACAGATGAGTTTAAGTAGACTAGAGTCTCCGTAGTAAACGTGGCCACGTAATTTTTTACTCCATTTACATCTAGCACAGCCACAATGCTGTAAGGAATGTAGCAGGCAGCTAATGCCAACTGAACCCACATTATGCTAGAAACTGTCTTTTTGTATCTTGCTATGTTCAGTGGAATCTCTCCGCCGTTCAGCGGTCCTTGGGGGACATGGTTTTGTACTTGAGCTTGTTGATGTCGTAGTTTGCAGTGGATCCTCGTGTAACTGTAAATCGAGGTTACCACACAAAATGTTATTAGAAAAGAGGTTACCATCAAGGCAATATCTCTTCTCCACATACGGATCCATCCAAGTGAAGCACCAATTAACCAAAAACAAATTATAACCACACAGACTCGCGTTAATGTAACGACATGCCTGTATCTCAGTCCCAACAACAGAGCGAGAAGTCTGTCTACACTGATTCCGGTCGAAGTCAAGCCAGATACTCCACACACAATCCAACCAAAAGCACGATTCACTTCGTAAACATAGCTCAAGACATTCGTGTTCATCTTTATTATATGAGACATAATGTAGGTTGCATAGAGTGGCTGTATAAAAAGTCCAACGCAAAGATCAGTGACCGCCAGACATCGAAAGAAAAGTTTCGTTGGAGGATGAATAGAAGAGACTTTATGGAGAGCAACGAGGATCAAAGCATTGCCCAGAGATGCGATAATGGAGAGAAAAACGTTCAAAGCTGAAAAAAATTCAACTATGCCTGCTGGTAATGCCTCGAGTGTTTGGTTTCCATCTCCCGTCAAGTTCGCCATTGCTCTTGGGCGTTCAGAAAATTAAGTTTGCTGTGAAGTGCTTCAGTTAAAAAAACTGAATTAATTAAGAGCTGGTAGCTATTTACCGGGATGATGATTTTGTGTGTCGTTGAGAAGACGTGCAGTTATGCTACACAGCTGTTTTTTTTTTAAATAGGACGTTAAATTAATTTTTAATCTGGGCTCTGTGTTTACAATATTAAACTAAAAATATGCACGGATTTTTAGCTAGGGTTTTTTGTTAGGAACCGAACTCGAACTCGAAATTCTAACTCGAGCTCATGAAATTACACTTATCATTTCGCCACTTTCTTGAATTAGAAGTCATGTGAAGTGATAGATACTGAGGGCGCGTTCGTTTGGGAATATTCTGGAATAAGAATATATTCTGGAATATATTCCGGCTATTCCGCTCCTGGGAGCAGAATAGCCGGAATGGAAATCCAAGTATTCCGGAATAGGAAGAGCAGCCAAACGAACGCTAACTTGCATTATTCCAATTATTCTTATTCCGGATTGATCCCAAACGAACGCGCCCTGAGATATGCGGGTATATATGTCAATTGCTGGCACGGAATATTACCTCGCTTGCCAATAAAACGAACGACATGCGATTGTATTTCCATAGCTGTTTATACTTATTGTTAGTGTATGGAGTATTTTGCCAATGCCAAGCACGAATGTCGAGATATCGGGCAGGCATTGTGAAAGCTAAATATATAAGAAATGACTGTTTGTTTTTACTTTTCCTGAGATTCAAAAACAAAGAATGTCAATATGGATTTTTGCGTTAATATCGTGGTTAACCACAGGCATTTTGTCCAGTCAGACAAGTCTCCTTTTTTTCTAGAACGCTTTCCGGCAAGTGGAACAAGACAATTTTTCAATTAACACAATGGTTCGGGACGAGTGTTTACCATTTGAAAACTTTTCAATGGAAAGGGCCATTCCATTTCATTTCCCACCGGAACAGCCGCGTGTTTGGTCGAGAAGAATGGCAATAGTGAGAAAAAGCAAAATGCATGATACAATGATATTCCGTGCGTTTTGGTAAAAACGAGAGAAGAGGAATCCCTCTAAGAAATTCCATTTTATCTGAACATTTTCCAGTGAGAAAGACCGTTCCCTTTGATTTTTCACCGGAACAGCTGGTCTCTCCGTACAAATGGAAAGCGCTTCCAATTTCAACTGGTGGCAAAATGACTGATGGTGATAAATTTGCATATTCTATCGTGTCTCAGCCGTAGAAATAAGAAATTTGACGAAAATTCATAATGATAGTTCGTTTGGAGAAATAGTTTTAGATAGAGACATCCTCAGGGGAAGTGACTTGGTAAAATGAATCATATATTTTCAGTATACATTTCGCAACAGTGCGTACATTGGGAAACATTTCGCCAACTTAGGGTTTATATGTTTGGATTGCGAAACGCGTTTTTTTTTATTACAAAGGCCGTTTAAATCCCTGTTGTATATTTTGTGGAGGCGGGCTAGTCTAGTTGTTAGCACTTTCGAAGCCGATGTACTTGTGTGGTGTTGTGTTGTGTTTCGTTTCGTTGTATTGTAGGCAAAACAATTTACTCACAGTATTTTCATCACAAAGGAGTATAAATGCTACCGATCAGCTACGATGGACCAACATCTTCTGCTTGCATGGCGAACGCTCATTCAGCCTATATCCGAGTTATGAGTTTGTTTCGAATAAAGATTATCTTAAAATGTCCGCCAGATATTTCCTAGTCTCTGAACCTAACGGTAATCCTTTTTGTCGTCCTCAGTTTTAGTCGAAGGACGAGGAAAACCTCACAGTTTGAGCTTCATGAATATGAACCATGAAGATGCTTGCCAGAAAAACGAAACTGACAAAACCATTTTTATGTGACCTATACAATTAATAAACACCTTTCTTTCCTTTTTATCGCCAGTGTGATATCAAACTGTATCCAGCTACTTGTGCAAGACTTGGAGAATGCTTGTGATGCTCCTCTTACAGCGTTAATAAAGGTACCGTATTCAACTCTAAACTCTCTTTACCCCATAGTAACAAATTGAACTCAGCGCGTTATGAGAAAGTAGGAATCGATCATCCCAGGAAACACGTCTTGATTGAAAAGTAAATTCTTCCAAGGGTAGTTATAGAAAATGTATGAAAAAGTAATGAGAGTTTAGATGATAAACTGAACTATAGAGCGTTTCACCTGGGGGCGGGGGGTGGGAATATTTGTCAGCTGCAAAGTGAGAACATCTTTTACCGAGCCTCCCTCCCCCCCTCGCTTGTTTTGGAGAAATGCTGCTCTCTTGCCTTATTAGTAAGTTTATTGACCTCGACTTTTCCCGATCCATAAAATTTCATCTCAAACATGTATCTACATCTTCTATGTTTGTTTACAGGTCAACTGGCAGAGTGTAGAAGCTGTAGGAGATGAAAGCTCTTATGTGACAGCGATCTCTAACCACCTGAAGGAATCAATACCCCTCATACGAGATTATCTGTCATCTGCAAGAAAATACTTCACTCAGTTCTGCGTCAAATTTGTGAAGTAAGCCCCAAACGTGATCTGAAACAAACACGACAAATCACCGTAACATATCACTATTCAATGCCAGGGGCCATCTTGCTAACTTCGTCACGCTCTTTTCATTTCTAGTATTCTTTAACCATAGCATAATTATAATGAAAAGTAGGTTATAAGAGAGCGGATCATACATACTGGTTTCGGAGTTGCTGTATTACGGATTTTATTTATGATTTTTCATTTTCTGTAGTCTTTTATTTATGGGATCGCAACAGGGCCAAAAGGGTTCTTCCAAGAAATGCCCATAACAACTTTTGGCCATGTTAACATTTAGCTACAGATCAGCTTTTGCTTCCCCAACTATAACCCATCAATGTCTTGTCAGCGTTTGCCATTGTTGTTTTCATCGATTCATTTTTTTTTTCTCAGCTCTTTCATCCCACGGTTTATTAGCAACTTGTACAAGTGTAAACCAATCAGTACAGTTGGCGCCGAGCAGGTAACTTGTATTAAGTTTGTCCATCTCGAAAACAAAGAAAACAAAGATTTATTTGAACCCATCATCTCACGTGTTGAGTGAGTGTGGCTTTGACAGTGGAATTTATGTATCTTGTCTTTGTATGAAGCATATTAAACACCCTCTTCTTTTCATAACCCCACACAATATTACGTCGTGTAGATAACAAAGTACAACCGGTTAGGTTTGTGTAAGGCAAAAGGGCAGCTGCTCAACTCTCCGTATTTTTTAGGAGGGGGTACGTAAGAGGAACGTGACATATGACCAAGGAATGCTCAGTTTTCATGTCAGTCTGCTTGCATGATAACAGGGTGTCTGGGCAAGCCAGACACTGTCTTTGTGGCCGAGAAAGCGCATTATTGAATGACACCCCATCATTTTCCTGTTATACAAGGTCTTTGCAGAGTACAGTTGTGTCGAGTTCTTTTCCACAAGAGCAAGGTCTTTGTGTACTCCATCGTTAATATTTGTTACTTTACTTTCCTTTACAGTTGTTACTAGATACTCATTCCCTCAAGACAATTCTCCTGGATCTCCCCTCCATTGGCTCCAAAATACAAAGAAAGCCTCCAGCGAGGTAATTCGTCCCGGCTTCTAATTTAGAGCAGTTTTCGTGTAACATTCTAAAGTAGTCATGTGATTAATTTGATTAATTTGCTTTGGTCTGTCACTGGTCCATGCAACTCGTGCAACGTACTGTAACCAATCAGAACAACCATGCTTTTTTGTTTTTTGAACCAATTTTATTGAGTTTATTGTTTGTTTGTTTTTTCGTTTGCAGTCAAAGGCCAGATGTAATATTTTGGTTTTTTGTTAGATGACAGTCTTAAGGAAACCGCTACACCGCTTTTCGCTATTTAAGGGGAAACTGTCATGCCTGAAATATTATTTTATAAGAATGGCCTCTAGCTTGCTATAATTGCGCTTTATTGTCTTGCAATAGGAAAAGAAAAATGCTAAAAGTGATAAAAGCAAAGAACTATCAACTAAGAGGAAAAAGTGACTACTAAATTTCACCAGAAAGGCAGCTTGATATCTGGACATCCTGCCAAAAAAAAAACAATCGAATCCACTTTCATCCTTGCAATCCTGTACTTCTTCCTCAAAATAACTGTTCTATCTTGTTTTGTGGGATCTTTTTATCAAATTAATTCGTGTATTTGGTGGCATTTGGCAATATACTGTGGAAATTAGGAAATAGAAATGTATATGATCAGTTGTGATAGTGTCCCTTGAATCTGTGCAAATTGTTCCTTGCGTTTATTGCTTCCATACGCATTTGGGCTTGTTATTTACCCCATTCAGTGTCAAGGTCAAAGAAAGAATTCTCCTTACATATTCCCGTACATTTCTTCCAATGATAATTCTGAAGTTTTGAGAATTTAGTGGTACATCAGGACTTATTTTCATCGCCGCTTTTACGTCTAACGTCCAGATATTTCTCTATTCAAGATATCCTGTCCCAAAGCCTTCGAATTCTCACCGGGATTTTCTGTTTGTTTCAGTTTTACTAAAGTCGTGGCGAAAGGAATGAAAAAGGCAGAAATGATACTGAAGGTAATTATAATCTGTTGCTTTAAACCTCGTGTGACATTTGAAGTGACATTTTGCCACGTGTTTTGAGATTAGAAAATAAAGATGCCGTTGGGAAGTTTCGTCTTGAATTTCTAAGACGGTTTGCGCTGAACATTCGAGTAACAAAAGCCAAAATAAAGATACCAAAAAGAACTCGTAGCAGGGTAACACTTTAGATACAGTTAAGAAGAACTTATCGAAATATTAGCTCTCAAGATGACCCCGCATTTTTTCGATGTTTGACATTAACTTTCTCAGTAATGCTTTAGAATTTAATCGCAGGGAGACTAAGAGAAATTGATTACAGTGAGATGTTTTCATAGTGTACAAAATGCTATCGTGTCATGAGTAGATTTTTGGTAGTTAATTTTTGGACTTATTCCTTTGAGCTTTGGGTGGAAACCGTCTAAGGGCCTATTCATATGAGCCCGGTTGACCAGACTAGCCCGGTTACTGAGATCTCGCCTCACTCCTATTTCCTTTGTAAAATTCTCGATGTGTTCATGTGAGAAGGCGGACCAGCCCGGCAACCGGGATGAACATTTTTCATATATACACTCCAGCCCAGTTACCGGGAGGGAACTTTTTTTGACAAATTAGCTTCGCTTTCGCAACAGGGCAGGCCAAAATGGCATTTTTGTCTTGTATGCATTTCCACTTTAATGGTACTCGAATTAGTTTTATTACTGAGGTTACAAGACTCGACAAAGCTATGCAGTCGCGAAGGATGCAAGCTTATGTGGTGCCATTTTGGTTTTGTTTCTTTAATTTGACCAGGTCGACCAGGCTGAAATTTCCCATATGAACAGACGACAAAATTCGTCCCGGCTACCGAGCCAGCCCGGTTACCGGGCTTACATGAGGCCCCTAATTGCACATGCCATTGCCTATTGCCATACCTTACGTACAATATTCAAAAAGCCGTTATAATGTAGTTAGCTTGAAGCCAGCTCAATTTTGCTTCCTTTGTTGTCAGGTGGTAATGTCTCCACACGACCCTGCCGTGGGATTTGTCGACAATTACATCAAGTTGCTTGCAGATACTGACACTTCAAATTTTCAGAAACTTCTGGACATGAAGGTAAAAACAATTAAACTTTGTGTCTGTCATTGACGTGCTCTGATAGTCGCTGTTTAGTGGGAGTTTTGTCTTGCATCAACAAGACGACATCTGTTTGCATACACAAACCATAACAAAAGAAAGGAAGAGGTTACAGAGCAGGCAGATAGAAATGGAAGTCGACAAAACACGCTGAGAATGCTGAGTTTCAAGTCAAACGAGGAGTTCAAGCTCTTGTCAAGTGTCGTCCTTGTTCGGGCGGGCTTAAGAGTTGGTTTTACCAACAATTTCGCAAGTTTTTGTGTCAAAACTCTTAAGATGTCACTTTCCGACCAGTGGTGCTTTGCTTTACGTGATGTTTAACGCGCTTGCAACTAACCCTTGGTGTCCCCGACACTTTTTAAGATGTCGGATGCATGGTTACTTGTCTTTCCGCCCTTTCTGGAAATTACCGGATTTCTCGCTCTTGTGACCATTACATGTTAATGCATTCTTACCACTGGTAGCTGGTAACTGCGTAACCTGTTTTTGTTGAAATTGCGATTGGTGTTTATGAGCGTTGCCGCCGTAGTGATTGGCTCTGTGAATACTTAAGTATTCGTTTTACGACAGGAATTAGAAAACCGAGCGAGCCGATCGTTTCCAAATTGATCAATTGTAGATTTAGTGAGTCATTTGGGTATTTCGTGTCTTTTGTTTTGCATTGGTTATGCTACATAGACGGCGAGGGAGATAGAAAGAAGAGAAAACAAACTGTAGAGTTAGTGGTATCTACCGGTACAGTTATAGGAAGAGTAGTTGGTTATCAGCACATAGCAGAGAAACTTGGCTCACTCACGTTTACAGAAATCGACGAGTATAAGATGTTACCGAAAATAAATACAGTTAAGAAAGCAGAAAACGAAACAACATGAAAAGCAAGTCAGTATGAGATGTTCGATGGTGAACAGAGCTTTACTAGAGCTCAGCTTTAGTGTAACAAACAACAGTTTGTTTGATAGTGTAGGTGTACAACGCTACAAGCGGCTCAGTCTTTAGATCGACAATATTCCTTCCCTTGCTTTTGTCCCCATACTACTGTTAAATACGGTTTTTCACCGCTTGACAATTCTTTTTACCACTCTCCCTCCCCAGGGTTTAAAGCGCAGCGAGCAGCACAGCATGCTGGACCTATTCCGCTCCCGTCTCCCCTCCCCTCCAGCCGGCAGTGTACCTGGAGAGTCCGCCGCTACTCAATCCCACGCAACGACCGAGCAGGAATCGAGTAGAATAAAGAAGCTCGAGAGACTAATCAAAAAACCATTCTAGCGTAATACTAAGATTATTTACATCAACATATCAATATGTGAGAAACAATGCAGGCTCGATGTTAGCTGTTCTGAATCTCCGAAGACTTTTTTTCATCATATCCGGTGTTCTGTGACAGAAATGTCCTTCGACGATTTGGTTCGTCATGTCTGGCAATGTGGCTCGTTATATCCGATGTTCTCCGAAGATTTGTTTCGTTATCTCCGATGTACTCCGGAAACTTGGATTCGCGTAACTCAGATATAGCATGACATAAAGCATGTGGCGTCTACATCAAAATGTTCGTAATATCTCAGGAGACAGGCTGGTCGAAAAGTTTTTGGTAACGCCACTTAATCACTATTGATTGTAATGGTTATAGTAATGTGTTTTGGCAACCGCTATCAGTCAATTCATGATCTCTCTCCCATCCACCCAACCCATGAATACATGTGAACAGGCCAGACCACAACACCTGGGGCTTCATTTCTGTTAACTGTTTAAACACACCAAGGCCCTGTTGATGAAAGGATGGATAACGCTACCCAAGCGATGGTTTGAAATTAAAATGACAAAATTACCAATGTTTAGTGTGTTACTTAAATTAAAGATATCATATTTATCTGTTCACAGTTTATAAGGTTAGGTTTGTGAATATCTGAAAATCTCAAATTACGAACTGAAAGAAAAATTGAATAATGTTTGCTCACTATTGGTCCGTTTCATTGTAGGAACACGTTTACGTTCATAAAAGTGTAAATACATTCGGCCTGTTATCACTTCGTACACATATTCTGACTATACTTTAATGGTGAGAGCAAGCTGTAGCCTGCGTGCGGACGTTTTCTACATGGATTTTATGCACGGAGGTTGGAGTTGCTTTACATTTAAAATTTCACGATTCTATGGAAGCGCTTATGAATTAGAGGAGGGGCGCGATATCGAAGAACTAGCGGTAATAAAATAGCTGCACTTGTTTTAAACGTAAATGAATCTATTAAATATATTTTTATGCTTACACGTTCTGAGATTTCATTGATTTGCTCCTTACTATAGTTTCTTTTTGTGGAGGGGAAGGACCTATTTTCAGGGAGGAGGGCGATTATCGTTGAAAAATGGGACATTTCTTAAATGTTCATACACGGATGTCGTTAAGGATGCTCTTGGAATGCGAATGTTGCTCTGTCGCAATGCAAATATTAGGTAAAGGTAAAGTCTGTATACGAGCCAAGTGGCCCATCAGGCCGGTGCTTATCCCCGGTTTCCGTAGCATGAGGCGACTAGGAGTATTTCTATTCCCCCCTGGATGGGTTGCTAGTCCATCGCAGGGTTACCCCCAGCAGTAAATTCGCCGGTACCCATTTATACACCTGGGTGGAGAGAGGCACTATGAGAGTAAAGTGTCTTGCCCAAGAACACAGCGCAGTGCCCCGGCCAGGGCTCGAACCCGTACCGCCCGATCCGGAGTCCAGCGCACTAACCATTAGGCCACCGCGCACACCACAACTCGTCGCTGAGTCTTAGAGCAAACGTGGGCGCCGGTCACCTTTCCCGAGCAATCGTTTGTTTTTTTTTTTTTAAGGTGACCGCCATTCAGATTGTATACTTTTTTTCTGGTCAAGTTCCTTGAAACACAGATGGCAACACTTCTTGAAAATAAATGGCATAATATAAACTGCTGAACTTGTCGCATGCTCCTTTTTTATGACAACAGGCTAGGATCAGTTAAAGGAGAAGTTCACTCCAGAATGGCTATTTATTTTTTACGCTAATAAAAAGTTTATACAAAGATATGTTGTCCACCAAAATTTTAGCTTCTAACGAGCGCTTAAACCCTACGAAATCCTTTTCTGAAGTAACCCAAAACCCGGCCCAAAACTCGGTAACTGAACGCTGCCATCTTGGAGCTGGTAATGTGTGCGTGACGTCAAAGAGCTCAGCCTGAAGTTAAGCGGGAAAATTTACAGTCAAAATACTCAGCGCATGGCGCTTAGAATGTAAAAAATAAACCAATCAAATTGCTTCATTTCTGACAGGCTCACGTGTTCACGGTTGGATGATCTACAATATTCAAATTAAATTTGAATGTTTGAAACGAATAATGCAATCCGTTCACCGTTAATCAAAACTATTCCGGAATTCTAAGCGGCACGCGCTGAGTATTTTGACTGTAAATACTTCAAACTCCTTGTTTCTTTGAAGTGGCTTTTGTTTGTCAAAATGCTTGTCTGAAAGGAAAGAAGAGGTGAAAGGTTTTTTTGTATCTCTTGGAGCTCTGTTTGAGAAACATGGAACTGCACAAACAGGCATTTTGACAAACAAAAGCCACTACAAAGAAACAAGGAGTTTTGAGTATTTAAATTTTCCCGCTAAACTTCAGGCTGAGCTCTTTGACGTCACGCAGACATTACTAGCTCCAAGATGGCGGCGTTCAGTTGTCGAATTTTGGGCTACTTAAGAGAAAGATTTCGTAGGGATTTAGCGCTCGTTGGAAGCTGAAATTTTGGTGAATAACATATTTTTGTATAAACTTTTTATTGGCGTAAAGAAAATAAATGGCCATTCTGGAGTGACCTTCTCCTTTAACGCCCATATTCTATGATCACGAAGGCAGGAGGCAAGCCATGAATCTTTTCCAGGCTCATTGTTAAAGTGCGGGTGTATTTAATTTAAATCCATCAGTTTCTCGTCCTCTTTCTGGCAGGTACGGGCCATGTCCTATAGTCCTGGTAACTTGGTTTGTGTCGTTGACTTGTGCATTCTTTCACGTTACAAAGTCAACCCGTGCTTGTGCACGACTTTTTATCCTACCTATTATTTTCGTAGTTGCTTAATACCCCCCACCCTCCTCCTCAAAAATTAAATGGTCCGTAAAAATGCCTCAACTCTTTGAAAATGGTAGATGATTGACATCTGAATCAACAATCATGGAATAAACTCTTGAGACACTACCAAATTTCCACTTATTCAGGGTACCTTAACACCCCCTTCCCCGATTTCAATGTTGCCAATGTTGCTATGTAGTCAAAACAAAGTCGGGTGAATTTCTAACCCCAGGAAACAACATTAAGCGGGGGGAGAGGGGGATTAGATATTCTTTACCCCCTTGTAAGTCGAAGACATTCGCGAAAAATGTGTGACATTCGTTTGTTTCAACTACTTTTGTCCATGATTGTCTGAAGTACGTTTCGTGGAATTTTTAGAATTTGCGTTCTTTTTATAACCTAAGGAGCCAAAAATATTAAATACTCTGTGAATTGCGTTTAAAAAATGCCTTTTCGTCTTCACAATACGCTACACTCAATTTTTATTAGCAAAAAAGAAACTTATTGAGTGGCTAGCCATAAGAACGGCTGTGTAAGAGGCTATAGATGGTATTGTTGCTAGAAAAAGCGTGTTCCTAGAGGAGTGCCAATGCTATATTTATTATAAAGTCATTTACCCGAAGACTCCACCTCAACTGAAATAGATAGAGAGCACTGTGTAGTAATAGATCGCTAAAAACAGCCCGATTTCTTTAGGCATGTTACGATACCTCGTGCTATCCCGCGGGAAGTCCCGAGATTTTCGAAATGTTCTTTCCTCCTTTTTAAAACGTCAAGCAGTAAATGAGTCTTAGTAAAAGTCGATTAACTTTGTAGGTTGAACACAAGGAATGCAAAAAGCGACGGTTAACAGAGCTTTTCAGCGGTTCACAACGGTTCACAGGATAAAAGAATAGATGATCATCTAACTCTTTTAGAAATAGCTGTGAACCGTTGTGAACCGTTAAAATTGCCACAAAACCTCATGTTAACCGTTCAAAATCACAGTATTTGCAGTTGTCTAGCGCTCTAGCAGGTAATTAGGGTTAACTTATGCTATCTGAGACAGAAAGCTCTGATTCAGCACGTGTGAACCGTCGATGACAACTGTTTTGGAGTGATAGTAACAGTCTGTTTGTCACGCGCTATCCAATTTGTCACGCTCGGGACGTAATCGCGTGACACCGTTGTTATAATTGAATCCGCGCAACAGAAGGTGGTGTTTGTAACATATACTATCCTTTTGTTTCTCTTGAGTACGAAATACGTCACGTTTAGTTGCGCTTTCGGTACTGGATGCTTAGTTTTACGACGAGTTTTCGAGTTCATAGTACACTATCAACGATACAGTATCAATGAAAGCGTTACAAATTGTTCCAATTACCACCAATTACGAGCCTAAAACACTAATTATATATTTTATCGAAAGTGGTCAAGTGTAGTTGTTGCATTGAAACATGTATCAGCTCTTCAGTAAAACTGCTTGTTACCCTATTTCTAGACAGACTCTGTCTCCAGTAAATCGGATAACCGTTTCAACCTTCTTACCTGGCCAGGCGTCCCAAAAAACATTCTAATTGATGCATTACAAAGCTTAATTGGGTTTTGCTGTACCCAGAAAGTAGTTTGCCTAACACTCGGTGATACGTCAGGTTTTGATCGGAAACGCCGCACAATGGCGGCTAGAAACGCCGCACAATGGCGGCTAGTCACGCCGAAATTAGCTCTCTTAGATTCTTGTTCCTCGTATGCTTACTCGCGCTATCAGCGGACCTATATTTCTTGAAATCGACAGACGATTACAACAAGAACTGGCTAGATACATGCAATTTTGAGCAGCCGAGTTATAATCGTTATTATACGCGGAAAACAAGCCACCGAGCGAAGCGATTCTTGTCTGTAAAAGTGCCATATACATCAAGAGGAACTAGCACGTTTCAACTCGAACGCCATCTTCTGGCTTGTGGAGATGTATCTTCGAACCCTGGACCCAAGAGGAAGACTAATCCTAAATATCCCTGTGGTGAATGTCACAAAAGCGTTACAAAGAAGCAAGACGCCATTTTGTGCGCGCAGTGTAATACCTGGTCTCATGCGAAATGCCTAAATATGTCAAACACGACTTTCAGGTACTATCTGGAGCATCCAAAGATCGACTGGACTTGCACTACGTGCGCCCTGCCGAATTTCTCTGACTCTTTCTTTACGGACAACCTTGGCGAATCTTCAGTTCTCGTCGATTCTGAAATTGCTGACGACGAAATTGTGGCGGAAGACATACAACAACCGAGAGTCAACAACCGCAAACAGTGCATTATCGCAAACTTGAACATCAACAGTTTGCCTAACAAATTTGAAGAGATTAAGGAATGGCTGACTCAGAAAGCTTTCGACATTCTTTCGATTCAAGAAACAAAGATTGATCGGACCTTCCCTAACTCGCAATTTCATGTCGAAGGTTTCAAACTATTTCGACGTGATAGAGTGAAAGGAGGGGGCGGGATTGCTGTATTCATCAGCGATAATATTGCAACAACCAGGAAAGTCACATGCATGCATCTTGAGGCCCTCCTATTCGATCTACGTATCGGCCAACGACAGTTTGCACTACTCAGCGCCTATAAACCACCTTCAGTTGACAACAACACATTCACGAACGAACTATTCAAAGTGTTGGACCAAGCTACTATTCTGAGTGACAACATCATTTGCATCGGGGATCTGAACTGCGACATACTTCATCCTCTACACAACAACAGACAAGGTAAATGTCTCCTAGATATTTGCGACGTTTATGATCTTGACCCTCTGATTAAGACACCTACAAGAATATCAGAGAATAAATCCACCTGTTTAGATGTCATACTAACAAATGTCCCGGCGTTCATGAGAGACTCTGGGATTATCGAGACTGGTCTGAGCGACCACTGTCTAGTCTACACCGTGCTTAACACAAAACTATTGCGATCCAGACCGAAAAGTATTCTTAAGAGATCGCTAAAAAACTTTGATCAAACGGCTTTTCTGGACGACCTAAGCAAGGTGCCCTTCCATGCTGCCTATGTCTTTGAAGATCCGGATGATGTATATTGGTGCTGGGAGAAACTTTTTAACCAAGTGCTTGACGATCACGCCCCTATCAAGAAAGTAAATATGCCGCAATCATTTGGATCAAAATTTATAACCGCCGAAATTCGTGACGCTATGAGAGCGCGGGATCGTTTAAAGAAAAAGTTTCATAAAACTAGGCACCAGACAGATTGGGAAAACTATCGTCAAGCGAGGAACAGAGTTGTAAGCATGAGGAGAAAAGCGGTACAAGAACACTTTAGAAAAGTCTGCGAAGATAAAGCCGGTGACCAAAGAAAATTTTGGAGCACTATCAAACCGTATTTAAATTCACGCAAGAGCAAAAATGACGGTCGTATTGTTCTTAAAGACAATGACAACATCATCAGGGACACCAGAGAGGTGGCAGAAACTCTGAACAATTTCTTCACAAGCGTTGCACGTGAAGAAACAGGTGTTAAACTCTCGGCTGACCTTTCTCGCATAAAGCAATACATGACATCCAAACCTCCATTGTCCTTAAAGAAAACAACTTCAATCGAAGTGAAAGAGACTATGATGAAGATCAAATCCAACAAGGCAACGGGTTGCGATCAAATCCCACCAAGAGTAATAAAAGAATCTGCCGAAATCCTATGCCACCCTTTCAGCGAGCTTTTCAACTACATCCTAGAAAAATCCAGGATACCTCAACAATGGAAACTCGGAGAAGTTACACCAGTTTTCAAAAACGATTGCCCGCTGACTAAATCCAATTACAGACCGTTAACTATCTTGTCTTCCTTGTCGAAAGTATTCGAAAAGTTAGTTCATACAAGGATCAGCGCTTACTTTGAAGACATATTTCACGAACACGTATTTGCATACAGGAAACATCATGGAACAGATACTGCTTTACTAAGCCTCACAGAACAATGGAGAAAGAATTTGGACCAACATAACATCGTTGGGATCGTGTCGATGGATCTCTCCAAGGCATTTGATACCTTGCCACACGAACTGATAGTGGCCAAGTTTAAGTCATATGGAGCTGACGAAAAAACTACTGACCTAGTTCATGACTACCTCACAAAACGGTTTCAGCGGGTCAGATTAGGAGACCAGTTCTCAAACTGGAAAGAAACCTCAGTGGGGGTGCCACAAGGCAGCGTACTCGGCCCACTTTTATTTAACATATTCATGAACGATCTTGTTTATGCTGTCAAACAAAGTGAATTATCTGCGTATGCTGACGACACTCAGATATATGTTGCCGACAGTACGCCCGAGAAAGTGGAACAGGTTATCAATACAGATCTTGCCAACGTCGATCAATGGTATGAGCAAAACGGCATGAAGAGAAACACTTCAAAGTACCAAGCAATTGTAATGGGAAAGACGCAGGTCAAGCCTCGATTCCAATGCGAAAATGCTGCCATTCCTATTACCGAAGATCTTGAAATGCTGGGAGTTACAGTAGACGACAAAATGAAATTTGAGAAGCATATAGCCAATATATGCAGGAAAGTCTCCCAGCAGATTGCTGTACTTAAGCGAATGAAAAAGATCCTCCCATTCGAAACAAGAAAGTGTCTTTACCTCTCATTTATCATCCCTCACTTTAACTATTGCTCAGAGACATGGCACTTCTGCAATAAAAGTGCCACTGCAAAGCTAGAAAAAGTGAACGAACGCGCTCTCCGCTTTGTCTTCAACGAAAAACAAACGTCATACTGCGAACTACTAAACAGGATAGGATTACCATCACTTGAGAATCAACGCCTCGCAAAAATAGTTTCCACCGCCTTCAACGTTATTAATAATGAGCATGCACCAAAAAGTATTAAAGATCTGATCGGACTGAGAAATAATAAATACAATCTGAGAGGGAGTGACATTTTAAAGCTGCCAAAGGTCAGCACTACAACTTACGGCCTAAACTCGTGGAGGTTTATGGCTCCAAAACTCTGGAACTTGTTACCAGATTCAAGCAGAATTAATCAAACTCTAAAAGCGTTCAAAAATAGCATTAGAACACTCGATTTGTCAGGTCTATTATGACGACAACGTTTTTCCCATTTCATTTCTTACTTGTAATATTACTTACGTGTTGTTCAAATTAGTATTAGGCATTTTTAATTTCTGTTCAGTACGTTATCAATGTTTTATTATTGTTATTACTATTATCATTATTATTATTATTATTATTATTATTATTATTATTATTATTATTACAAGTGAAACCGGTAAAAACAACATATAATTATATATCCCATAGAAAACAGGTAAATTTGAAAATAGATTAGTGTGTATCAATCAGATCAATCTGCGTCTTATGCCTACATTGTGCGGTTCCAGAGAATATCCATACCCACCCCAAGGATAGTCATTCCGAGGGGGATGGGGGTCTCAATAACACAAATTTTTAAAAGAAGTATGAAGCTAAGCTGGAAATCCCAGGGGGTGGGAGGGTCCAAACCAAAGAACCATCCTTGGGAGAGGTATGGATATTTTTTGGAAAGACACCCTGTGGAACCATTTAGCCTTTGCTGCAAAAAAACTTAACCTCGAGTAAAATTTATGGTCTGCGATAATAATTAATGATGTAAATTCTCTGTTATTTCATTATTTTTACATGTTTTTATTGAAACAAATTTTTTTTCTGTCATGAACCCCAGAATGGTTTTAAAATGTACATGTAATATGAAGTGTCAGTATTTATGTGTAGCCATATTGGGTTCTGGGATGTTCATATTATATAAATAGCTATAAATGTCACTTAAGTATATTCAGGTTTAAACTGGCAACATGTGGGAGTCAATCATGTGACAATTTTATTACATTGACACAATGTGTATTTTTGAGTTCATTTTGACTAACAGGAGTGCCCTTGCAAAGTCTTCAAGTCACCTGTAAATAGAACAAAACAAACAAAAACTATTTATTTTGATGAAATTGCAATTTTCCAGCATGCAGACTGTATATTAAAATTAAATGGCTTTGTGTGTGTGTGAAAACAACTCGCTGCTTTTATGTTGGGCTAGTGGATCCAATAATTTTTTCCCACTTGCTAGATTAAGCCAGATGACATTTATGGATTTTTATTTTTTGTTGTAGTTGTTTCGAAAGAAACATGGGACTTTGGGTAAGCTTATAATTGTTTCACCTTGCCCAGTCTACCTGGGTCAGGCAAGGAAGAAATCAATTTTCTTTGCACCCCTCCTTTCATGTCAGATTATTTTAATAATGTTTAAAAATGTTTTGGACCCTAAAGCTGAATTGTTGTAAACTGTTCATTTCAAAACATTACATCACAGAAATCTATGTTTGGTTTTCTTGTAGAGCAAGTTGCCAACCAAAACTAAGCTGGAGTTTACTTAAATCAAATTTACAGCTACTACTTGGCGAATTCCCATATGAGTTAAAAAAAACTTGGCTCTTGACAAAGTGCGAGCCAACAAGTCATGAGAGCCATTCCACTATATATAAATAGCACATTGGTTAGCCTAAAAAGCTCCCTGGTTAGCCTAAGCAGTACTCCAGTTAGCTGAGGTGGCATGAGGTTATGCTAATTATTGGAGTTAGGTATTTCTGGCCTGTATGGCACTTATGTGTCATGAAACATGCGAGCCATATTGCAAGCCATTCCAGTTAGCCTACATAAGATTCCGGTTAGCCTACATGTACATAGTACTCTGGTTAGCCAAACGGTACATCATGTTGCTTGCAGTTAGCTTTGTATTGGGAATAGGGTTTTCTGGCTTGCTTAAGTTTAAGGCCTCAAGAATTTTCATATTATTTTGCTACTTCAAAATGCTACTGAAGGTCATTCAACAACTGAAAATACAGGCCTTAAAAAAATGTCAAACAGATTTTTTTTAAGTAGACAAATGTCTGGTCAAAAAGCAGATCTTTAAATAACTCAGGTAATGAATGTGTGTAGAGAGAAGGATGGGAATTGCTAGAATTGACTGTCACATAACTATGTGCAAAACTAAGAGATCGACAACTACCTGAACTTGTTATAATCCATAGTTTAACTTAACAGTAATCCAGAATGTTCTCAGTTCTGAATTCTGTAAATCCTGTCAAAACATTAGGCATTTTATTAGTCCCAAAAATTACCTGTAGACCACAAAATGCAAAAGAAACGTAAATCTATGTTTACCAATACAATAAAACATTATGGGAAGAAGAAATTTTAAGTTAAGAAATGATCTCATTTATTAAACATGCCCAAAGAGGCATTCCAAAACGTGAGTAGCACTGTTTAATTGAAGTCTAGATTAGCTACCAGGTTGACTGCAAGTAGTCTCTAGTCTAACTTAGAAAAAGAGATCACACTGAGCTGAAATGTTTCTTCCAATTTCAAAGGTATCACATAATTTATCACGTAATTTTTCTTTGCGGCTTGAAATGGCCACTTGGTCAATATTTTGAGGAACACTTCCTCACGTATAAATAATGAAAGGATGCGATTCTTATTAATTTGAAGTACAGTAGCTTAAAATTCAGATGACAAACATAATTAACAGTTACATGCCTCGACGAAATGACTGCCATTTAATATTATCGCCTCGTTCTCACTATCTATTTTTTTACGCCGAGCACGGCTTTAATTCCAGTAAGCTAAGTTGATAAACATGATAAACGTCGAAGACATAGGCTTCAACCAGTCTAAAAAAAAATCATTGTACAATGAGAAACGCTTACCTCAGGTCCCTGTAAGTTTCTGTTACCAAATTCTTCTTTATCGGGAGTACAAAAAAGAAGGTACACCTTACGTTTGGGGACTCGTTTTGATCGCGTCAAGAAGGAAAAATATCGACAAAACTGTCCTCTATAACTCAAAATCACTCCATTAGTGTCGCGGCCATTTTGAAAATGCTCTTGTCGTGAGACCGCAATACGGACCACGGGGAATCCGCTGTGGAGACCCCCAGCAGGGGGGAGGGGCAGCTACTTAACCTTTCCCCAGGCCCACTCCTTTCGTCTGAAAGAACTAAAATCCTCGCCAAAAGCATCCTCGCCAAAAGCAATTGAAATGAGAAGAAACTGACAACGCCATCATAAACAGCATGTACTCCTACCTTTGGCAAAATTTTCTTTTATTCCTACCACACCACAAATGATCGCTGAGCAGGAAGCCAACAAACTTTTCAATTGTAATTTTAACTGCCGTACATTTTTAGGAAAAAGTAATCATGGCCATTTTTTGAAACACTACTTAATTTATTTTTTTCCACCGCTTGAGTTTTTTTTATTTCATCAGTATGATGTTCCGGCTAAAAGCCGAAAGCACTGGATCGACAGCTGGCTAGTTATACTTGTATGTCTCAACTGAAAACTTTCTTACTTCTCTACGAGTTTCAATGCTTGCGTTTGAAATTATCGCAACTGCTAACTTTATACCTTGGTTGTGGCCTGAGTCTTTCAAACCCCTCGTGTAAAGTGTGATTTGTGTCTGACAAATCTCGATTTCGGATTGAGTTTGTCAATCCTGCGAGCGAACGAGAGCTGCTCGCAACACACTAACAAGAGAAATTTCTAGACCAATACGTACAATTGCGTAAGTTCCGGCTTCTAAACCTTGTGAAATCAATAAAGCTCGAAGGAAACTGCAGCAACCCAACTGCAGTCAACGTTTGCAAGCGTCGTTTGATGACTTGTTGTCATTTGTGCACGTGCTCACGCTTTGGTTTGTCATCATCACCCAATCATCGTTTATCTTGCGTGCATTCTGTGTATACAGACCCCCCCCCCTCCCCCCCCCCCCCCCAGAGGCTCGCACCCTCGTGTTGTTAGCGCCTCTGGTGCTAAAACATACCTCCAAAAAAAAAATAAAACAACTCCCTTCAACAGAATCCACCCTACGGACCTGTTCTGACCATGAAGGAGTCAAAATGCTGAGAAACTGTCAATGCCATTAAAAACAGCATACATTCAAACCTCATAGGAATTTTTCCCTTTATTCTAGGTTAAAAACTTGTTGAACAGGAAGCAATCAAACTTTTCATCTGCAATTTTCACCGGAATATCTTTTTAAGAGAAAATAATATCCCTTTTCAAAAATTTCATCTGAAAATCTACAACTTGGATGAAAAAAAATTTAGTTTCATGGAGTAAAATGTAGTTTTAAAGCCATTTAAAAACTTCCTCGTGTTTTGATCACGTGATAGATGACGTCACAACCACAAGGTTTACATAGAGTGTATCTTTATGATAATGTGTGGCGACTTGCAAGTTTTTGATACTCTACATTTCAACTAAGGGAAGATATCTGCTAGGCCTAGTCTCCCAATTTTTCCGCCATATCAATAGCCCCCATAATTTTAAAATGTCAGGATTCAAGTGGTCATTTACGAATACCCTACAGCAATACACTTTCAACTTTGTTAACTGTTTTCTTATTTATCATTACCTGTTGTCACAGTGAACTAAAACGCACTTTGTGCCGTTGTCACGTCACTGATGACGTCATCACATCGCGTTTAAAAAAATGTATATTTTGCGGCAATTGTTATTTCCATGTGGCGTATTATCTTCCCGGACTTCAATTAACAAAGTTATTTACCACTTTAAATTTGTCCGGTGCAAAGGATGCTGGGAAGGTTCTTATTACAATTATAATATTACTATTATATTATTATTATTATTATTATTATTATTATTATTATTATTGTTATTATTATTATTATTACCCCAAGGATGGTCATTGGAAATTCTGAGGGGGATGGGGTCTCAATAACACAAATTTTTAGAAGAAAGTATGAAGCTACACTGGAAATCCCAGGGGGTGGGAGGGTCCAAACCAAAGAACCATCCTCAGGGGAGGTATGGATAGTTTTTGGAATCACACCTTGTGGAACCAAGCCTGTGCTGCAAAAAAACTTGACACATTAACTTAACCTGGATTAAAATTTATGGTCTGCGATAATAATTAATGATGTTAATTCTCTGTTATTTCATTATTGTTATATGTTTTTATTGAAAAAAAAATTTTGTCATGAACCCCAGAATGGAGCCATATTGGGTTCTGGGAATTTATATCATATAACTAGCTATAAATATCACTAAAGTATATTCGGGTTTAAACTGGCAACATGTGGGAGTCAATCATGTTGCAATTTTATTACATTGACACAAGGTGTATTTTTGAGTTCATTTTGACTAACAGGAATGCCCTTGCAAAGTCTTCAAGTCACCTGTAAATAGAACAAAACTAACAAAACTATTTATTTTGATGAAATTGCAATTTTCCAGGATGCAGACTGTATATTAAAATTAAATGGCCTTTTTCAGTGTGTGTGAAAAAAAAAAAACTGGCTGCTTTTATGTTGGGCTATTGGATCCAATAATTTTTTCCACTTGCTAGATAGCCAAATGACATTTATGGATTTTTATTTTTTGTTGTAGTTGTTTCAAAAGAAACATGGGACTTTGGGTAAGGTTATAATGGTTTCACCTTGCCCAGTCTACCTGGGTCAGGCAAGGAAGAAATCAATTTTCTTTGCACCCCTCCTTTCATTAATTATTGCAGAAAAATGTCAGATTATTTTAATAATGTTTAAAAATGTTTTGGACCCTAAAGCTAAATTTTTGTAATCTGTTCATTTCAAAACATTACATCACAGGAAAAAAATCTATGTTTGGTTTTCTTGTAGAGCAAGTTGCCAACCAAAACTAAGCTGGAGTTTATTTAAATCAAATTTACAGCTACTACTTGGCTAATTCCCATATGAGTTTAAAAAAAAAGCTTGGGTCTTGACAAAGTGTGAGCCAACAAGTCATGAGAGCCATTCCACTATATACAAATAGCCTAAAAAGCTCCCTGGGTAGCCTAAGCAGTACTCCAGTTAGCCTGAGTATAGTTAGCTGAGGACTAGCTTGAGGTTATATGCGTATTACTGGAGTTAGGTATTTCTGGCTTGTATGGCACTTATGTGTCATGAAACATGCAAGCCATGCGGGCCATTCCAGTTAGCCTACATCAGATTCCGGTTAGCCTACATGTACATAGTACACCGGTTAGCCCAATGGTACATCATGTTGCTTGCAGTTAGCTTTGTATTGGGAATAGGGTTTTCTGGCTTGCTTAAGTTTAAGGCCTCACGAATTTTCATATTTGCTACTTCAAAATGCTACTGAGGGTCATTCAACAACTGAAAATACAGCCATTAAAAAATATCAAACAGATTTTTTTATAAAGTAGACAAATGTCTGGTCAAAAAGCAGATCTTAAATGCCTCAGGTAATGAATGTGTGTAGAGAGAAGGATGGGAATTGCTAGAATTGACTGTCACATAACTATGTGCAAAACTAAGAGATCAACAACTACCTGAACTTGTTATAATCCATAGTTTAACTCAACAGTAATCCAGAATATCCTCAGTTCTGAATACTGCAAATCCTGTCAAAACATTAGGCATTCTATTAGTCCCAAAAATTACCTGTAGACCACAAAATGCAAAAGAAACGTAAATCCATGTTTACCAATACAATAAAATATCATGGGAAGAACAAATTTTAAGTTAATAAATGGTCTCATTTATTAAACATGCCCAATGAGGCATTCCAAAATGTGAGTAGCACTAGTGTTTAAATAATTGAAGTCTAGATTAGCTACCAGGTTGACTGAAAGTAGTCTCTAGTCTAACTTAAAAAAAGAGATCACACTGAGCTGAAATGTTTCTTCCAATTTCAAAGGTATCACATCAAAGGTGTTACAGTAATTTCAAATTTCCCTGACGTAATTTTTCTTTGCGGCTTGAAATGGCCACTTGGTCAATATTTTGAGGAACATTTCCTCACGTATAAACAATGAAAGGATGCGATTCTTATTAATTTGAAGTACAGTAGCTTAAAATTCAGATTACAAACATAACGAACAGTTACATGCCTCGACGAAATGACTGCCATTTAATATATCGCCTCGTTCTCACTATCTATTTTTTTTACGCCGAGCTCGGCTTTAATTCCAGTAAGCAAAGTTGATAAACATGATAAACGTCGAAGACATAAGCTTTAACCAGTCTAAAAAAAATCATTGTACAATGAGAAACGCTTACCTCAGGTCCCTGTAAGTTTCTGTTAACCACGTTTTCGCACGTTTCTACTCATTCCATATTCTTCTTTATCGGGAATACAAATAAAGGAGGTATACCCTACGTTTGGGGATTCGTTTTGATCGCGTCAAGAAGGAAATCATCGGAAAAACTGTCCTCTATATCTCAAATTCACTCCATTAGATTCCCTTTTCTAGTCGCCATTAGACGCCATTTTGAAAATGCTCTTGTCATGAGCCCGCAATACGGACAACGGGGAATCCGCTGGGGAGACTCACAGTAGCGGGGAGGGGAGGGGCAGCTACTTAACATCTCCCCAGTCCCACTCCTTTCGTCTGAAAGAAATTAAATCCATCCTCGCGAAAGGCAATTAAAATAAGAAAAAACTGACAACGCCATCATAAAGAGCATACACTCCTGCCTTTGGCAAAATTTTCTTTTATTCCTACCCCAAATGGTCGCTGAGTAGGAAGCCAACAAACTTTTCAATTGTATTTTTTACTGCCGTACGTTTTTAGGAAAAAGTAATAATGGCCATTTTTAAAAACACTATTTAAAAATCTACAACTTCGCTCAAAAAAATCCTAAGAGGGAGATCCCAGAAAAGTTTTCAAGCGAATTTAAAAATGCGGTCCATTCTGGTCACGTGACCGATGACGTTATAACAATAAAAGTGATAAAAATGTACTTAACATATAAATATCTACCAACATGTAATTTGTTGTTTCCTCACATTTAGTGCAACGCCAGATACGCACTTGTACCCAGACTCCCACTTTTAGAAAATTGTACATAGCTCCCTTAATATTTATATTTTGTTCGGTACCCGGGCAGTCTGAAATGCCTCACATCAATGTGCTTCAAACTGCAATGACTGCTTTTTCAGTAACAAAATATCTTCGTCACAGTGAGCAAAAACGAACTTGAGAGCAATGTCACGTGACTAATGACGTCATCGCCCTACGTCTAAAACAAGAAGTGGTTATTGTTAAGAGTTATTTCTATACGACGTTGTACTCCTGCTGGCTTCAAACTAACCAAGTTATTTGGCATTGACGATTTTTCAGTTGCAAAGGATTTTGGGAAGGTTTTTATTATAATTATATATTGTTTTTATAATTATTATTATTATTCGATTATTATTTTTAACTATTATAAGTGTGTTATACCTGGAAACTAGCTGGTGAGTCTAGCTTGCTGGGCTCGCAAAAGCTAAGTGTATTTCACAATAAAACTACTACTACTACATAGATGTCGAGCCGGACAATGTGTTCATTATTTTTAGACATTTTCTTTCCTCAGACAATCATGGACAAAACTCTTGAGACACTTTACCAAATTTCCACTTATTCAGGGTACCTTAACACCCCCTTTCCCCATTTCAATGTTGCCAATGTTGCTATGTGGTCAAAACAAAGTCGGGTGAATTTCAAACCCCAGGAAACAACATTGAGCGGGGGGAGAGGGGGATTAGATATTCTTTACCCCCTTGTAAGTCAAGACATTCGCGAAAAATGTGTGACATTTGTTTGTTTCAACTACTTTTGTCCATGATTGAAGCTTTAAAAAAAATAATATATAGTATACGACCTTCAATGTATCAAGAAGCATCAGGAAGTGACAAAAGTAGTATTGAGGGTTGGCAACCAATTCCGAGAAATTTATTTGACAAGGGATTGTCGGCAAAGTTGGTAAAACGAAAGGAGCCAACATGGCGGCGATGACGTCACTTGGATCGTGTATTGGCGCATAATTTTCGATAATTTCAAGTCTTTCAATGGCGGGCGAACTGCTGGCCCTCTTTAGAAAAGGAGAGCGAATTTCCTAAGCTCTTGGAATCACAAGTTCGAAAGCTGAACAATTTAATTAATTAACCACGCAGTTCTCAAATAAGTGTATTCTTTACATGTAGACGATTACATTTTGCGGTTCCTATGGTTACTTGAAATATTGCCTACACGGGCGATCACCATCGATGTTTGCAATCTGTTTAAGCTTCATCGGGCTCAAATTCGAAGATGCAGACATTTAAAAATCCTAGAAAGCTTGAGTCTTCTCGCTTTCACACATTGTTTTGGATTTTTATTGATAATTTGCATCCGTCGCGACTCATCTCTTATTCGTGTTTCGACTGCAAGCAAATTGACGTTTTGGAACAAAGGCCCTATTTAGTAGAGTCTGTCTCCTATTAAATGCTTGTCAAGAAAAGAATTTCAGTTCATTTCTGTCAACTTAAGTACCTTAAATGTAGAATATGCATAATAATAAACTGCCTTTGACATCCTTGTGCACTAAAAGGTTGCTTTTGGTGAGATTTATTTTTAGATGCCAGCATGACTGCGTCAAGAAAGACGGGTACGTTTGGGCCAAAATACCTATATTTTTATAATGAAACACGGCCATCGTCTTGATTTCATAAAATAATGGCAATAGACGCCGTCCACTTCCTTGATTTCTTCGTTAAACAAACAGGGCGTGACGCCGACTAAAGAAAACTGAAAATTACCTGAGAAATTACCAGAGAATAGTGCCTTTAAATATATAAATTTATTATATCGTTTAAAAACATTTTACGTTTGGCGTTACACTACAGACTAAGAACTAAGTATACATATTCTCTTGGTATCACCGAGTACACGATATATATGTGACGAATTTGTGTAAAATTCCGTACATAAAATAACGTAACGAACTTAAAGATAAAAGCTTTGCACACAATTTTCTAAGCTATATCTCTTGAACATCCCTCTTAACTGAAGGAAGTACAGGCAACCTGAATTTTTATGGGCATAAAGTTGTTTAAATTTAATTCTCCTTTAACAAACAAGCTGCTACTTTACGACTTTAAGATTTGTATTATGCAGTTTTGTTGCAACAAATGTTGCACGCGAAAATTGCACACCCAGAAACGAACGTCTCAAAGTTTTACTTTTCCTAACGACTAGAATTGTCAATAAACTATCTCGGCTACTTATGTATCTCGGCTACATTGCTTTGTGTAGGACCAATGCTTTATCACTAAGGACGCTTAGTGTTAAGGGGGCTTACCATAAGTTAGATCAGAGCCGATTAGACCCGATCAGGCCCCACCAGACCCGATCAGACCGGCGGTTTGAATGTGAAATGGCGCTCTTTGAAGAGATTTTAGCACAAATCCAACACAACAATGTATAATATTTATGAATTGACTGATTTGACAGGACAAAGCTGACTAAAAACGGAAATTTTTTCTTGAACATACTGGTCTGGCCAGCCAGTTCTCACTGAATGGCAAGTGCCCTAAGTTGCAATGTTAAAATACGACTGTTATCGACTTGAAACGTACACACGTCATATATGGGTGTCATCTGGTATGCACTACAGAACGTTAAAGAAGTTATGGCGAGGATAATAAACAAGCTAAAAGTGTAATAAAAGTTAACACAAGGAAAAAGTGGTACAATAAAAAAAACACCCCTGTAACACGAGGACTCCTTGTTACTAAGTGGTCGTCACAAAACGCGAGTCCAACTGTACCGTGTCGAAAGGTAGCTCAGGGAACAGCTGTGGAACAAAGCACAGCACATGAATCAGTTCAGTTCACTGAAATTCAAAAGAAAAGGACTGACTTTCACGCAAGGCTAGGAATGGTATAGTCCCTGAAATATGGTGTATTCATGCAAGGAACCGTATCGCAAAGTGATTGTTGTTCATCATGACAGGAAGGGATGAGGTGGACGAGGAAAGAAGTAAAAGGCAATGAATATGTTGAGTCTTATCAGCGACTAAGATTTATTGAAGGCACAGTTTTCCTTGAAAGCATGCGGAAGAGTGTTTGTTAGCAGCTTCAGCTCCGATGGTTATTTTAAGAATGGAGAAGACAGATGGATAAAACTAAACTCACACAAGGACTTGCTTATTTGGTTTGTTTACAGTTTCTTAACATCACTGGCCTCTCATATTTACCTCAATATCGATCAAAATGTCATTATAGAAGAGCCACCCAATTTATCTATTCTTTTGTTCTGTGTGTTGTCCACTTATGTACAGAAATGCACGCAAGTATTGTTTACAGAGTACTTCATGTCCTACTGGGCTTTTAGACATTTTCATATACTTCATATTTGATATAATTTTGTGTGTTTTGATGAGGACACTTTGTGATGCATATTATGAGGAACATGATTTTCATTACCGTGCATTTCTGGACATATCTGGTGTTGTCAGCCAAGAGAAGCAAATACTCACCACAGTACCGGAGCGAGCACACAGGCGTCTTTTGCAGCTCATACACGTAAAACGCTCCACAGTTCTTCACTTTAATGTTGTTCTTCCACCGACAGCAGTTGCTGGACCAATGATAACAAACTTGACGAGTCACTTCACCGTCTGCGACAGAAGGATGTTGTCCTTTGAGCCATCCTGGTGCATGCGTACCACAACGACGGATACTTGGACATTGAGTGGGCATCTGGGGGTTACCAGAGACACCAGTAAAGCGATACCAGCCAGGGGTAAGATCTCTTCGATCACATCTTACTGGGATTTGACCAGTGAAAGTGATAAGGCGGTTGCCTGTAGCGAGATTGTCGTGGTGGATGCATGGGTCCTTAGATGCTGCAACTTGATGCAAAAACAATTGTGCTTTAGGTTTGAAAACTCCTCACTGGCTAAATGCCACACTGCAGCTTATAGGGAAATGTGTAGAAAAATTTGTTTCAGGCAATAAAATGCTTATATGATTGACGAAGCGATTATAAGATAGTGGAAAGGGAGGTATGATTGGTAACAAACTAGTAGTGCGGGATTTGGAATGCAAGGGCGAGAACGGATCGATGTTAGCATCGTTACAAATTTGTCATTTAGTGACACTGTTTCTCGTTATAAATCTTTTTAAGGATATCCGCTTTTGAATATTGCTTAAGGTGTCTCTCTACAGTTTTTTCTGGACCATACCAAACATTTTCATTTGGCCGTTTAGCAAACTTCCCGTACTCGGATCGATGTGAAATTTACACCAGGTATTGAAATTGGATTGAAGTTTGATATGATATATATTTTAGGAAAATCGATATTTCCATGGCAACGACAAACAGAAAAACAAGATAACAGTTAAACTTGAATTTTACGCGAATAAGATTTGACGTAGAAAAACTAACACCAGTATCTGAAACTATGGTGTACTGCACATCAAATACACAAGAATAAAAAGAATCTGTATGTTTGATTTCGAATAAATCGAAAATATATTTCAAACCATGCTTTTTGCATCATAATGATAAACGGACCGAGACGCAGACACTGCTTTGATGAAATTACTTCGAAATAACACCAAAATGTGTATTTAACTTATCTTTCGTCGCCGTGAAAGTTTTGTTGATTTTCGTTATCCCGATCCCGAGAATTGGATTTTTTCATACGGTCACTACCAATGTAATTGCTGGTAAATTTTCTACTTTTAGCGCTTTTTCGAAAATCTCCAAAACAGCTCCAACGATTTTTTTAAAACTTTCACAACACATGCTTGATAATGCAAAGAATTTAATTCCAAAGTTTTATTAACGTTGATTTACTGGAACACGTCCAAAGTTATCCTTAAAGAAGGCGTTCGAACCGACGACAAATTCAACGTTCGCAATTTATGCTAAAATATTCAAATCAATGTTTTTTACATTCCTTCTTGATAAATACAGTTCGTTGCTATTGTTTTCAATATTGTATTTTTTTCCCTCACTCTTTTGCTCACTCGATGGAATGTAAATAACATTGATTTGAATATTTTAGCATAAATTCTCGGGATCGCGATAACGAAAATCAACAAAACTTTCACGGCGACGAAAGATAAGTTAAATACACATTTTGGTGTTATTTAGAAGACATTTCATCAGAGCAGTGTCTGCGTCTCGGTCCGTTTATCATTATAATGCAAAAAGCATGGTTTGAAATATATTTTCGATTTATTCGAAATCAAACATGCAGAATTTTTTTATTCTTGTATATTTGATGTGCAGTACACCATAGTTTCAGATACTGGTGTTAGTTTTTCTACGTCAAGTCTTATTCGCGTAGGATTCAAGTTTAACTGATATCTTGTTTTTCTGTTTGTCGTTGCCATGGAAATATCGATTTTCCTAAAGCATCGATACAAATGTGTCATTTAGTGCGCCTTTTCCCTTTATATCTCTTTTTAACGATATGTGTTTTTCAATATTGCTTAAGAGTGTACAGTTTTATCTATGAGATATTAATACGTACCACAGTATCGAAGCGAGCAAACAGGCGTCTTTTGCAGCTCATAGACGTAAAACGCTCCACAGTTCTTCACTTTAATGTTGTTCTTCCACCGACAGCAGTTGTTGGACCAATGATAACAAACTTGACGAGTCACTTCACCGTCTGCGACTGAAGGATGTTGTCCATTAAGCCATCCTGGAGCATGCGTGCCACAACGACGCGTAGGGCTTACACATTGAGTTGGCATCTTTGGGTTACCAGAGACACCAGTAAAGCGATACCAGCCAGGGGTTAGATCTTTCTGATCACATCTTACTGGGCTTTGACCAGTGAAAGAGTCAAGGCGGTTGACTGCATTGAGGCTATTGTAGGTACTGCATGGGTTATTAGATGCTGCAAGTAAATGTAAAAACGCATGCGATTTAGGTTTGAAAACTCTGTACTGGCTAATTGCCACACTGTAGCGCATAGGGAAATGTCTAAAAATCTCTGTTTCAGGCAACAAAATACTTATATGATTGAGGCAGCGATGATAAGATAGTGGATAGGGAGTTATGTCTTGTAACAAACTAGAAGTGCGGGGTTTTGTAATGCAAGGGCGAGAACGGATCGATGTAAGCATCGATAGAAATTTGTCATTTAGTGACACTTTTTCTCGTTATATCTCTTTCTAACGATATGCGTTTTTCAATGTTGCTTAAGAGTGTACGGTTTTATCAAAGGGATATTAGTACGCACCACAGTATCGAAGCGAGCAAACAGGCGTCTTTTGCAGCTCATAGACGTAAAACGCTCCACAGTTCTTCACTTTAATGTTGTTCTTCCACCGACAGCAGTTGTTGGACCAATGATAACAAACTTGACGAGTCACTTCACCGTCTGCGACTGAAGGATGTTGTCCATTAAGCCATCCTGGAGCATGCGTGCCACAACGACGCGTAGGGCTTACACATTGAGTTGGCATCTTTGGGTTACCAGAGACACCAGTAAAGCGATACCAGCCAGGGGTTAGATCTTTCTGATCACATCTTACTGGGCTTTGACCAGTGAAAGAGTCAAGGCGGTTGACTGCATTGAGGCTATTGTAGGTACTGCATGGGTTATTAGATGCTGCATGTAAATGAAAAAAACGTATGCGATTTAGGTTTGAAAACTCCTCACTGGCTAAATGCCACACTGCAGCTTATAGGGAAATGTGTAGAAAACTCTGTTTCAGGCAACAAAATGTTTATATGATTGACGAAGCGATGATAAGATAGTGGATAGGGATTTTGTCTGGTAACAAACTAGTAGAGCGGGGTTTGGAATGCAAGGGCGAGAACAGATCGATGTTAGCATCGATGCAAATTTGTCATTAAGTGACACTATCTTTCATTATATATCTTTTTAAGGATATCCGTTTTTCAATATTGCTTGTCAAACTCATTAATAATTCATCTAGTTAAAACAAAGGAAATCAGAACCGTGACGGAGTTTGGAAATCTGATCTTAATTAGCATAGATTTTGACGATTTTATTTTTCCGTTTTCTACGTAGTTTTAGTTTCGATTGAGAAGATATATCAAACACTCGACAGAGTGTTTCATCACATTTCAAAACACGTCGAAGTTCGTCAAAAATACAGTAAGACACTACCTCTCTGAAACCTCTATTTTCATTTGCCCACTGTAAACACTACCTCTATTGTTATTCAAGGATAGGGCATTGTTATGGCCTGTTATGTATTGTTTTAGAAACCAATGAAATAACTCGTTCCGAGAGGTAGTGGGCGACCCCAAAAATACTCCGCTGCGCGTCTTATTTTCAACTCTCTTCTCGGTGTTTGGAAATGTGATGAAAAATGCTGTCTCGTGTTTGATATATTGCTTAAGAGTATACGGTTTTATCTATGAGATATTAATACGTACCACAGTATCGAAGCGAGCAAACAGGCGTCTTTTGCAGCTCATAGACGTAAAACGCTCCACAGTTCTTCACTTTAATGTTGTTCTTCCACCGACAGCAGTTGTTGGGCCAATGATAACAAACTTGACGAGTCACTTCACCGTCTGCGACTGAAGGATGTTGTCCATTAAGCCATCCTGGAGCATGCGTGCCACAACGACGCGTAGGGCTTACACATTGAGTTGGCATCTTTGGGTTACCAGAGACACCAGTAAAGCGATACCAGCCAGGGGTGAGATCTTTCTGATCACATCTTACTGGGCTTTGACCAGTGAAAGAGTCAAGGCGGTTGACTGCATTGAGGCTATTGTAGGTACTGCATGGATTATTAGATGCTGCAAGTAAATGTAAGCGATTTAGGTTTGAATACTTTTCAGTGGCTAAATACCACACTGCTGCTTATAGGGAAATGTCTAAAAAGTTATGTTTCATGCAACAAAATGCTTATATGATTGAGGCAGCGATGATAAGATAGTGGATAGGGAGTTATGTCTGGTAACAAACCAGTAGTGCGGGGTTTTGTAATGCAAGGGCGAGAACGGATCGATGTAAGCATCGATACAAATGTGTCATTTAGTGCGCCTTTTCCCTTTATATCTCTTTTTAACGATATGTGTTTTTCAATATTGCTTAAGAGTGTACAGTTTTATCTATGAGATATTAATACGCACCACAGTATCGAAGCCAGCAAGCAGGCGTCTTTTGCAGCTCATAGACGTAAAACGCTCCACAGTTCTTCACTTTTATGTTGTTCTTCCACCGACAGCAGTTGTTGGACCAATGATAACAAACTTGACGAGTCACTTTACCGTCTGCGACAGAAGGATGTTGTCCATTAAGCCATCCTGGTGCATGCGTACCACAACGACGAATACTTGGACATTGAGTTGGCATCTTTGGGTTACCAGAGACACCAGTAAAGCGATACCAGCCAGGGGTGAGATCTTTCTGATCACATCTTACTGGGCTTTGACCAGTGAAAGAGTCAAGGCGGTTGGCTGCATTGAGCCACAGGTAGTTACTGCATGGGTCATTAGCTTTTGTAACTGATGGAATGACAATATTACGTAAGTAACAGGCTGCCTATTATTTACAAGACCTGAGGTGCTTTTAATCCTGCTGAATTCTTTGTGTAAATTAATTAAAAGTAAGTTAGCTGTATAGGCTTTAGAATTAATAAAATCGAGTATTTATACTCTTTTGGAACATAGAAGACTATAGCACTGAGGATTCTTAACAAGGCTGATAATCGTTGGAGGCATTCATTGATGCAGAAGCCCTTCATGGTATCTTCTTTAGCCACCAGTTACGGGTGTGGTGACCCTAAGCGAGCAGAATAATTATATTCTTTATAAAGCAGCTGAACTGAGGTCCAGGAATCGTAGATAAGTCACAAATGCCTTGCAAATTCTTACGGCAAATAACTACTGACTTTGAAGGGAAATATGACATGAAAGTTGTCGAAAGCTGTACATAACACAAAGTGCACATGCATGCCAGCGTACAGTTAAACAAAGGAAACGAGATTAAAGTCTACCCTAAAGAGCGCTATCATTCTTAGGCCCCAAGATCGCGAGCTCTGACCAGGCTCGATTTTTCCTGAAATCTGGTTGACTAGCAAAATAAACACAGCAGAAAACGACTCCTCAGAATAAACTCGTCAAAATTGGTGCTTTCCAGAGTTCGTGATCTTGGTGCTGCTCAGGAGAATGATTTTTTTACCTTGTGTAACACCAAGGAGGAGCAGTAAGATGCCATTCTTTATAGCCATGTTTAATTCTCTGGAAAAAAAGGACTATATTGTATTAATTCGTCGATAGATAAAAAGGGTAATGTTGACCCAAAACCATGTGGCTAATGCAAGTGAAGCTATCCCTGTGTACGTAGGAGGGACATATTGGGAGTTCGGAGGGGCTCCAACCTTACATAATTTTGGTAGGTGTGTGCTGCGACAATGGGCATGGCTTTTAAGCCGTTTTGGTCTGAAAGAGCTATAAATTTTGACCGTTTCGGTCTGAGGTAGCTAGGTTATAGATTTTGTATTCTGGTGAACAATTTAGAAAAAAAATTTTTTTATTGTCATCATTCATCACTTGAGAACGGTGACAGATTAAATAAAAATGGGAATTTCAAGCCATTGTCAAATGTTTACGCAAAGCAAGAGTGCAGAGTACCATCTGGTTTGAAATAGGGCAGCAGAGACCTCTCGCAAAGTCTCTTGCAATGTCCCACATGAACGGTTCGCTACCCTTCGAAAGAATAATCGAACAACAGAAACAATGACCTAAAGCCCCAAGTGTTAGATTAGAATATCAGTAAAATTGTTACTCATCGATTGCATTATATGATAATAATAATAATTTAAAAGCCATAAACTTTTCCATTTATTGTTATTATTAAATGTTATTTCTCCCATGACCTGTAAAATTGCGAATTTTGGCATCATTTAAAACAATTCAACGTCAACTTGTTGTAAGAGTGGAGGTTTCCTTTAAGCACAACAACATTGTCATTGGAAGTCAAATAAATCCAGTTTTGTTTGCCCTACATCTTTTAAAGCGCTTATATCTTGGCTATTTTGTGTGCGATTGACCAAAGATTTTAAGACAAAGAAATGATGGAAGTTTACAAATGTCGTCTTTTGTTTGGCAGATTGCGCTTTACAGCGATACTGAAGCCCCATTAGTGTCAATTGGAAAATATATAATTTTGTTTCCAAGTTTGTGGATGGAATAGAAGGCAGCACTCTGTGATTTTATCAGTCAAAACCTTAAGTGTGTCATAAAAGAAGTCAAAGTTTTGCAGCAAGCTTCCCCAAGATGTTGAATCGATTGATCGTATCGAAAGCTTTTGTAAAATCTACAAAAGTTAAGTGATTGCGGGTAGATCTTCTCGGCAAAAAATTTCAACCTCTGTAGAAGGATGTCAGCAAATACTTTTCCAACTGCACGGAATAGGGGTATAAATTAAATTTTTGAATTTTTCTGTGAACTCTTGCAAATAAGTTGTTTTATCTTGATTATTGTTGTTCTTATTTGTGTAATACTTGAGGGAATGGCCTATATATATTTTCCAGCAAGTTATAATCATTTAAATGTGCAAATTTGAATTTAACGTCACTATATTTTTTTAAAAGCGCTCTTTTCGAATTCCGCGTCTTTCATGACACTACAGTTTTCCTAGTTTACCTCTCTGCAGTGCCAGCTCATGAAGTTCTATATTTGTGCTGAATTCTTGGACACAAAATTGTCGGAAAATTATGAAAATCACATTCCACTTTTTAATGCTGTCATGAGGAAAGAACAATGCGTTTTTTAAAAAAAAAAAACACGTTTCTTTATGAATTTTAATGCCTTTACTGTCGTACGAAATGATTTACTTTAAATTTTGTAAATTTTTAAGTAAATGAAAGCTTTGAATAAAGATGAGAACAATTAAAAATGAAATGTATTTGTGTAGAGCGCCTCTCTGTTCGCATATGTCTTAGACGTGAAAGCGTATGAATCTTCTTACGCGAGTCGGTCTAAGGAGTCAGTCCCAACCATGCCGTCTTCGGAACAAATATTTTAAACGTACCATAATCTCGGGTTTATTTAAATTGCTGTGAAAGCGGTTAAACTACAAAAGGAACGTGAATTAGCGCTTGCTAAAATAAACTCTTGCCAGATCTCTTGTGGAAGACCATGCTAGGCAGGTATCAACATTGAAGGGCTAAAATTTGACATGGCTTTAATGCATGAAATTTTTAACCCAACCACGTAAGGCAATGCCGACATAACACATAGGCATGGGAACTGAAACAATAGTTTAAGACCAATATAAACTCGACTTTAGGTAAAAAACTGTCGCTATTGTTGTGTAAGTGGAAAAAATACAATAGGGACGTTCATATAACTCTCGCTAGATTTCGGTTGCAGAAGACTAAAGTCTAAGGACCTCTTTAGGAAAGGAAACCCTGCTCGCCTGGTTCCCTAACAGCTAACGGCAGCATGCCTTTACGTGCAAAATTTATATCCCTTCTATGAAAGCCCATCCTGACGTAGCATATGTGCATGGCAACAAAACAATATTTTAAAAACACAATAAGCTCGTATTTAAGTAATTTTTCCATTGTTCTATTGTTCTGAAAGCGGAAAAATCGTAATTACGAGGAACGTGTTTAACGGCCCGTTTAAAATAGCTCAATTCAGTGCTGGCAGCGTCGAAAACACCAACTGCTGTAGCTCTAAATAGACAAAAACAATGCAACTTTTAACACAAAGTCGTCCGTCCACAACGAAAAACACTTCAGTTTTTTTTACACTGATTTATCGACACGATTTAATCGATCTTCTGGCACCAAACTAAAATTGAAATCTGGTACCAACCCGACAGTGGATACTTCTAATTTTAATTGAACTCACAACTAATAACTTACGTGTATTTCTTAATATGATTAGGCGCATTGTAGCAAAACAAGTGTTACGGCCGCGTTTCTTGGCAAAACGTTTTTTTTAGTGATGGGCGTTGGAAACTTTTCTTATTATGACACGAATGTAATATTTCTATCAAAAGCCATCCTGACGTAGCATATGTGTATGGCTACAAAACAATATAATTTTAAAAGCACAATTAACCCCAGGTTTACGTAATTCCCTATTGTTCTGAAAGCGGAAAAAACTGCAATAGGAATGTGAATAAGCGCTCGTTTCAAGCCACCGTCGAAATGACTAACTGCCGTAGCTCCAAATAACGCCTCAAAAATTATCTTTTAATAAAAAGCCATCCGTCCACAACACAAAACAAATCCAAGTTCTTATAAACTGATTTATCGACAAATTTTTTACTGGGGACGGGGGAGGTTAATCGGTCTTCCGTCACCAAACTAAGATAATATGTTTGTTATTTAAAAGAACCGTTTCCAGCGGAAACTTCTCGGAATTAGCTTTCATTCGGAAAAATTCCGATCGACATATGAAACTAATTTCAACTAGATGGTATATGCATTGGGACTGTCTGGGTAACGGGTTTATACATTTTGTCGGCATTTAGTTCCTTTCAGCTAGTCAAATATTAATTTGGTTAAAATCTGACAGTAGTTATGTCTAATTTGAATAACTCACAATCATATATATTAACTGTATTGATTACGCGCATTGTAGCGAAACGAGTGTTATGACCGCGTATCTTAGCAAAACGTTTTTTTTTTTAATGATGGGCGTTTTGTCTTATTATGGCAGAAATTTCAACCCATAATTAAACTTTTACAGCTTTCACAGGATTCTTTTATAAATTTTCGGTAATTGTTGTAAATAAATCTTCGTTGATTAAGAAGATTGTCTTTTTTATCATGAAAACCGAGTTAAAAAAAAAACAAATCAACAAATGGACAATGAATGCATAACCGAGAAAGAGGCTTTTATCGGAGATTTAGACTCGGATAATTGTAAAACACCGGTCTAACATTCACTGTTCTTCTTGACAATCCTCTCTCGAGTGTTTTTTCTTTAAAATAATGTAGCTTTAATGTATGTGGCAAGAGTCACGTTTTTACATTTTTTGTCTCTCACTTGAATATGATAACGGAAAAAGCTGCGAACCCCCTTATAAGGGAAAACACTCGAGGGCAATACAGAACGCACTTTCTTGCCCAAAAATGATCAAGGAGGGTGTAACCTTAGAATGCAGTTTCGTTCGTGTTTCTGTTTGCATTTCTGATGTTTAGAACCATTTATAGTTTGGTCAGTTCGGAATGCTTCGTCCAAAGCACACCACTAGTTTTGAATTTTAATGCCGATGAACTCCTTCATAATACAATACACAAATTACAATGACGCGCGCGGAAAATAGTTGCAATCTCTTTCATTCCAGGATGCGATATAAAACAACGGATCGATGAGAGGACCAATATATTTTCCACTTTTCCAATACTATAATAGGACAATATTACTTTTCTAAGGTATAGAACACCAAACAAGTGATGCAAAAACGTAAAAAAATGTGAATGTTGTTTATAGTGGTCATGCACTTTGCTTCATATCTCTTCGACATAGCTAGTTTACAGGAATGCCACTGAAACAGAGGAAACAAATATTTTAAATAAACAGAACATAGGTAAACCAATTAGCTATTTACAAAGCGTGACCGAAAATTTGAACTCGAGACGACTGACCAGAAACAAGTCCAGCGCCCTAAAATAAACAAAATAAACTGAAAATAAACAAGAACGGAAATGACTGAGAAAGATTAGGCTAGATCATTTACAAATGACCAATAAACTTGAAAAAATTGTTCAATTTTTTCAAGACGCATCCTCCGTGACGCTGCTCTTTTAACATTCACGACCTCGAAAGTGTTGAACGATTTTCTTTAACTTGCAAAAACTATTTTAAGTGTGTTCTTACTTTAAGCAGTAAGGTTTTGACTGTTTTGACAAGAGAGACAACCAGAATGCAATAATTTCAGCAGAAATGAGAGAATTATCCCTTACCTATCGCCATCTCAGGAAGATCACTTTTCTTCTTGCGATTCTTGATAGTCCAGCTGGGCTCTCAACGCGAACTGGCCTGCCCTTCTTTGTAAATCATTTCTTATATACCCGTGGCAGCTGAGGTACATGCGGACACGTTCATATATTTCCAAGGCAACGCGCCATCATATTAAATGAAGTGGACAATAAGCCCTTGAAAGTGATGTAAACAACTTTCAATTTAGAACATAGAGAGTAAAAGCACTCGTTTTTTTAAATTATTATTTATTTGCTTACGAAGCAGTTACAATACTAGTTAAATTACAAAACCACATGGTTGCTAGGTAACGGCCATGCGATTACAATACAGTTACATTATTTACCGTGGAATAACTTACATTATTAACAATATATGGCGTCGTGCTTTTTATTACATACTATACAAGTATAATTGTATAGTATGTTTTAAGTAAGGCCAGCGAATTCGCTTTGAAATATTTTAATAAATCACAATTTAATGTTCAGGTTTGATTGGCCTGAGGTATAGGACATTTCCAACTGTTTGACACCCCCCCCCCCCCCCCCTTGCCACCCCACCCTCCTCCTCCCTCACATCAACTGGATAATACGTGCTGCAATGCACATGCCTTTAGATTTTCAAAAACACTTGAGTGAGTGAGTGAGTGCGTACAAATATTTTGCAATGAGCATCTTGAAAATGGTGTGAATAAAATTCAATTCATGATAACGCAGAATGGATTAAGCACCGTTTTCTTTTCAGTAACCACTGTCTTTTTGTTCTCATTGAAACGTTTCATAAATCACAGGTTGACTGGCCTCTCTTCTTTGAGCTCAACAGCGGACATTTGCAAGGGTTTGAGTCCTCAAACATTACTTAGGTTAGTACAATGATATAGGTTACGCGCAAGGTAGCGAAACGAACGTTGTGGCCTCATAACTTGGAAAAACCGTTCCATTTTACTTATTTAAAGCCGTTATTCTGCCACAAAATGAAAAAGATGATTTTCAAAAAGAGATTTTTTTCTCTAACTTGCTGTATCCGTTATATAAAAATTGCACAAATATCAGAATTAAAAATAACAAGTGTTGATTTGGATATTGAAATCAGGAAATTAATAACCAATCGGCACAAATAAAAAGATTGTTGTTGTTGTTGTTGTTGTTGTAATGGCCTGAAACAAATCAGTCAAGCAATGGTTTGCCACACAGTTATGAGAAATGCAGGCAGCTTGTTGAATACGGGTGAATCCATCAGCCCAACAATATAGTACAATGCAAATACTATAATTTAATATGGCGGTCGAAAGTATGATATAGCCAGTTACTCATGATCAGAAAACTATGTGCGCTTGACGAGAATACTCTGACTGCAAAGCAACTAAATCTAGACACTCTTACGAAACACTGGTTAACTATAGAAATCTAGTGCACAAATATGAATGTATAACCTCTCTTAAATTTATTCGTACAGCTAGAGTTGCGAGCTTGGGAGTGAATTTTAACTTGCAGAGCAGTACTGTATTTTGATGTAATGTATATGAAATGATTCATATATGAACTGCGGATATATATGAAGGTGATATGTGATCTTCGCAGTGAATTTCCAATTTAAGCAATTGGAATAATGAAATAAATCCCGTTGAAGCCCTGATTTTTTTCAGGCTTCTTTATTCCAATTGCTTAAATTGGAAATTCACTGCGAAGATCACATATCACCTTCAGTACTGTATTTTGTTTGATGGTTGCTAGCTTGAGAGTGAATTTTAACTTGCAGAGCAGTACTGTATTTTGTTTGATAGGAATTCAGTAGTGTTTCTATATCCTAGCCACGGCTGCTTTGCATTTTCTATGAAGACGAACGGTTATTTGTAAAACTGGCTTGATTATGTATGTAACGCGGCATATTTCGAACAACTTGCTCATCATCAGAGAGGTCAACTCTGATATGCCTTTCTATCTATGGCTCGATTATATTATTCGAAAACAATGAAATAAAAATCGGCAATATCAACTACATCTGGTCTCCATATAGTAAAAAGAACATTACAAGGTGGCTCAAAGATATCGTTTCTGCCACTCCAACATAAAATTCATATCTTTGAGCCACCGTGTAATATCCTCTATATATGCCTTTATCTTACGGTTGAAAACCGTTATACTGATTAACAAACCTTCACCGCTTCATTTGTTATAAAATTACATTCATATCAGAGACAAATCCCGTGCAAGATAGATTTTCAGACTGATTATCGAAAGCCATCTGGCCTAATTTATAAATATTATATTGTCAAATGCCACCAAATATGCAAATAACTCGGATAAAAAGATTCTATAGAGCAAAATAGAACAAATATTTGGGGGAGTACAGGATTACAAGGATGGAAGTGGATCACAGTTCACCAAAATAGATTTTGTGACAGGAAGTCAAGAAATCAGAGGTTCCATTCTGGTGGAATTTTGAATATTTTGTCATTTATGTTTCGTTTTAGTTGATATTCCTTTGCTTTCACCAATGTTCGTGTTTTTGTCTTTTAATTTTAAGATAACAAAGTACGGTTATAGCCAGCTCCCGGCCATACTCATGAAAACATGATTTTTCAACTGCAATACTGTCTTTTTAAATAAATCGATGAACGACAAATCCATCAGTTCAGCAATATTCCAAAACAAAGAAACACGTGCAGTGTTGCCATATAATTATGGAGCATGCGAGTGGTTGAAATCAGACGAATCCATCTGCAGATTGACAGGCAAAGAACACTTGTCTCCAGACACTCGGAGTTAGCATGCGATAAACGATGTTGCACTCGATGATTCGATGATAATAAGTACTAAATGCCTTTGTGGAAAGATTGGGCATGACAACGCCTATATTGGGCAGTTTGCAGAAATCAAAGAAGCAAGCATTTTCCAGCAAGGAATCTGGGTTACTTTTATTGTTAAACCCCAAAAAGGCACATCGTGAACTCTGATTTTTCTGGATAATATTTGCCCTTTATGAAATAACTTTATTGATATTTGATAAACTTTGTTGACAATGATAATACTGCAATTTCTTCCTGGTGCTAAAACTAACTGCCGAGGCATTTGTGCATTACAGTTTTGTAGTTTTACTGAGTCACTTTTACCAAAAAACGAAAAAAAAAACGCGTGGTTGTTTAACTCGAAAGTGATATTTTTAGTTTCTTATCTTACTGTTATCAAAATCTGGTTGAGTTAAAATTGCATCCAGAACTAATTCCATTCTTAATTTGTTTTGGTAGATAGTATCTTCCCTCTGCAAATGGTTTTCTGCTATTTATTAAACTATCTTTTTACTTTGATTCTGTTTTTCCTATTACTAGAGCTACAACTAATTACCGCCTCGTGATTCCAGTTCCAAAATTTTACTGGGTTATGGATCTCGTCTACAAGAAAAACGTGCGAGTTTCAAATTCGAAAGTAATATCACTACACTGTTATCAAGATACTTGAGAGTTGAAAGTGTCGCCCAGAGCTCATTGAAATAAGTTTAGTCAGGAGATACAAAAGGTTGCGTTTGCATCGGGCATTTATAGTGGACTGCTTTTCTGAGTTTGTTAACCTGTCTGTTACTGCTAGGTAAACAAGTTTGTTTTTGTTGGTGCACTTTGAGAGAGGGAGAGGAAGCCACAGTGTTATCGATTTTACAAGAGTTGAGCTTTGTCGATGTACCAAATTAATACAAAATATATGGTTGTTGTTGAAAGAAAGGAAGACAAAACAAGTCCAACATCGATCATGGTTCGTGCAACATCTCTTGCGACCCTGATGTTTATCAGCGTAGCTCAAAGTACTACTAACAAAAATTTGAAATAGTACTTAAAACACCATTATAAAAATATCAAGTACGAATGGCAAGTTTTATATGTTTTCCCTTAATTATGGCAATAATGATCTGCAGACTTTCAACAATTCACAGCGAAATTTCGTGTGACACGCTGGCTATCAACTTTGTTTTATTTTTGTGACGAAATAAGCTACATTGTATATATGTATGCATGCGTGCAAAATGAAGCAATGTACAGTTTATGTTTCAAGAAACTATTGCTCATGTAAGGATATGAGGGCCTTTAGCTAAACTGATTTTCTTTGCATTTATTAATGTAATGGCTGTCGTAAACCGCTTAAATCAAAATTGAAACGGTGGTTGCTTGGTGTGGCGGATAGTGACGTAAAAGACAATAAGCAATACCCAAACCGCGGCACAATTGCCTACTAACAGTACATTCCACAACACAAACATATGCCCAAGAAATTAAACGATGATAAAACTTTCACGGTATTAGATGAGATCCGAAAAGGCATGTAAGTAGCATCGGAAGAAGCACTATGGAAGGCAGTCATTTACTGCGCTTCACTGGTGATAAAACTTAGGGACGGACTATTATTTTTTCTGGAGGGGGGGGGGGGGGGGGGGTGAAAAATATTGTAAAAAATTGTTTGCAGGGCCTAAAAAGACAAATTAAATTGTTTGCAAACATCATATGTATTCAAAAAAATAGTTTGCATAGAAGTCAGAGAAACTTTTTTTAATTTTTTTTTACGAAGACTAGTGAGCAGCACAAGGAAAGACTTCTTGTAGTTGTAAGCTTGTCGTTGTCGCTAATCGCATGCCCCCCAAAATATAACAACACGCAATAACATATGTATTAAAGCGTTTTTTGTAACGTTCGTTTCCAGCATATTTTAGTTATTATTCACTTCCATGGGAAGTTGTAGCTAGGTACGCGAACGTGCTATATATGCTGTTCTTTGCTAGTTGTATTCATTCCCTGAAGAAGTCTCAGTTAGAGACGAAACGCGTCGGAAATAAACGACAAGCTTACAACCACAAGAAGTCTTTCCTTGTGCTGCTCGCTAGTCTTCGTTAAAAAATTAAAAAAAAAATTACTGCCGCCAATCTTCGTGGTATACGTCTCAGAAAACGAAAAAGATGAGTTCAGAGGTCTTTATTGGTCGCCACCATGAAATATTGAATTAAATAATGATTGATGGCAACAAAAGCGAACCTCCTTTTTGTGTCAGATCGTGGTTAAAAAAGATCGAAAAAAAATTGTTTGCAGGAAGGTGTTGTTAGAAAAAAATTGTTTGCAGAGGTGCATAGATAAAAAAAAAAAGTTTGCAGAGAGAGATTTTTCATCCCCCCCCCCCCCCTCCAGAAAAATGATGGTCCGTCCCTTATGGAAAGAAAATGAAGTACCGGGAACCAGGCCGATTATGTTGTTGTGGTCATTCCCAGGGGGCCTGAGAATTAGGATCCCAGTGAGAAGATTACGACCTCTCTGTGGCCTGGAAACTAGGGCCTCCTGAAAGGAGGGAGAGGACTACAACCTCTCATCGCCAACCACCTGACCTGCGTTATCCTGCATGATTCCTATTGGCAACTCGAGCACTCCATCCCCTTCCCCTTTTCTTCCTATGAACTTGTTGTTGTCTCGTTTTGATTTCTTGGTTGGGAACATTAACTCAAGATAAAACTTATGGAACAAAAATGCACTACCGAAAACATCGGGAATAAAATTTGAATTTCTTTAAGATTTTGAAATACCCACTGTAGTATTGTTTTGTTCAGCGAAGTCAACCTCACTCCAGGACGCTTTTCTCTTCACATTTGAAGGGAAAAGCACCCTGGTTATAAGTTTCACACGAAAGAGACGGTAAATGTGCTACACAAGATCACTTTTAATACACGATCTACTCATCAGAACATACCGGAGATCTATATTTGCTAAAAAATCTACTGGTGGTTTATTTCTCCCACCGGGGTATGGGAAATAAGTCAAGTCAAGTCAAAAACGTTAATGAACATATCAATTAAGTAGCGGTGGGACTTGTCCGTAATGACTTAGGTAACTTTCTGAACTTTTCCATTGACCGTTGCATCATCTGGGAGAATAAATGTGTCCGTATTCTAGTTAACGTTTTGCGTTATAACAATGACAGTTAGGAAACTGCGTAAAGAAGTGTCCGTCGCCCCGTTTTATGACGATTTTGATATTTATTAAGTCGGTGGTCACATCCATTTAGAAACTCAGTTTATTGAGCAGAATTATAACTAACTGGTGTGAAATGAACATACTGAAATCTTTTAAATAGAGCGATTTCATCGATTCTTACATGCTAGCTCAGTAATGAGAAAGAACAAAGCCAAACTTTTTAGAAACTTATAATTGCTTTACCTTTGTTATTTTTATCTTTTTATTTATCTTGTTAATTTTAATTACATATTATAATTAATTAATTTTTGATAAGTTACTGTTTACTTGTAAATTAGCTTTAAATTATTTAAATTATTTAATTGTACTTAGTTTTAACTAGCTCTTTGTTCTGAAAAGCCCTTTGGGACGAATAAAGTACGTATGTATGTATGTACCTGTACCTCCACAACAGCAAAAAAACAAAAAACAAAACAAAACAAAAAAAACGAAAAAACAAAAACAAAAACAAAACAAGACAAACAAACAAACAAACAAACAAAAAACTTGAACTTGCTGAAGCTCTTTTTTATTGAGGGTGGGAATGCAAAGTAAGGCCCGTCAGACACAGGCGATTGTTGATGCGCCCAAACTTGCAATGCGCCCGAGCTTGCAATGAAAATCGCAAGTGTAAACTAGCGACGATTTTGTTTAACATTTAACGATTACATTAGCATGTAAGAATGGAGATTTTAAAATCAGCTGACAACGTCACTAGTTTATATTTTTGCATTTAATGATTAAACATTGAGAACGTCCATTCAACCCGAAACAAAATCAGCGGAAATCTACACGCAAAAAGGATGCCGGGGGAGCCGGCGCGATGAAATTTGCACGTGTTCAACAAGATCATTTACATTTTTATACTTTTTCAAAGCGGCCCAATGCTTTCTTCGTAGAAGGCGAGTTCAGAAATCTAGAATGAATCACAGTGAACTATATACAGCTTGACCCGCCGCCGTTATGTTATTAATCCCTAGAAAAAATTGTGCGTATTTATTACTGCATTCCGTCCGCTTCAAAACGTCAAGGCCGGCCAAAGACCAATCTCAAGACGTTACAAGGTATGATTTTATATCTGTGCCACGTGAATTAAGACAAGCAAGAAAAGTATAAATTTGTAGGAGCAACTGCAGAATTGATCGCTTGCAACCACGTGACAAGGCGGCCATGTTGGTGGTCAAAACAATAAAAAACTTTTTCGCAGAATTTGCATGATAAAAAAGTTTAGTTCCCAGCGGAGGAAAACGCTTTGTTGTTGTCCCCCAGCATGGCTGCCGTGACGTCAGTTGCAAGCCAGCAATACGCCGTAAATGAGATTTATCGAGTCGGAACTCTTTCAAGAACGGATTCGTAGCGTGCATTTTTCTGTTCATTTTTCCTGTTCGTCAACATAATCTGATTTGCATTTTGGTTTTGCACGTGAAAACTCGAGCTTGTGCAAGACCATTGTTTTCTTCATAGATTTCAATGCCTTTGTCAGCTTGAAACTGTATCGTTTTTCAAAGCAATTAAGCAAAATATCAGGTAAAGCTGAACCTACTTAAACTGATGATCATAATGAATGCATAAAGGCGCGATATCATAGGAGTATCATGTATCGGATAGTTATCAGATTTATATTATCGAGATAGAATGAGTCTAATATCTAATATTATCAAAAATTTATATTATGCTAAAAAATATCCGATATTTTTAAAACAATATTATCAGATATTATATCTAATTCGCTATATGAGAATGACAAATCGAAGAAGGGGGTATATAAGTAGACTCTAGTATATTCTAAATCGATAATATCGTGATAATATCCAATATCATCTCACTCAAGAAGGAGGAAGGGGGTATATAAGTAGACTCTAGTATATTCTAAATCGATAATATCGTGATAATATCTAATATCATCGCACTCGAGAAGGAGGAAGGGGGTATATAAGTAGACTCTAGTAGATTCTAAATCGATAATATCGCGATAATATCCAATATCATCGCGCTCAGGCAAGAGGAAGGGGGTATCTAAGTAGCGCCTCTAAGAGATTCTGAAGTGATAATATCGCGATAATATCCAATATCATCGCGCTCAGGAAGGAGGAAGGGGGTATCAAAGTAGACTCTAGTAGATACTAAAGGGATAATATCGCGATAATATCCAATATCATCGCCCTTAGGAAGGAGGAAAGGGGTATATAAGTACTATATATATATATATATATATATATATATATATATATATATATATATATATATATATATATCGCCTATAAATATCCGATAAACGATATACCAACGATATCGCGCCTAACTCAATGAATGTGCCCAACTGTTCGTAGATTGTGATGTAAATCAATATTAGGTAAGGGTAATTTATTTAGAAATAAGAAAATGGCGCGAACCCAAAATTTCCTATAAACTCGCTCCCCATTAATCGTATCTTTTCCCGCGTTTGCTTTGCTGTAACCAAGAAGTGAAAATGCTCCAAAAGCCTCAAAGATAATTGCGCCGCGGAAATAAAGCCAAATAAATATTTTTAAGCGAAAAAGCTTGGACCCTTCAGAAGTCGCAACACTGAAGAATCGAATGGATTGTGTCGAAGTTAAGCGCGTACGACTTTCTCGCATGCGATAAGCTTTCGCCATGACTAGAACACGAATCGCGTCGTGTAAATCAACCTACCACATCTCTACAACAGACGCGTGCGTGTGTAACTTGGTCCTTAGTCATTTAGTTCGCCTGTCGCATGCGAGAAGTCGTACCGTGTAAATCGCCCTTTTGCGTGCGTAGCTGGCGGGGGAACTCAACTCGACTCCGCACCAATTCCCTCGAGGCGCCGCCACCAAAACGAAAGCACTCCGCCACCGGCCAAAAAATAGAACACTCGATGGCAATAACAATGGCAGACAACTCGGAAAAATCAGCAGCCTGCCTTTTTTCAATATTTTGATTCCTAGAGCGCATGTGCGAGTCGTGACCTAGAGGTTCCAATCTCGTCCCCAGAGCCCGTGTCCCCTTGACCAGCGGTCGGGAAGCGCATGGGCTCTGGTCGAATCCAAAACCGGAACCAGGAAATCCTGGTTCCGGTTTGATTCTGCGCGTGCGTCGGAGATTGTGGTTGAAATGAACCCCCAATGAGATTTGGCCGTTTTTTTGGCGGGCTTTCAGTCTAGCCCAGAGGTCTCGATTCCTGGCGCAGTCCAGAAGGATCGCGGGCTCTGGGGACGAGATTGTACAGGTTCATAAAAACGCACCTAAGATCGTTTCCGCTCCGCCATTTACATCGCATGCATGCTTTGACATTTGTTTAGCGTCATTTTAAACCTGGAATAAATGGATTTACCTTTGTTTTTTTTTTGTAGTCCTTACAGAAAGGAGTGATGCAAACGCCAAGTGGAACTGATTCTGGAACAGTTTTGAAGAAATGACGCGGCAGGTAGCGCAAGACATATTCAACATATCCAGATACCAGTGAAATAAGGTCAGTACAAAAAATATTTTAAATGACTTAAATAAATAGAGCATAATAAATTTTCGCATCGAATACAAACTCGGAAAAAATCCGAGCTCCAAATGCTCGGATTTTTTTTCCGAGTTTCTATTTGATGGAAACAATTATCATGTTGTATTTCTTCAGAAAGACTCACTTGGTAGTTACGTAAATATATATAGTTAACTGAGTTAACATATAAAGGACAGCGTTGCGCTCTTTCAGCTCACCCTATTTTTCGACATATTGTCATCGTCAGGGATGATGACATGGTAAATAACAGGTTACAGCAAGGTAGAAAATTACTCATTTTATAACTGGATTATTATTATTACTATTTTCTATTGCTACATTTATTGCTTGGTGGAAGAATAAATGTATAAGACCCTCAAGAATGTATATTTTACGAGTTGTGCCGAAAGCAACGAGAAACCTATACAGCAGCAGTCCCCACCCATCTGTTAAAATATATTCACCTAATTGCAGCAACGTTGTTATAGAAAAAAGGAAAATAAAAAAAAAAACGCATATAGGAATTAATGAGACAAACAAACTTCATTCTTGGCCGTGTAATGATTCTCAAAGCAGTCATCAATACATAATAACAACAGGTTTCTGACTTTTATTTCACTCGCACTTGTTGGACATGAAATGACAGATAGCCAACTTGACACTACGCGCCTCAATGCCTATCTACCATCTCAAATTCAACGCGGGCTCATGGAATCATTGTTGAATGGATCATGGAAAAATGTGGACTCCTTACGCTACTGTGGCTAGTTAACTTCAGGATCAACTTAAAAATTAGCGAAGTGTTTCACGTGCATATGGCTTCCCTACACATAGTTACTAAAAGCTTTACTCGACAAAATAGCTAACTATAAAATTATCGTGTCTATGTAATTTTTACTCTACTGGGTGAATTGAATAATCAAGCCAGTTATACGCCAGAGTCCATTTAATATGGTGACTGACAGCTGTCCTCAGGTTCCACCGATGCTGAGGATAAAAAAAAAATATGTATATTGAGAAGGTTTGTTTATTAAACGATTGAGGGACAAGTTTCTAAAACAAAACTGCTGTTCTTTCCAGGGCCGGTGAGACCGAGCTACGTGAAGTAAGCAAAAGTCGGCGGTACATGAGTTAACAGCTAATGAAAAAAAAAAAACAACTCATATCGGACCTATTCTCAAAACCATTTATTAGTAACTGATTAGGTACTAATAAGGTGGCAGTTTTTTTCTTTTACCCAATCGGCGAGCTGCATTTGATCGCACTAAGTTCGTGCCTTCTACCATGTGGTTGTTATTTTTTCCATTGATTGCTATATTTGTTTTGCTTGTTTAATTAAAGGTTCGTTGTCGAGGAAAGTAACTCAAAATATCGCGACAAAGCAGAAGAAATTCAGCATGGCCGCAAGAGAGTACTCTGGTAATGATGACTCTTCGATATTTATCCTTTAAATTGCCAAGAGTTTAACAGTTTAAGGTAAACGTCCGCTGACAAGGATATCAACTCACCTGCGGTGCCATACACCTCTACTCTAAGACAGTTCCAATTATTTCGCTTTGTTGGATGAAATCGAACATATCGTGCAGGCACTGTCGCTGGTAACTTGTGTTCGTCAACTGTGTTGCTGTTACCTTGTCTGTGAAATTCCTATCGATTAAATAAAGCCATAGCTGATTGTAAGTACTCTTTTTCCGCAAAAGTGTCTTTGAGACTAGGACTATTTTGCATAATAAAGTACATGTATTAGCAGCAGAATAAGCTGAAAAGATGAAAATATTTTGGTGGTGTTCCAAAAATAACTTTCTTTTTTCTATCTTTAAACCTCTTAAAATTACACTCAAATAGCTGCCCCAACTAATGCATAACGTTCTAGACACATGTATGCGTTGCGGACCTTTGTGTGAAGTTAGGTCAATGCATTGGAAAATGGGCGAGAGTTCAACACACGGGCGGGCACACGCAAAATCTTTTAGGCTCGCTTAGATCTATGTATTATCATTATTATCTTTGAAATGATAATTTACAACTATTCCACGAGCGCGCGTTGGCTATAACCAATCTCATATCCAACAAGCTAAGCGCTAAGCGATTTAGATTTGCTACACCATGCTGACGAGTTCCAAAAAGAACGAAACAGCTGTCCACGGTTGCAATCCCACTATATCGGTTCTAGTCGTGTTGGTGTCTCACAAAGTTTACTTTTTATGTAGTACGATCAGCTTGCAGTATTGTTTGTCATATACAATGGACCACAATGTATGGTAGGTCTTGACGTGTCAGCGAGAAAAGCCAGGGAGCACAAAATTAATATTGCAATTCTTTGTATTTTTTTAATAAAACAGTTATTCCACTCGCGGTTGCTGGATGTGGGATTGGTTATAGCCAACGCGTCCTCGTGGAATAATTGTTAATTATAAAGACACCGGCAACCAAAGTCCTTTGCGCGCCTCTGTTGTTGTTATTATTCAGAGATCGTTCGTTGAAGTGTTAAGAACATGTGTAATAGGAAATCGAGAAAATATAGGTAGGTAAAGTCTACATACGAGCCTAGTGGCCCATCAGGCCGGAGCGTGTCCCGGTTTCCGTAGCATGAAGCGACTAGGAGTATTTCTACTCCCCCCTGGATGAGATGCTAGTCCATCGCACGGTTACCCCCAGCAGTGGAGAGAGGCACTATGAGAGTAAAGTATCTTCACAAGAACACAACGCAGTGCTCCGGCCAGGGCTCGAACCCGGACCGCCCGATCCAGAGTCCAGCGCACTAACCATTAGGCCACCGCGCCTCCCATTTTTTAGATATAACAGGATGAGAAAGTGTCGCGCTTACTAAAAATTACCTTTTAAACGCTATGTCTCCCCGATAGCTCGTGCTAGCAGCCGTCGGTTATGTAGCGGAAAGCTAGCTCGCAAGTTCATCCAAGCAGAGTGTTGAGTCGCGATAAATTATTATATCGGCACTAGCGGTTAAATTGTTCTGATCCACTGCTTGGGTCAGGATTCAAATACAAATTGAGTGGGAAAGTTGTTTTTTACATTGGTTTGTTTCAGACCTGCGAATGCACGAACACTTGCAGCTGAAGAAGCGGAAAACATCGCGATTGTGTTTGCAGAGATGCTGGCTTGAGTTGCTCAGCGAGTTGCGTATGTGACAGCAATGCCAAACCGTGCAGGAACAACAAAGCTTCCCCGGCCGCGGCCGCAAATGAAAGAAACAGAACTTATCCTTTTCAAATTCGCCCTTCGATTTTCTTGGGAAAACTAGCTCCTTCTTCCTCTCTTTCCAAAACTTTAATGAATGTCGTAGTCGACAGGTAAACAGCATTGTGGTTTTCTTACCTTGGCGGGCGACCTCTCTTTGCCGGCTTCATGTCGCTTTTGAGACGAAAATATTACCCAATATAGAAGAAACTACTTTTTAAACGCTCGGGTAACTGGATGTTTAAAATACAGCGATGCAATCGGATTAAAGTTACTTATTCGAGTTCAGTAATTTCTGTAATACAGAAAAGTTGTCGCGATGACTTGCCCGCCCGCAATGTATTCTGGTTGCCGGCGTCCCTTAAATTATCATTTTAGTTAATCGTGATAAAATTTGAAGAGAATCGTCATCTAAAATACAGGCAAGGATAGAGCGGTCCTTGTTTCGGATAATGTTCTTTAAAAGAGTGTTTACAATCAGTGGCTTCATTTAATCGATAGGAATTTCACAGACAAGGTAACAGCAACACAGTTGACCAACACAAGTTACCAGCGACAGTGTATGCAAGATATGTTCGATTTCATCCAACAAACCAAAATAATTGGAACTGTCTTAGAGTAGAGGTGTATGGCACCGCAGGTGAGGTGATATCCCTGCTGACTTTCACTTTAATTTACTTTAACTCTTGGGAATTTAAGGTATACATGCTGCCTGGTCTTCGAAGCGGAGAAACTTTTAGTCACTTCCTTGGTTAAGCTTCCCATGATAAAGGAGCAAAACAAATAAAGCAGTCAGTTGCAAAAAAATTAACAACCATGTAGATGGTAGAAGACATGAAAGTGGCGCCATCAGATACGCAGAAAAAAAGAAACTGCCACAAATTTTGTACCTAACATGCTATTAATGTTTTTTTTAACTAGTTGATGACTGCTATACCAAGCCTGTAGGAGTTTCCGATCAATCAAAAATCCCAGACGAACTCATGAAAGCTTCTTCGCAATATAGCGATGGTTACCAGGCCGCTTACGGTCGACTTAACGGAAACAGAGGCGATGGCTGGTGTGCCAAAGAAGCTGGCAGGAATGACGACTGGCTGCAGGTTGATCTTGGCGAAACTTTCCAAGTGTGTGGTGTTGCTACCCAGGGAGACAGGAATGGCAATGAATGGGTCACAGACTTCAAGCTGTCTTACTCATTGGATGAAAACGTTTGGACACCTTATAAGGATGCAAATGGCGCGGAAGTGGTAAGCTATGCATGTTTGTTACGATGACGATGATCATTGCGTTACGAATAATTATTATATTCATTATAAAAAACTAGCCATGGTATATTACAGTTCCTCAGTTTTGATTGGTTTACAGGCCATGGTATTTGTGCTCATAAACCATGGACCACAAATTTGGGTAGGTACGTGACTCACTGTACGCACGCGTCAGCGAGAACACCAGGGAAAATATTACAATTTTCAGTAGCAAATCTAAATAACGCCAGCGAAAGAGCCAACGCAAATAGATTGCCCAATGTACACTATATCAATTTCCGTACTTTGAACTCACTTGTCCCCCGAATCACGCACTGCCACATCACGTGTTTCGGGGGACAAGAAGACCAAAGTGTCACGATGATGTCTCACAAAGCGAATTGTTATGAATATTGTTATTGTTGCGAATTGTTATGTAGTACGATCAGCCTTGCAGTATTGTTTGTCATTTATCATTTTCACGCTGATCAGATCCCTTGCTGGATCCTACATTAGCAGCATTTTCGTTTGCGGTCCCTTGCTTTAAAGTTGTGCTTTTATGTATTTTTTGGACCGTAGATCTTTTTAGATCCGATATGCTGCGTTTTTATTCAGCATGGTTGTGTCCATGCGCTTAAATATTCGGAATGGCCGTGCCATCCACATTTAGGACAATTCGCTTTGTGAGACATCATCGTGACACTTTGGTCTTCTTGTCCCCCGAAACACGTGATGTGGCAGTGCGTGATTCGGGGGAAAAGTGAGTTCAAAGTACGGAAATTGATATAGTGTACATTGGGCAATCTATTTGCGTTGGCTCTTTCGCTGGCGTTATTTAGATTTGCTACACCGTGCTGACGAGTTCCAAAAAGAACGAAACAGCTGTCCACGGTTGCAATCCCACTATATCGGTTCTAGTCGTGTTGGTGTCTCACAAAGTTTACTTTTTATGTAGTACGATCAGCCTTGCAGTATTGTTTGTCATTTATCATTTTCACGCTGATCAGATCCCTTGCTGGATCCTACATTAGCAGCATTTTCGTTTGCGGTCCCTTGCTTTAAAGTTGTGCTTTCATTGTATATGAGCTCAGATACCATGGCCTGTAAACCAATCAAAACTGAGGAATTGTAATATACCATGGCTAGGTTTTACTAATGAATTTAATGTTCGTAAAGAAATGATCATCGTAACTCAAACATGGAGGTCTCACCACTTCCACGCCATTTGCATCTTTATAAGGTGTCCAAACGTTTCCATCCGATGAGTAAAACAGCTTGAAGTCTGTGACCCATTCATTGCCATTCCTGTCTCCCTGGGTAGCAACAGCACACACTTGGAAAGTTTCGCCAAGATCAACCTGCAGCCAGTCGTCATTCCTGCCAGCTTCTTTGGCACACCAGCCATCGCCTCTGTTTCCGTTAAGTCGACCGTAAGCTGCCTGGTAGCCATCGCTATATTGAGAAGAAGCTGTGATGCTATTGTCTGGGATTTTTGATAGGTCAGAAACTCCTACAGGCTTGGTATAGCAGTCATCAGCTATCCCTGAAATTGAATTTCCATTGGAAGTCGTTTATGAAGAATTGTCCGTTCTTTATAATAATAATTGTTCTAGCCTTCAATAAGTAACTGTGATACAAATTACAGGGGCAGCCGCAGAGTTTAATAATTAAAGAAGCTGAATAAAACGTGGAAATAAAATTAATATGAATTTATTTGCCTCTAGATGACGGATTTCATGTCTTCTACTCAAATCATTCGAAGGCATTAAAGCAAATAAATAAATAAATAATTAAATAGATAAACAAACAAACAAACAAACAAATAAATAATTAAATAAATAAATAACTAAAACATATGAGTGAATAAATGAATAGATAAATCAATCAATAGATATGAATACTTTTCTACCTTGTGCAATATTTAAAAGGAGAAAAAACACACCAATCTTCACAGCCATGTTTGAATCTAAAAACAGACTATGTTTTAGTACCAGTTTTAAAATAACAGTGGATACCTGGTGAATGCATTCTCGAAGTATTTCATTCGGATATACAGCGTTTTCTCGACGACACTGATTGGGCGTTTTTTCAGGCATTTGCTTGGCTGGGTGGCAAATCTCGGTACGCAACATGTAAACGTCAGTACATTTGACGTTTTTTAATTAATATCTCTCTAAATCTTCAATATTTATTTTCAGTAGTCACTTTATGGCATAGGTGCTATCAATTCATCATACCTCACGTTTGCTAGTGTAAATTCAATTTTCACAAACATTCTAGGCAACGCGCCGTCGACCCAAACAAAGATCACCCGATTTGTGGTTCTGAGCAAACTATTCCACGAATTTCCGGATTTTCAGGTCGAGAAAATGCAAGGAAATGGAATTATTGTCTTTTTGGTTTTCTTATACTACGAAAGTTGCTCGTCTTGCATAAATGTGGCAAATAGGACAATTATCATAATTATCATAATCATAATTTGCACAATTATCGAAAAGTGCAAAGTTTTAGACTTCGTCAACGAGAAGGCATTGGCTTAAACGTTTCTTTAGTTAGCATTTCGGCTAAAACCTAAGAATGCAATGTGGAACATGGTCGAGAAAATAAAATTTTAATGGACCACATATGATTCTATATCTTTTTATCGTCATTTGTGAATATTGTCGATATTAGCGACAAAATGCAGCTGCCAGTGTTAGCACACCTGTTTGTGGCAAACTTTCTTAATTGTAACTATTGCGTTCATTTTTTTTTGAGCTCCTGAAACTTAGAAAACCGGGAGTAGAAGAATATTTCGAGCATAAAAGTTACATTTAATTATAAAAATACTAACAAACATTTCGAGAAAAACAATCACAGATTAACAGGCAGTACTAAATAATATATTACTATTACTGCTATCCGAATTTCTACCTATAACAAACTCTCACACCAATATGACCATTTTCTTAAACTTTCCCGACGATTGCTCGAAGGAAGTCCCTTTCCAGACCTGGGCTGAAACATTTCTCATTCTATTCAAGTCATTAAACGAGTAAAACAGCAATGTTTAGTTTGGGTTATTTGTATTTGGGTTATTTGCCAGTGTTAACACACCTGTTTGTGGCAAACTGTCTTAATTGAAACTATTCCCACTGAACTATTCCCTTGAAACGTTTTCTTGAAATAAAGAACATATCGAGCATAAAAGTTACATTTTATTCAAAAATACTAATAAAAATTTTCGAGAGGAATAATCACAAATTTATAGGCAGTACTAACATATTATTACTGTTATCCGACTTTTTACCTATTTTCTCGCACGAAATTTTATGGATGCCGCATCTTTATTCAAATCCAAGTGGGAAAAATACAGAGTCAAATAAAGAATTGTCAAATAAGTGAGTTATGGTTTTATTCGGCTAAAAAATGGGCCAGTTTATCAGATGGCAGTCCATGTACAAGAAACTATTGGCTTCGCCATAACAACGGATAGTAGTTTCAGAGCATTTGAAATCTCGAACCTTACACCATAAAGCGGAAACGAGACAGTTGTTTTATTCGCGATTATCAAAAAGTGGGCAATGAGATAAAATAAATTTTGAGTTTTGGGTTAATTGTATCATTTAAGAATATGAAAGCGAATGGAAAGCATTGAAAATCACTTCTCAAAGTCATTAATAAATCAGAACTGTGACGGTGGTTTTGGAAAATTTGATCTTCATTAGCAGAGATGTTTACGGTTTTATTTCTCCATTTTCTCCGTAGTTTTAGTTTTGATTGAGAAGATATATCAAACACTCGAGAAAGCGTTTCATCGCATTTCTAAACACCTCGAAGTTCGTCGAAAATACTCCGCTGGACGTCGTATTTTCAACTCTCTTCTCGGTGTTTGGTAATGTGATGAAACACTCTCTCGAGTGTTTGATATACTACATCAGAAATCACATAGGACATTGATATTTAGTCACTTTGGATTTTCCTTTTCTATGTCACACCGTCTACACCTACTCTATCAGTATCAATTAAACGGCCGTGAGTTACAGAGGCGATAGCTCTTGTAAGGGGAGATTCTTAACTCAGGTAGATCCTTAACAGAAATTCAGGGGTAATTTTAAAAGTAATGAAAATAGTAGAAAGTGTTTCTGAAACGTACCTTCCTTTCTTCAGAGAACCGTTTGTTAGGCCTACAGCCAGTCTCAAGCACGTATGTTTATAACGGAGAAAAGCACGTCTCAAGCACGTCTCAAGCACGTATGTTTATAACGGAGAAAGGAATTACTGCCTGCTCCACTATTGTACAAAAGACATTGTTCACGTTACGGTCGAGTGACTGATTATTAGGACAAAGACAATGTTCCGGCATTGAGACTGATAATTTCGTCGGAATTTGGTGTATAATTAGACTAGCATAATTATTCACTTTTTCGTATCATCGAGCTGAACAGTGACAGTTTTTATTCGCTTCGAAGTCAGATCAAAAGTGTCTCAGTCGAGTTGAAAAAGACGTGTTTTTTGGTTGCCGTTTCGTCCGACCAAAGACTGGTAGCAGACCCAGAATCCTCCACTGTGCTTCGACAACGGGTTAACTCTCGAAACGTCAGTTTTCTGAATCAAGCTTCGGTGGTTAGTCTGTCAGTTACGAACTTGATCAAGTTCTAAAATCAGCGTAGTGTTTCTTATTGTTTCCCGGCACAAAGTAGCTAAATAACTTGCTAAAAATATAGCTAACTATAAATTCAAGTATTGTTAAGTGTGAAGTCCTGAATGATGTTTAAGCCAGTTTCAAAACGGCACAGCCTATTGTTATTCCTCACAGCTGTCTTCAGGTTCCACAGTTGCTGTGGATAGAAAAAATAAATATATTGTAAAGGTATGCTTATTTAGATTAAGGGACAAGTTCTTTAAAACAAAAGTGCCGCTCTTTCCTCACACTAGGAGAACCAGGGGCGATCAACCCAAGCGACACGAAGTAAACTGAACAGAAAAATCACCACTACACAAGCTTACAAAAATAGCACAACTGTCTATGTGAAATTACTCTTATCGGACTGGTTTCAAAACGATTAATAACTAATAAGGTGCAAAATTTGTGGCAGGTTGTTTCTCTTTTGCCCAATCAGCGATCTGAATCTGATCGCGCCACGTTCGTGCCTTCGACATGTACATGGTTGTTTAATGTTTTGCCACTCATTGCTATACTGGTTTTGCTTGTTTATCGGAAGTTTCGTCGAGGAAAATGACTGAAAATGTCGCAACAAAGCCCGAAATATTGCAAAATTTAGCATGGCCGCAAGAGAGTTCTTTGGAACTTCTTTAGTAATGATGACTCTTTAAAGACAGGCTGCATTTATGGCAAAATTCAACAAGAATACCAACTCACCTGCGGTGCTATACACCTCTACTCTAAGACAGTTCCAATTATTTCGGTTTGTTGGATTAAATCGAACATATTTTGCAGACACTGTCGATGGTAACTTGTGTTGGTCAACTGTGTTGCTGTTACCTTGTCTGTGAAATTCCTATCGATTTAACAAAGTACATAAGATAGTAAGCACTCTTTTAAATAACATTATTGAAAACATGGATCCGTTGTATCCTGTCCTAGTACTCAAGACTAATGACGATTCCCTTCCTTCAAATTATATCATTATTAACAATGGCTCCACCAGTGCAGGTTGGTTATAACCCCCGGGGGAGGGGGGGGGGGTACTCCCCTAAATTTCGGATAGGGGTGTGCCGCGAACGTTCTCAAACCCTGACCCTATCTAAGGATAAAGAAAACGAAAATTAATACCCTTTTTAAGGCTCAAACCCGAAAACTGACACCCTATTCAAGGGGAGGAGAAGCATTGCCTGACGACTCAAATAACGGCTAACCTCGCACGGCAAAGCTCAAATCATTGAAAATCGCTTTGTTAATACTTACTGACGGATAGTTCAGTTTTAACAGACCATTTTTTTCGTTTAGCTGGGCGTTTATTTGAGGTGATAGAATTTAGCTACCCTATCTAAGGATCACACCGGGAACACAATGCCAAAAGGAACAAAAGTGATACCCTATTTAAGGACCGAGAACCTCAAAAAACATACCCTATCCCGCGGCACATACCTATATAGCCCACATATGGGAGTACCCCCCCCGGGGAGGGGGGGGTTATAACCAATATTTGTGCTCCGGGACTGTTCGGCCTAAGGAGTACACCAACCATATTTGTAATCCATGGCATATGAGCTTAGTTACCATGGCGTGTAAGCCAATTAAAATTCAAGAATTGCAATATACTATGTCTTTGTAAAGATTGGCTTTCCAAGTGTACAACATAACTTCATTTTCCTTCAGAAAAATTAAATATGAATAAAATTAATATGAATTTCAAGTTGAACCACTAATTTTTTCTGAAATAATCTTCGCAGCAAAAGTTTTGCAATGACAAGTCCCAAGAACACAACTGAAATACAAAAGTCACTTTAGTACATTTCTAAAAAGCCAAAAGTCTTCAAGAATTGTATACCAGAAACTAATATCGGTTGAAGGTGAACAACCAATCAGTCATGTCAAGAGATGTGACACAAAGATATCGGTTCTTCAACCAATAAAAATGTTGCTTGGGGGAAAATCTACCAAATATTTTAATGTAAGGTACAGAAATGTTAAGAAAGTAACAGTGTAATTCGTGCAATCTTTGTAATGTAAGAAGTGTTTTTTTGTTGTAGCAGTGTAAGAAGTTGTTTTAGTAATAAAAAATGCCATGGCTATACTGAATATATAATCTTCGTAATGTAATGATCATCATCATCGTGACTCAAACATGCAGATCTCACCACTTCCACGCCATCCGCATCCTTATAAGGTGTCCAAACGTTTCCATCCGATGAGTAAGACAGCTTGAAGTCTGTGACCATTTCATTGCCATTCCTGTCCCCCTGGGTAGCAACAGCGCACACTACAATATTTGATCCAAGATCAACCTGCAGCCAGTCGTCATTCCGGCTAGATTCTTTGGCACACCAGCCATCGCCTCTGTCTCCGTTAAGTCGACCGTAAGCGGCCTGGTAACCATCGCCATATTGCGAAGAAGCTGTGATGCGATCGTCTGGGATTTTTGATAGGTCAGAAACTCCTACAGGCTTGGTATAGCAGTCATCAGCTATCCCTGAAATTGAATTTTCGTTGGAAGTCATTTTGTGTAGAATTGTCCGTTCTTTATGATAATAATTGTTCTAGCTTCAATATGTAACTATGATAAAAGATGTAGCTCCAGCTGTAGAGTTTAATAAAGAATCTGAGTAAAACGTGAACATAAAACTAACTCCAGGGGCGTAGCTAACTAAACGCACATACGCAAGTGCGCACCTGAAAAAGTAGAAAATAGAAGTTTTTTTAAAAAAGGGAATAAACTAAAAGATATGTACATGTATCACGCTATCCATGTTACATGTTCATATATAACCATATGGAAAGGGCTGCTAAGTGATGTTGAATAAATGAGCAGCAGTGTTTTATCAAGTTTAAAACACGAGGCGCAGCCTAGTGTTTTAGACTTGATAAAACACGAACTGCGAATTTATTGAACGGTTTCGAAATCTTCTGATGTTGATCAACTCATTCTTGCACTAATATTTAGATGTGGGGTTATTTTGGCCTAGAAAATTGGACGTAAAGTTTAGCCGTGTCTTTATCAGATATAAAGACACTCATTAAACATTAATTTCTTCTGTATTTTCCTTATGAATTATCAATGATCTTATAAGGTCATTCTGACCCTACTTTGCAGGAAAGAAAGACATGAAGCTCTGTGGTTGTAACGAGAGACCCGCTGAATATTTACGACTTTGTGGCCATTCCAAATAAAGAAATAACGCTTACAACATAACCTCACCATTACACCCACATTTTAAACAAAAATTAAACAAAGCACGTGAAAAAAAAAAGAAGATAGCAAGTGAAAAAAGGAAGATTTGAGATTTGAGGGGAAGGGAGAGAGGAAAGGGGGATTTGGAAAATTGTGCATAGCCCTGGAAAAATCCTGACTACGCTCTTGAACTCTAGATGACGGTTTTCTACTCAAATCGTTCGAAGACGTAAAAGTTAATAATAATAATAAATAATAATAATAATAATAATAATAATAATAATAATACATAATATTTTAAGAGGAGGCCTCCAATCACCTAGAGGTGGTTTTCAGGAGGGTCCTCTGAGAAAATAAATCTCAAACCTTTAAAATGCATTAAAATCTAAGATACAATATAAAGGACAAAACCTGATGCGGTAATAAAAACTAAAAATATCTAAACTATAGCTAACTAAGATAAAAAACTAGAACAAGAATTAAAAATACTACTAACTAAGGTTAAAAATGGTTTAATAAAAACTGTTTCAGTTTGTATTTAAAAATAGTTTTCGGCATCAGTTTCTTTAAAGCACTTGGTAGCGTGGCCCAGTCGTTAATAGCTTTATAATATGTTTTGCTTCTACCCCATTCCGTTCTTGGCCTACTGACTTTGGGCATGTAGCCATTTCGGTATTATAACCGTGTTAATGGTTCATGGTGGATCTGAATACACCGAAATGCTCGGGGATGCTACCTTTCATTGCATCTTGCACAACACAACACCGATGACCGAACCGCCTCGCATGTAAAGACACCCACCGCAACGACGTCAGGGCCTCTGTTGATGACACTTTCGACTTAACGATCTTCTTCGCAAAGCGATTTTGAAAAGATTGTAATTGTTTCATCTGTGTTGTAAGACCAGGCTGGTCACCCCAGACAATATCTGCATAATCTAGGTGTGGTAGGACAAGGCCATTAAAATATGCTGTGAGACTTTTCTGATCCAGCATATGATAGATTCGATTGAAGACTGAAAGGCGATGTCCTAATTTTTGTAAGAGGCTATTGACTGCGTATCTGATGGCGCCACTTTCATGTCTTCTACCATCTACATGGTTGTTAATTTTTTTGCAACTGACTGCTTTATTTGTTTTGCTCCTTTATGGGAAGCTTAACCAAGGAAGTGACTAAAAGTTTCTCCGCTTCGAAGACCAGGCAGCATGTATACCTTAAATTCCCAAGAGTTAAAGTAAATTAAAGTGAAAGTCAGCAGGGATATCACCTCACCTGCGGTGCCATACACCTCTACTCTAAGACAGTTCCAATTATTTTGGTTTGTTGGATGAAATCGAACATATCTTGCATACACTGTCGCTGGTAACTTGTGTTGGTCAACTGTGTTGCTGTTACCTTGTCTGTGAAATTCCTATCGATTAAATGAAGCCACTGATTGTAAACACTCTTTTAAAGAACATTATCCGAAACAAGGACCGCTCTATCCTTGCCTGTATTTTAGATGACGATTCTCTTCAAATTTTATCACGATTAACTAAAATGATAATTTAAGGGACGCCGGCAACCAGAATACATTGCGGGCGGGCAAGTCATCGCGACAACTTTTCTGTATTACAGAAATTACTGAACTCGAATAAGTAACTTTAATCCGATTGCATCGCTGTATTTTAAACATCCAGTTACCCGAGCGTTTAAAAAGTAGTTTCTTCTATATTGGGTAATATTTTCGTCTCAAAAGCGACATGAAGCCGGCAAAGAGAGGTCGCCCGCCAAGGTAAGAAAACCACAATGCTGTTTACCTGTCGACTACGACATTCATTAAAGTTTTGGAAAGAGAGGAAGAAGGAGCTAGTTTTCCCAAGAAAATCGAAGGGCGAATTTGAAAAGGATAAGTTCTGTTTCTTTCATTTGCGGCCGCGGCCGGGGAAGCTTTGTTGTTCCTGCACGGTTTGGCATTGCTGTCACATACGCAACTCGCTGAGCAACTCAAGCCAGCATCTCTGCAAACACAATCGCGATGTTTTCCGCTTCTTCAGCTGCAAGTGTTCGTGCATTCGCAGGTCTGAAACAAACCAATGTAAAATACAACTTTCCCACTCAATTTGTATTTGAATCCTGACCCAAGCAGTGGATCAGAACAATTCAACCGCTAGTGCCGATATAATAATTTATCGCGACTCAACACTCTGCTTGGATGAACTTGCGAGCTAGCTTTCCGCTACATAACCGACGGCTGCTAGCACGAGCTATCGGGGAGACATAGCGTTTAAAAGGTAATTTTTAGTAAGCGCGACACTTTCTCATCCTGTTATATCTAAAAAATGGGAGGCGCGGTGGCCTAATGGTTAGTGCGCTGGACTCTGGATCGGGCGGTCCGGGTTCGAGCCCTGGCCGGAGCACTGCGTTGTGTTCTTGTGAAGATACTTTACTCTCATAGTGCCTCTCTCCACTGCTGGGGGTAACCGTGCGATGGACTAGCATCTCATCCAGGGGGGAGTAGAAATACTCCTAGTCGCTTCATGCTACGGAAACCGGGACACGCTCCGGCCTGATGGGCCACTAGGCTCGTATGTAGACTTTACCTACCTATATTTTCTCGATTTCCTATTACACATGTTCTTAACACTTCAACGAACGATCTCTGAATAATAACAACAACAGAGGCGCGCAAAGGACTTTGGTTGCCGGTGTCTTTATAATTAACAATTATTCCACGAGGACGCGTTGGCTATAACCAATCCCACATCCAGCAACCGCGAGTGGAATAACTGTTTTATTAAAAAAATACAAAGAATTGCAATATTAATTTTGTGCTCCCTGGCTTTTCTCGCTGACACGTCAAGACCTACCATACATTGTGGTCCATTGTATATGAGCTCAGATACCATGGCCTGTAAACCAATCAAAACTGAGGAATTGTAATATACCATGGCTAGGTTTTACTAATGAATTTAATGTTCGTAAAGAAATGATCATCGTAACTCAAACATGGAGGTCTCACCACTTCCACGCCATTTGCATCTTTATAAGGTGTCCAAACGTTTCCATCCGATGAGTAAAACAGCTTGAAGTCTGTGACCCATTCATTGCCATTCCTGTCTCCCTGGGTAGCAACAGCACACACTTGGAAAGTTTCGCCAAGATCAACCTGCAGCCAGTCGTCATTCCTGCCAGCTTCTTTGGCACACCAGCCATCGCCTCTGTTTCCGTTAAGTCGACCGTAAGCTGCCTGGTAGCCATCGCTATATTGAGAAGAAGCTGTGATGCTATTGTCTGGGATTTTTGATAGGTCAGAAACTCCTACAGGCTTGGTATAGCAGTCATCAGCTATCCCTGAAATTGAATTTCCATTGGAAGTCGTTTATGAAGAATTGTCCGTTCTTTATAATAATAATTGTTCTAGCCTTCAATAAGTAACTGTGATACAAATTACAGGGGCAGCCGCAGAGTTTAATAATTAAAGAAGCTGAATAAAACGTGGAAATAAAATTAATATGAATTTATTTGCCTCTAGATGACGGATTTCATGTCTTCTACTCAAATCATTCGAAGGCATTAAAGCAAATAAATAAATAAATAATTAAATAGATAAACAAACAAACAAACAAACAAATAAATAATTAAATAAATAAATAACTAAAACATATGAGTGAATAAATGAATAGATAAATCAATCAATAGATATGAATACTTTTCTACCTTGTGCAATATTTAAAAGGAGAAAAAACACACCAATCTTCACAGCCATGTTTGAATCTAAAAACAGACTATGTTTTAGTACCAGTTTTAAAATAACAGTGGATACCTGGTGAATGCATTCTCGAAGTATTTCATTCGGATATACAGCGTTTTCTCGACGACACTGATTGGGCGTTTTTTCAGGCATTTGCTTGGCTGGGTGGCAAATCTCGGTACGCAACATGTAAACGTCAGTACATTTGACGTTTTTTAATTAATATCTCTCTAAATCTTCAATATTTATTTTCAGTAGTCACTTTATGGCATAGGTGCTATCAATTCATCATACCTCACGTTTGCTAGTGTAAATTCAATTTTCACAAACATTCTAGGCAACGCGCCGTCGACCCAAACAAAGATCACCCGATTTGTGGTTCTGAGCAAACTATTCCACGAATTTCCGGATTTTCAGGTCGAGAAAATGCAAGGAAATGGAATTATTGTCTTTTTGGTTTTCTTATACTACGAAAGTTGCTCGTCTTGCATAAATGTGGCAAATAGGACAATTATCATAATTATCATAATCATAATTTGCACAATTATCGAAAAGTGCAAAGTTTTAGACTTCGTCAACGAGAAGGCATTGGCTTAAACGTTTCTTTAGTTAGCATTTCGGCTAAAACCTAAGAATGCAATGTGGAACATGGTCGAGAAAATAAAATTTTAATGGACCACATATGATTCTATATCTTTTTATCGTCATTTGTGAATATTGTCGATATTAGCGACAAAATGCAGCTGCCAGTGTTAGCACACCTGTTTGTGGCAAACTTTCTTAATTGTAACTATTGCGTTCATTTTTTTTTGAGCTCCTGAAACTTAGAAAACCGGGAGTAGAAGAATATTTCGAGCATAAAAGTTACATTTAATTATAAAAATACTAACAAACATTTCGAGAAAAACAATCACAGATTAACAGGCAGTACTAAATAATATATTACTATTACTGCTATCCGAATTTCTACCTATAACAAACTCTCACACCAATATGACCATTTTCTTAAACTTTCCCGACGATTGCTCGAAGGAAGTCCCTTTCCAGACCTGGGCTGAAACATTTCTCATTCTATTCAAGTCATTAAACGAGTAAAACAGCAATGTTTAGTTTGGGTTATTTGTATTTGGGTTATTTGCCAGTGTTAACACACCTGTTTGTGGCAAACTGTCTTAATTGAAACTATTCCCACTGAACTATTCCCTTGAAACGTTTTCTTGAAATAAAGAACATATCGAGCATAAAAGTTACATTTTATTCAAAAATACTAATAAAAATTTTCGAGAGGAATAATCACAAATTTATAGGCAGTACTAACATATTATTACTGTTATCCGACTTTTTACCTATTTTCTCGCACGAAATTTTATGGATGCCGCATCTTTATTCAAATCCAAGTGGGAAAAATACAGAGTCAAATAAAGAATTGTCAAATAAGTGAGTTATGGTTTTATTCGGCTAAAAAATGGGCCAGTTTATCAGATGGCAGTCCATGTACAAGAAACTATTGGCTTCGCCATAACAACGGATAGTAGTTTCAGAGCATTTGAAATCTCGAACCTTACACCATAAAGCGGAAACGAGACAGTTGTTTTATTCGCGATTATCAAAAAGTGGGCAATGAGATAAAATAAATTTTGAGTTTTGGGTTAATTGTATCATTTAAGAATATGAAAGCGAATGGAAAGCATTGAAAATCACTTCTCAAAGTCATTAATAAATCAGAACTGTGACGGTGGTTTTGGAAAATTTGATCTTCATTAGCAGAGATGTTTACGGTTTTATTTCTCCATTTTCTCCGTAGTTTTAGTTTTGATTGAGAAGATATATCAAACACTCGAGAAAGCGTTTCATCGCATTTCTAAACACCTCGAAGTTCGTCGAAAATACTCCGCTGGACGTCGTATTTTCAACTCTCTTCTCGGTGTTTGGTAATGTGATGAAACACTCTCTCGAGTGTTTGATATACTACATCAGAAATCACATAGGACATTGATATTTAGTCACTTTGGATTTTCCTTTTCTATGTCACACCGTCTACACCTACTCTATCAGTATCAATTAAACGGCCGTGAGTTACAGAGGCGATAGCTCTTGTAAGGGGAGATTCTTAACTCAGGTAGATCCTTAACAGAAATTCAGGGGTAATTTTAAAAGTAATGAAAATAGTAGAAAGTGTTTCTGAAACGTACCTTCCTTTCTTCAGAGAACCGTTTGTTAGGCCTACAGCCAGTTAACTTACCTTGCAATGTCATCATTTGCATTATGTATGTTAATTTAATAAACCATGGTGTGACGGTCTCGTTTGATTTGGAGTGCAATATAATTAAAAGGATTTATTGAAACACACAGCACACTGCATAATTAGAATAATCAGACGATTCACGTTTAGAAACATCGATGTACGGTTATGAGCCAGGTTGGCTTGAAAGCCTGTACTTTTTCTTTGATTAAGCAAAATGTCGGGCAAAGCTGAACCTACTTAAACTAATGATCATCAAAAATGTGTTCAAGTTAACTAATTGTTGATTTTGGTGTAGATCGATATAACGTTAGGGAAAATAATTATTTTAGAAGTAAGAAAATGGTACGAACTCGAAAAGTTTATTTCAATTTCGTGCCTCGGCAATCGCACGTGGACGGCTCCCAAAGTTTTTCTTGGATTTGTTCGATTTGTAAAGAAGAGGCTAAAATGTTCCAAAGGCCTAAAGTCCGCAAATAACCGCGCCAAAATGAAGCCAAATAAATAATCTTGTTACGAGAACAAGCTCAGTCCTTTTGTAAGAACAGTTGAAATAATGAAGGATCGAATGGATTTTGTCAAAGTCGATAGCAATGGCGGGTAACTTAAAAATATATTGGCCCTGCTTTTTTCAAGTTCGTTGATTCCCAGTGTGCATTTGCGACGCGTGATTCATAAGAACCCTCCAATCACGTTTCTGCTTATCCTAAAAGCCACAGCTTCGTGGAAACGATCTAACAGCCAACCAGTTCGAGCGTTGTATGATTAAATTTAATAGCGAAGCGCGCGAGGTTAAAAAATAGAATGCAAATGATTCTACCCCACGAGGCGCAAACAAAATCTATGCGAACTTTACGTTTCAAAAAACTATTTTAGGAAAACAGGCTGTTTTATAAGGTGTTTTAGGAAAATCTTCCGCCATTCCGAATTGTTTGTCTGAATCTTGTCTGCGTCACGACATCGTCAGAGTCGCGCACTTCGCTATTAAAAGTACGAAAACTGTTACCCTGAGTTGAGTTTTCTCCGAGTAGAGAACGGTACTCGAGCCACTAAGTACGTCGCATGCATGCTTTGGCATTCATTTAACGTCAATTTAAACCAGGGGTGAAGGAATTTACCTCTGTTTACTTTGTTTACTTCACAGTACTCGTTTAAACAGGAGGGAAGATGCTAAACGACAAGTGGAATTCGTGGAGTAGTTTTAAAGGAAAGAACGCGGCAGGTAGCGCAAAACATAGTTAACATACTCAGACAGCAGTGAAAGAAGGTGAGTACCAAAATTATTTTAATTCCTTTAAAGTTAACACCTTTTTATTATTACTTTAAAGAATGCGTTAAGATGAATTCTTCAAATGGTCTATTATTTGACAGACAGTAGTCCGTGAAGCTTAAGAGCACATGGGATGTTTCGAGTTGATATTTCGACTGACTGAGTGTTCACAGCTTTTTTTTAAATTGATTTTTTTCTTCGATCGTTGAACACGGGGAAAGAGTCGCGAGAGGACTGGACGCCAGCGCAAAACAGGAGGCCAGAGGTCTTCTTTTGCGTTGAAAAATAGAGTGGCTTTGAAAAGTCTATTTGACATCTTGTGTATGAAGGACGACTGAAGAGGCTCGAAGACCACGATTTAACAGTTTTATATCGTTTTGTCTTTTCACGTCAGTGGTGATTTTTGTTATAATTGTGATCTCCGCGATTCTGGTTCTAACAAAATTGGGAAAGTTTAGCTTTGGGTCGAGTGTTACCGACACCAGATCTTTGCATCACAAAGGGAAGTAATAACCTCTTACTATCCGAGCGCGAAGGCACTACTTGGGAATATTGGCCTGAGCAAGCTAGGTTAGTAAGTAGTTATATGGAACTCGTTTTAGCTGCAAACAGAAAACCTACACGGCTTATGATCGTTTCCACGAAAACGGTCCGTATGGGAAAATCCCGACCAAGAGAACCAACCACAACGCTCGGATCTACCACAAGACTGTCTTGCAATACAATAATATGGGAGATATTTCTTTCAGCCTTTGACTCGAATTTACTGGACGACTAACTTATGAGATAATTTCCATTCCAACGTTTTTAAAACCGTAGTTGATTACAGAGGTTAGAGCAAGGAAAACATATTGAGTTTAGTTTCAACTGGCTTCTTTTATTGCTACAACATTTTCATTATTTTTCTTTTACCATTACATTTATTGTTTGGTGCACCCTAAAGACCCTTGTTCTGTAAACAACTATGCAGCAATAGTACCCACCTAACTATTTTCTTAGTTTCTTGCCCCCGGGTGGGGGGTAGGACCAGATAAAAGTGAAAATAAGATATAACTGGTAATTAAAATATATTCAATATCTAATTGATTTAAGATGTTAAACAGTTTGTATGAGGCACATAAAAGTAAATTATCCAGCAAATTTAAAAACTGACGTCTCAAGCACGTATGTTTATAACGGAGAAAGGAATTACTGCCTGCTCCACTATTGTACAAAAGACATTGTTCACGTTACGGTCGAGTGACTGATTATTAGGACAAAGACAATGTTCCGGCATTGAGACTGATAATTTCGTCGGAATTTGGTGTATAATTAGACTAGCATAATTATTCACTTTTTCGTATCATCGAGCTGAACAGTGACAGTTTTTATTCGCTTCGAAGTCAGATCAAAAGTGTCTCAGTCGAGTTGAAAAAGACGTGTTTTTTGGTTGCCGTTTCGTCCGACCAAAGACTGGTAGCAGACCCAGAATCCTCCACTGTGCTTCGACAACGGGTTAACTCTCGAAACGTCAGTTTTCTGAATCAAGCTTCGGTGGTTAGTCTGTCAGTTACGAACTTGATCAAGTTCTAAAATCAGCGTAGTGTTTCTTATTGTTTCCCGGCACAAAGTAGCTAAATAACTTGCTAAAAATATAGCTAACTATAAATTCAAGTATTGTTAAGTGTGAAGTCCTGAATGATGTTTAAGCCAGTTTCAAAACGGCACAGCCTATTGTTATACCTCACAGCTGTCTTCAGGTTCCACAGTTGCTGTGGATAGAAAAAATAAATATATTGTAAAGGTATGCTTATTTAGATTAAGGGACAAGTTCTTTAAAACAAAAGTGCCGCTCTTTCCTCACACTAGGAGAACCAGGGGCGATCAACCCAAGCGACACGAAGTAAACTGAACAGAAAAATCACCACTACACAAGCTTACAAAAATAGCACAACTGTCTATGTGAAATTACTCTTATCGGACTGGTTTCAAAACGATTAATAACTAATAAGGTGCAAAATTTGTGGCAGGTTGTTTCTCTTTTGCCCAATCAGCGATCTGAATCTGATCGCGCCACGTTCGTGCCTTCGACATGTACATGGTTGTTTAATGTTTTGCCACTCATTGCTATACTGGTTTTGCTTGTTTATCGGAAGTTTCGTCGAGGAAAATGACTGAAAATGTCGCAACAAAGCCCGAAATATTGCAAAATTTAGCATGGCCGCAAGAGAGTTCTTTGGAACTTCTTTAGTAATGATGACTCTTTAAAGACAGGCTGCATTTATGGCAAAATTCAACAAGAATACCAACTCACCTGCGGTGCCATACACCTCTACTCTAAGACAGTTCCAATTATTTCGGTTTGTTGGATTAAATCGAACATATTTTGCAGACACTGTCGATGGTAACTTGTGTTGGTCAACTGTGTTGCTGTTACCTTGTCTGTGAAATTCCTATCGATTTAACAAAGTACATAAGATAGTAAGCACTCTTTTAAATAACATTATTGAAAACATGGATCCGTTGTATCCTGTCCTAGTACTCAAGACTAATGACGATTCCCTTCCTTCAAATTATATCATTATTAACAATGGCTCCACCAGTGCAGGTTGGTTATAACCCCCGGGGGAGGGGGGGGGGGTACTCCCCTAAATTTCGGATAGGGGTGTGCCGCGAACGTTCTCAAACCCTGACCCTATCTAAGGATAAAGAAAACGAAAATTAATACCCTTTTTAAGGCTCAAACCCGAAAACTGACACCCTATTCAAGGGGAGGAGAAGCATTGCCTGACGACTCAAATAACGGCTAACCTCGCACGGCAAAGCTCAAATCATTGAAAATCGCTTTGTTAATACTTACTGACGGATAGTTCAGTTTTAACAGACCATTTTTTTCGTTTAGCTGGGCGTTTATTTGAGGTGATAGAATTTAGCTACCCTATCTAAGGATCACACCGGGAACACAATGCCAAAAGGAACAAAAGTGATACCCTATTTAAGGACCGAGAACCTCAAAAAACATACCCTATCCCGCGGCACATACCTATATAGCCCACATATGGGAGTACCCCCCCCGGGGGGGGGGGGGTTATAACCAATATTTGTGCTCCGGGACTGTTCGGCCTAAGGAGTACACCAACCATATTTGTAATCCATGGCATATGAGCTTAGTTACCATGGCGTGTAAGCCAATTAAAATTCAAGAATTGCAATATACTATGTCTTTGTAAAGATTGGCTTTCCAAGTGTACAACATAACTTCATTTTCCTTCAGAAAAATTAAATATGAATAAAATTAATATGAATTTCAAGTTGAACCACTAATTTTTTCTGAAATAATCTTCGCAGCAAAAGTTTTGCAATGACAAGTCCCAAGAACACAACTGAAATACAAAAGTCACTTTAGTACATTTCTAAAAAGCCAAAAGTCTTCAAGAATTGTATACCAGAAACTAATATCGGTTGAAGGTGAACAACCAATCAGTCATGTCAAGAGATGTGACACAAAGATATCGGTTCTTCAACCAATAAAAATGTTGCTTGGGGGAAAATCTATCAAATATTTTAATGTAAGGTACAGAAATGTAAAGAAAGTAACAGTGTAATTCGTGCAATCTTTGTAATGTAAGAAGTGTTTTTTTGTTGTAGCAGTGTAAGAAGTTGTTTTAGTAATAAAAAATGCCATGGCTATACTGAATATATAATCTTCGTAATGTAATGATCATCATCATCGTGACTCAAACATGCAGATCTCACCACTTCCACGCCATCCGCATCCTTATAAGGTGTCCAAACGTTTCCATCCGATGAGTAAGACAGCTTGAAGTCTGTGACCCATTCATTGCCATTCCTGTCTCCCTGGGTAGCAACAGTGCACACTACAATATTTGATCCAAGATCAACCTGCAGCCAGTCGTCATTCCTGCCAGCTTCTTTGGCACACCAGCCATCGCCTCTGTCTCCGTTAAGTCGACCGTAAGCGGCCTGGTAACCATCGCCATATTGCGAAGAAGCTGTGATGCGATCGTCTGGGATTTTTGATAGGTCAGAAACTCCTACAGGCTTGGTATAGCAGTCATCAGCTATCCCTGAAATTGAATTTTCGTTGGAAGTCATTTTGTGTAGAATTGTCCGTTCTTTATGATAATAATTGTTCTAGCTTCAATATGTAACTATGATAAAAGATGTAGCTCCAGCTGTAGAGTTTAATAAAGAATCTGAGTAAAACGTGAACATAAAACTAACTCCAGGGGCGTAGCTAACTAAACGCACATACGCAAGTGCGCACCTGAAAAAGTAGAAAATAGAAGTTTTTTTAAAAAAGGGAATAAACTAAAAGATATGTACATGTATCACGCTATCCATGTTACATGTTCATATATAACCATATGGAAAGGGCTGCTAAGTGATGTTGAATAAATGAGCAGCAGTGTTTTATCAAGTTTAAAACACGAGGCGCAGCCTAGTGTTTTAGACTTGATAAAACACGAACTGCGAATTTATTGAACGGTTTCGAAATCTTCTGATGTTGATCAACTCATTCTTGCACTAATATTTAGATGTGGGGTTATTTTGGCCTAGAAAATTGGACGTAAAGTTTAGCCGTGTCTTTATCAGATATAAAGACACTCATTAAACATTAATTTCTTCTGTATTTTCCTTATGAATTATCAATGATCTTATAAGGTCATTCTGACCCTACTTTGCAGGAAAGAAAGACATGAAGCTCTGTGGTTGTAACGAGAGACCCGCTGAATATTTACGACTTTGTGGCCATTCCAAATAAAGAAATAACGCTTACAACATAACCTCACCATTACACCCACATTTTAAACAAAAATTAAACAAAGCACGTGAAAAAAAAAAAGAAGATAGCAAGTGAAAAAAGGAAGATTTGAGATTTGAGGGGAAGGGAGAGAGGAAAGGGGGATTTGGAAAATTGTGCATAGCCCTGGAAAAATCCTGACTACGCTCTTGAACTCTAGATGACGGTTTTCTACTCAAATCGTTCGAAGACGTAAAAGTTAATAATAATAATAAATAATAATAATAATAATAATAATAATAATAATAATAATAATAATAATAATAATTATAAAAACAATATATAATTATAATAAAAACCTTCCCAAAATCCTTTGCAGCTGAAAAATCGTCAATGCCAAATAACTTGGTCAGTTTGAAGCCAGCAGGAGTACAACGTCGTATAGAAATAACTCTTAACAATAACTACTTCTTGTATAAGACATAGGGTGATGACGTCATTAGTCACGTGACATTGCTCTCAAGTTCGTTTTTGCTCACTGTGACAAAGATATTTTGTTACTGGGAAAGCAGTCATTGCAGTTTGAAGCACATTGGTGTGAGGCATTTCAGACTGCCCGGGTACCGAACAATATATAAATATTAAGGGAGCTATGTACAATTTTCAAAAAGTGGGAGTCTGGGTACAAGTGCGTATCTGGCGTTGCATTAAATTTGAGGAAACAACAAATTACATGTTGGTAGATATTTATATGTTAAGTACATTTTTATCACTTTTATTGTTGTGACGTCATCGGTCACGTGACCAGAACGGACCACGTTTTTAAATTCGCTTGAAAACTTTACTAGGATCTCTCTCTTAGGATTTTTTTTAGCAGAGTTGTAGATTTTTTAATAGCGTTTTTAAAAATGGCCATTATTACTTTTTCCTAAAAACGGACGACAGTAAAAAATACAATTGAAAAGTTTGTTGGCTTCCTACTCAACGGCCATTTGCGGTAGGAATAAAAGAAAATTTTGCCAAAGGAAGGAGTGCATGCTCTTTATGATGGCGTCGTCAGTTTCTTCTCATTTTAATTGCCTTTGGCCAGGATGGATTTAATTTCTTTCAGACGAATGGAGTGGGCCTGGGGAGATGTTAAGTAGCTGCCCCTCCCCTCCCCCCTGCTGTGGATCTCCCCAGCGGATTACCCGTGGTCCGTATTGCGGGCTCATGACAAGAGCATTTTCAAAATGGCGACGAATAGCGACAAGAGAAAGGGAATCTAATGGAGTGATTTTGAGATATAGAGGACAGTTTTGTTGATGTTTTTCCTTCTTGACGCGATCAAAACGAGTGCCCAAACGTAGGGTATACCTCCTTTATTTGTATTCCCGATAAAGAAGAATATGGAATGAGTACAAACGTGAGAAAACGTGGGTAACAGAAACTTACAGGGACCTGAGGTAAGCGTTTCTCATTGTACAATGATTTTTTTTAGACTGGTCAAAGATTATGTCTTCGACGTTTATCATGTTTATCAACTTAGCTTACTGAAATTAAAGCCGAGCTCGGCGTAAAAAAGATAGATAGTGAGAGCGAGGCGAAAATATTAAATGGCAGTCATTTCGTCGAGGCATGTAACTGTTATTTATGTTTGTCATCTGAATTTTAAGCTACTGTACTTCAAATTTATAAGAATCGCATCCTTTCATTATTTATACGAGAGGAAATGTTCCTCAAAATATTGACCAAGTGGCCATTTCAGGCCATAAAGAAAAATTACTTCAGGGAAATTTGAAATTACTGCAACACCTTTGATGTGATACCTTTGAAATTGGAAGAAACGTTTCAGCTCAATGTGATCTCTTTTTTTAAGTTAGACTAGAGACTACTTGCAGTCAACCTGGTAGCTAATCTAGGCTTCAATTAAACAGTACTACTCCTGTTTTGGAATGCCTCTTTGGGCATGTTTAATAAATGAGACCATTTCTTAACTTAAAATTTGTTCTTCCCATAATGTTTTATTGTATTGGTAAACATAGATTTACGTTTCTTTTGCATTGTGTGGGTTACAGGTAATTTTTGGGACTGATAGAATGCCTAATGTTTTGACAGGATTTACAGAATTCAGAACTGAGGACATTCTGGATTACTGTTGAGTTAAACGATGGATTATAACAAGTCCAGGTAGCTAGTTGTTGATCTCTTAGTTTTTACACATAGTTATGTGACAGTCAATTCTAGCAATTTCCTTCCTTCTCTCTACACACATTCATTACCTGAGGCATTTAAGATCTGCTTTTTGACCAGACATTAATTTTGTCTACTTTATAAAAAATCTGTTTGACATTTTCTTAAGGCCTGTATTTTCAGTTGTTGGATGACCTTCAGTAGTAGCATTTTAAAGCAGCAATGTATAAAGTCATGAGGCCTAAAACTTAAGCAAACCAGAAAACCCTAATTCCAATATAAAGCTAACTGCAAGCAACATGATGTATATCATTTGGCAATCAAAGTGCTTTTAGGGCTAACCGGATGTAGGCCACCTGCAATCTTATGCAGGCTAACTGGAATGGCTTGCATGGCTTGCATGTTTCATGACACATAAGTGCCATACAAGCCAGAAATACCCAAGTCCACTCATTAGGATAACCTCAAGTCACCTCAGCTAACTATACTCAGGCTAACTGGAGTACTGCTTAGGCTGACCAAGGAACTTTTTAGGCTAACCAATCTGCTATTTATATATAGTGGCTCGTACTTTGTCAAGGCCCAAGTTTTTTTTTTTAATTCATATGGGAATTAGCCAAGTGGTAGCTGTAAATTTGATTTAAACAAACTCCAGCTTAGTTTTTGTTGCCAACTTGCTCTACAAGAAAACCAAACATAGATTTCTGTGACATAATGTTGCCAACTTGCTCTACAACAAAACCAAACATAGATTTTTTTCTGTGGTGTAATGTCTTGAAATGAACAGATTACAAAAATTCAGCTTTAGGGTCTAAAACATTTTTAAACATTATTAAAATAATCTGACATTTTTCTGCAATGATTAATGAAAGGAGGGGTGCAAAGAAAATTGATTTCTTCCTTGCCCGACCCAGGTAGACTGGGCAAGGTGAAACCATTATAAGCTTACCCAAAGTCCCATGATTCTTTCGAAACAACTACAACAAAAAATAAAAATCCATAAATGCCATTTGGCTATAAGCAAGTGGAAAAAATTATTGGATCCACTAGCCCAACATAAAAACAGGCAATTTTTTTCTTCACACACTGAAAAAGGCCATTTAATTTTAATATACAGTCTGCATGCTGGAAAATTGCAATTTCATCAAAATAAATAGTTTTTGTTTGTTTTGTTCTATTAACAGGTGACTTGAACACTTTGCAAGGGCATTCCTGTTAGTCAAAATGAACTCAAAAATACACATTGTGTCAATGTAATAAAATTGCCACATGATTGACTCCCACATGTTGCCAGTTTAAATCTGAATATACTTTTGTGACATTTACAGCTATTTATATAATATGAATATCACAGAACCCAACATAGCTACATGTAAATACTGACACTTAATATTACATGTAAGTTTTAAAGCCATTCTGGGGTTCATGACAGAAACATTTTGTTTCAATAAAAACATGTAAAAATAATGAAATAACAAAGAGTTGACATCATTAATTATTATCGCAGACCATAAATTTTAATCCAGGTTAAGTCAATGTGTTAAGTTTTTTTTATTTTGCAGCACAGGCTTGGTTCCACAGGGTATGGATATTTTCTGAAACCACACAATGTAGGCATTTGCTTATGAAAGAAAGCTGCAGATTGATCTGATTGATACACAATAATCTATTTTCACATTTACCTGTTTTCTATGGGATATACAATTATATATTGTTTTTACCGGTTTCACTTGTAATAATAATAATAATAATAATAATAATAATAATAATAATAATAATAATAATAATAATAATAATAATAATAATACATAATATTTTAAGAGGAGGCCTCCAATCACCTAGAGGTAGTTTTCAGGAGGGTCCTCTGAGAAAATAAATCTCAAACCTTTAAAATGCATTAAAATCTAAGATACAATATAAAGGACAAAACCTGATGCGGTAATAAAAACTAAAAATATCTAAACTATAGCTAACTAAGATAAAAAACTAGAACAAGAATTAAAAATACTACTAACTAAGGTTAAAAATGGTTTAATAAAAACTGTTTCAGTTTGTATTTAAAAATAGTTTTCGGCATCAGTTTCTTTAAAGCACTTGGTAGCGTGGCCCAGTCGTTAATAGCTTTATAATATGTTTTGCTTCTACCCCATTCCGTTCTTGGCCTACTGACTTTGGGCATGTAGCCATTTCGGTATTATAACCGTGTTGTTGGTTCATGGTGGATCTGAATACACCGAAATGCTCGGGGATGCTACCTTTCATTGCATCTTGCACAACACAACACCGATGACCGAACCGCCTCGCATGTAAAGACACCCACCGCAACGACGTCAGGGCCTCTGTTGATGACACTTTCGACTTAACGATCTTCTTCGCAAAGCGATTTTGAAAAGATTGTAATTGTTTCATCTGTGTTGTAAGACCAGGCTGGTCACCCCAGACAATATCTGCATAATCTAGGTGTGGTAGGACAAGGCCATTAAAATATGCTGTGAGACTTTTCTGATCCAGCATATGATAGATTTGATTGAAGACTGAAAGGCGATGTCCTAATTTTTGTAAGAGGCTATTGACTGCGTATCTGATGGCGCCACTTTCATGTCTTCTACCATCTACATGGTTGTTAATTTTTTTGCAACTGACTGCTTTATTTGTTTTGCTCCTTTATGGGAAGCTTAACCAAGGAAGTGACTAAAAGTTTCTCCGCTTCGAAGACCAGGCAGCATGTATACCTTAAATTCCCAAGAGTTAAAGTAAATTAAAGTGAAAGTCAGCAGGGATATCACCTCACCTGCGGTGCCATACACCTCTACTCTAAGACAGTTCCAATTATTTTGGTTTGTTGGATGAAATCGAACATATCTTGCATACACTGTCGCTGGTAACTTGTGTTGGTCAACTGTGTTGCTGTTACCTTGTCTGTGAAATTCCTATCGATTAAATGAAGCCACTGATTGTAAACACTCTTTTAAAGAACATTATCCGAAACAAGGACCGCTCTATCCTTGCCTGTATTTTAGATGACGATTCTCTTCAAATTTTATCACGATTAACTAAAATGATAATTTAAGGGACGCCGGCAACCAGAATACATTGCGGGCGGGCAAGTCATCGCGACAACTTTTCTGTATTACAGAAATTACTGAACTCGAATAAGTAACTTTAATCCGATTGCATCGCTGTATTTTAAACATCCAGTTACCCGAGCGTTTAAAAAGTAGTTTCTTCTATATTGGGTAATATTTTCGTCTCAAAAGCGACATGAAGCCGGCAAAGAGAGGTCGCCCGCCAAGGTAAGAAAACCACAATGCTGTTTACCTGTCGACTACGACATTCATTAAAGTTTTGGAAAGAGAGGAAGAAGGAGCTAGTTTTCCCAAGAAAATCGAAGGGCGAATTTGAAAAGGATAAGTTCTGTTTCTTTCATTTGCGGCCGCGGCCGGGGAAGCTTTGTTGTTCCTGCACGGTTTGGCATTGCTGTCACATACGCAACTCGCTGAGCAACTCAAGCCAGCATCTCTGCAAACACAATCGCGATGTTTTCCGCTTCTTCAGCTGCAAGTGTTCGTGCATTCGCAGGTCTGAAACAAACCAATGTAAAATACAACTTTCCCACTCAATTTGTATTTGAATCCTGACCCAAGCAGTGGATCAGAACAATTTAACCGCTAGTGCCGATATAATAATTTATCGCGACTCAACACTCTGCTTGGATGAACTTGCGAGCTAGCTTTCCGCTACATAACCGACGGCTGCTAGCACGAGCTATCGGGGAGACATAGCATTTAAAAGGTAATTTTTAGTAAGCGCGACACTTTCTCATCCTGTTATATCTAAAAAATGGGAGGCGCGGTGGCCTAATGGTTAGTGCGCTGGACTCTGGATCGGGCGGTCCGGGTTCGAGCCCTGGCCGGAGCACTGCGTTGTGTTCTTGTGAAGATACTTTACTCTCATAGTGCCTCTCTCCACTGCTGGGGGTAACCGTGCGATGGACTAGCATCTCATCCAGGGGGGAGTAGAAATACTCCTAGTCGCTTCATGCTACGGAAACCGGGACACGCTCCGGCCTGATGGGCCACTAGGCTCGTATGTAGACTTTACCTACCTATATTTTCTCGATTTCCTATTACACATGTTCTTAACACTTCAACGAACGATCTCTGAATAATAACAACAACAGAGGCGCGCAAAGGACTTTGGTTGCCGGTGTCTTTATAATTAACAATTATTCCACGAGGACGCGTTGGCTATAACCAATCCCACATCCAGCAACCGCGAGTGGAATAACTGTTTTATTAAAAAAATACAAAGAATTGCAATATTAATTTTGTGCTCCCTGGCTTTTCTCGCTGACACGTCAAGACCTACCATACATTGTGGTCCATTGTATATGAGCTCAGATACCATGGCCTGTAAACCAATCAAAACTGAGGAATTGTAATATACCATGGCTAGGTTTTACTAATGAATTTAATGTTCGTAAAGAAATGATCATCGTAACTCAAACATGGAGGTCTCACCACTTCCACGCCATTTGCATCTTTATAAGGTGTCCAAACGTTTCCATCCGATGAGTAAAACAGCTTGAAGTCTGTGACCCATTCATTGCCATTCCTGTCTCCCTGGGTAGCAACAGCACACACTTGGAAAGTTTCGCCAAGATCAACCTGCAGCCAGTCGTCATTCCTGCCAGCTTCTTTGGCACACCAGCCATCGCCTCTGTTTCCGTTAAGTCGACCGTAAGCTGCCTGGTAGCCATCGCTATATTGAGAAGAAGCTGTGATGCTATTGTCTGGGATTTTTGATAGGTCAGAAACTCCTACAGGCTTGGTATAGCAGTCATCAGCTATCCCTGAAATTGAATTTCCATTGGAAGTCGTTTATGAAGAATTGTCCGTTCTTTATAATAATAATTGTTCTAGCCTTCAATAAGTAACTGTGATACAAATTACAGGGGCAGCCGCAGAGTTTAATAATTAAAGAAGCTGAATAAAACATGGAAATAAAATTAATATGAATTTATTTGCCTCTAGATGACGGATTTCATGTCTTCTACTCAAATCATTCGAAGGCATTAAAGCAAATAAATAAATAAATAATTAAATAAATAAACAAACAAACAAACAAACAAATAAATAATTAAATAAATAAATAACTAAAACATATGAGTGAATAAATGAATAGATAAATCAATCAATAGATATGAATACTTTTCTACCTTGTGCAATATTTAAAAGGAGAAAAAACACACCAATCTTCACAGCCATGTTTGAATCTAAAAACAGACTATGTTTTAGTACCAGTTTTAAAATAACAGTGGATACCTGGTGAATGCATTCTCGAAGTATTTCATTCGGATATACAGCGTTTTCTCGACGACACTGATTGGGCGTTTTTTCAGGCATTTGCTTGGCTGGGTGGCAAATCTCGGTACGCAACATGTAAACGTCAGTACATTTGACGTTTTTTAATTAATATCTCTCTAAATCTTCAATATTTATTTTCAGTAGTCACTTTATGGCATAGGTGCTATCAATTCATCATACCTCACGTTTGCTAGTGTAAATTCAATTTTCACAAACATTCTAGGCAACGCGCCGTCGACCCAAACAAAGATCACCCGATTTGTGGTTCTGAGCAAACTATTCCACGAATTTCCGGATTTTCAGGTCGAGAAAATGCAAGGAAATGGAATTATTGTCTTTTTGGTTTTCTTATACTACGAAAGTTGCTCGTCTTGCATAAATGTGGCAAATAGGACAATTATCATAATTATCATAATCATAATTTGCACAATTATCGAAAAGTGCAAAGTTTTAGACTTCGTCAACGAGAAGGCATTGGCTTAAACGTTTCTTTACTTAGCATTTCGGCTAAAACCTAAGAATGCAATGTGGAACATGGTCGAGAAAATAAAATTTTAATGGACCACATATGATTCTATATCTTTTTATTGTCATTTGTGAATATTGTCGATATTAGCGACAAAATGCAGCTGCCAGTGTTAGCACACCTGTTTGTGGCAAACTTTCTTAATTGTAACTATTGCGTTCATTTTTTTTTGAGCTCCTGAAACTTAGAAAACCGGGAGTAGAAGAATATTTCGAGCATAAAAGTTACATTTAATTATAAAAATACTAACAAACATTTCGAGAAAAACAATCACAGATTAACAGGCAGTACTAAATAATATATTACTATTACTGCTATCCGAATTTCTACCTATAACAAACTCTCACACCAATATGACCATTTTCTTAAACTTTCCCGACGATTGCTCGAAGGAAGTCCCTTTCCAGACCTGGGCTGAAACATTTCTCATTCTATTCAAGTCATTAAACGAGTAAAACAGCAATGTTTAGTTTGGGTTATTTGTATTTGGGTTATTTGCCAGTGTTAACACACCTGTTTGTGGCAAACTGTCTTAATTGAAACTATTCCCACTGAACTATTCCCTTGAAACGTTTTCTTGAAATAAAGAACATATCGAGCATAAAAGTTACATTTTATTCAAAAATACTAATAAAAATTTTCGAGAGGAATAATCACAAATTTATAGGCAGTACTAACATATTATTACTGTTATCCGACTTTTTACCTATTTTCTCGCACGAAATTTTATGGATGCCGCATCTTTATTCAAATCCAAGTGGGAAAAATACGGAGTCAAATAGAGAATTGTCAAATAAGTGAGTTATGGTTTTATTCGGCTAAAAAATGGGCCAGTTTATCAGATGGCAGTCCATGTACAAGAAACTATTGGCTTCGCCATAACAACGGATAGTAGTTTCAGAGCATTTGAAATCTCGAACCTTACACCATAAAGCGGAAACGAGACAGTTGTTTTATTCGCGATTATCAAAAAGTGGGCAATGAGATAAAATAAATTTTGAGTTTTGGGTTAATTGTATCATTTAAGAATATGAAAGCGAATGGAAAGCATTGAAAATCACTTCTCAAAGTCATTAATAAATCAGAACTGTGACGGTGGTTTTGGAAAATTTGATCTTCATTAGCAGAGATGTTTACGGTTTTATTTCTCCATTTTCTCCGTAGTTTTAGTTTTGATTGAGAAGATATATCAAACACTCGAGAAAGCGTTTCATCGCATTTCTAAACACCTCGAAGTTCGTCGAAAATACTCCGCTGGACGTCGTATTTTCAACTCTCTTCTCGGTGTTTGGTAATGTGATGAAACACTCTCTCGAGTGTTTGATATACTACATCAGAAATCACATAGGACATTGATATTTAGTCACTTTGGATTTTCCTTTTCTATGTCACACCGTCTACACCTACTCTATCAGTATCAATTAAACGGCCGTGAGTTACAGAGGCGATAGCTCTTGTAAGGGGAGATTCTTAACTCAGGTAGATCCTTAACAGAAATTCAGGGGTAATTTTAAAAGTAATGAAAATAGTAGAAAGTGTTTCTGAAACGTACCTTCCTTTCTTCAGAGAACCGTTTGTTAGGCCTACAGCCAGTTAACTTACCTTGCAATGTCATCATTTGCATTATGTATGTTAATTTAATAAACCATGGTGTGACGGTCTCGTTTGATTTGGAGTGCAATATAATTAAAAGGATTTATTGAAACACACAGCACACTGCATAATTAGAATAATCAGACGATTCACGTTTAGAAACATCGATGTACGGTTATGAGCCAGGTTGGCTTGAAAGCCTGTACTTTTTCTTTGATTAAGCAAAATGTCGGGCAAAGCTGAACCTACTTAAACTAATGATCATCAAAAATGTGTTCAAGTTAACTAATTGTTGATTTTGGTGTAGATCGATATAACGTTAGGGAAAATAATTATTTTAGAAGTAAGAAAATGGTACGAACTCGAAAAGTTTATTTCAATTTCGTGCCTCGGCAATCGCACGTCGAAGGCTCTCAAAGTTTTTCTTGGATTTGTACGATTTGTAAAGAAGAAGCTAAAATGTTCCAAAGGCCTAAAGTCCCCAAATAACCGCGCCAAAATGAAACCAAGTAAATAATCTTGTTAAGAGAGGAAGCTCAGTCCTTTTGTAAGTACAGTTGAAATATCGAAGGATCGAATGGATTGTGTCGAAGTCGATAGCAGTGGGGAACAACTTAAAAATATAGCGGCCCGCTTTTTTCAAGTTCGTTGATTCCCAGTGCGCATGTGCGAAGCGTGATTCATAAGAACGCTCCAATCACGATTTCGCTTATCTTAAAGGGACACTGTCACGGACATTTTTTGGCTTTTTTAGTAAAACGGCACCAAAACAACGACTAACCACTTTCAACCATGCAGGAAATGTTCCAAGAATGCAAATGATTATACCCCCACGAGGCGCAAACAAATCTAGGCGAAGTTTTCGTTTCAAAAAAATATTTTAGGAACACCGGCTGTTTTAAAAGGTGTTTTAGGAAAATCTTCCGCCATTCCGGATTGTTTGTCTGAGTCTTGTCTGAGTCACGACATCGCCAGAGTCGCGCACTTCGCTAATAAAAGTACGAAAACTGTTACCCTGAGTTGAGTTTTCTCCGAGTAGAGAATGGTACTCGAGCCACTAAGTACGTCGCATGCATGCTTTGGCATTCATTTAACATCAATTTAAACCAGGGGTGAAGGAATTTACCTCTGTTTTCTTTGCTTACTTCACAGTACTCGTTTATACAGGAGGGAAGATGCTAAACGACAAGTGGAATTCGTGGAGTAGTTTTAATTAAGGAAAGAAAGCGGCAGGTAGCGCAAAGCATAGTCAACACACACAGACACCAATGAAATAAGGTGAGTACCAAAATTATTTTTATTCCTGTAAAGGTAACACCTTTTTATTATTACTTTAAAGAATGGTCAAAGATGATTTCTTCAAATGGTGTATTATTTGACAGACAGTAGTCCGTGAAGTTTAATAGCACATGGCATGTTTCGAGTTGATATTTAGACTGTTCACAGCTTTTTTTTTTAAATTTGTTTTTTTTCTTCGATCGTTGAACGCGGGGAAAGAATCGCGAGAGAACTGGACGCCAACGCAAAACAGGAGGCCAGAGGTCTTTTTTTGCGTTGAAAAATAGAATGGCTTTGAAAAGTTTATTTGACATTTTTTTGTATGAAGGACGACTGAAGAGGCTCGAAGACCACGATTTAACAGTTTTATATCGTTTTGTCTTTTCACGTCAGTGGTGCTTTTTGTTATAATTGTGATCTCCGCGATTCTGGTTCTAACAACATTGGGGAAGTTTAGCTTTGGGTCTAGTTTTGCTGACACCTAGATCTTTGTTTAAGAAAGGGAAGTAAAAAGCTCTTACTATGCGAACGCGAGGCCCGTACTTGGGAATATTGGCTCGAGGATAGTGGCCTTATGGACCGAACGCAGCGAGGTCCGTTCCAAACCGACCGAGGGCCAATATTCCCCAGTACGGCTCGAGCAAGCCAGGTTAAGTAAGTAGTTATATGGAACTCGTTTTAGCTGCAAACAGAAAACCTACACGGCTTATGACCGTTTCCACGAAAACGGTCCGTATGGGAAAATCCCGACCAAGAGAACCAACCACAACGCTCGGATCTACCACAAGACTGTCTTGCAATACAATAATATGGGAGATATTTCTTTCAGCCTTTGACTCGAATTTACTGGACGACTAACTTATGAGATAATTTCCATTCCAACGTTTTTAAAACCGTAGTTGATTACAGAGGTTAGAGCAAGGAAAACATATTGAGTTTAGTTTCAACTGGCTTCTTTTATTGCTACAGCATTTTCATTATTTTTCTTTTACCATTACATTTATTGTTTGGTGCACCCTAAAGACCCTTGTTCTGTAAACAACTATGCAGCAATAGTACCCACCTAACTATTTTCTTAGTTCCTTGCCCCCGGGTGGGGGGTAGGACCAGATAAAAGTGAAATAAGATATAACTGGTAAATAAAATATATTCAATATCCAATTGATTTAAGATGTTAAACAGTTTGTATGAGGCACATAAAAGTAAATTATCCAGCAAATTTGAAAACTGACGTCCCAATTGCAAGCACGTATGTTTATAACAGAGAAAGGAATTACTGCCTGCTCCACTATTGTACAAAAGACATTGTTCACGTTACGGTCGAGTGACTGATTATTAGGACAAAGACAATGTTCCGGCATTGAGACTGATAATTTCGTCGGAATTTGGTGTATAATTAGACTAGCATAATTATTCACTTTTTCGTATCATCGAGCTGAACAGTGACAGTTTTTATTCGCTTCGAAGTCAGATCAAAAGTGTCTCAGTCGAGTTGAAAAAGACGTGTTTTTTGGTTGCCGTTTCGTCCGACCAAAGACTGGTAGCAGACCCAGAATCCTCCACTGTGCTTCGACAACGGGTTAACTCTCGAAACGTCAGTTTTCTGAATCAAGCTTCGGTGGTTAGTCTGTCAGTTACGAACTTGATCAAGTTCTAAAATCAGCGTAGTGTTTCTTATTGTTTCCCGGCACAAAGTAGCTAAATAACTTGCTAAAAATATAGCTAACTATAAATTCAAGTATTGTTAAGTGTGAAGTCCTGAATGATGTTTAAGCCAGTTTCAAAACGGCACAGCCTATTGTTATTCCTCACAGCTGTCTTCAGGTTCCACAGTTGCTGTGGATAGAAAAAATAAATATATTGTAAAGGTATGCTTATTTAGATTAAGGGACAAGTTCTTTAAAACAAAAGTGCCGCTCTTTCCTCACACTAGGAGAACCAGGGGCGATCAACCCAAGCGACACGAAGTAAACTGAACAGAAAAATCACCACTACACAAGCTTACAAAAATAGCACAACTGTCTATGTGAAATTACTCTTATCGGACTGGTTTCAAAACGATTAATAACTAATAAGGTGCAAAATTTGTGGCAAGTTGTTTCTCTTTTGCCCAATCAGCGATCTGAATCTGATCGCGCCACGTTCGTGCCTTCGACATGTACATGGTTGTTTAATGTTTTGCCACTCATTGCTATACTGGTTTTGCTTGTTTATCGGAAGTTTCGTCGAGGAAAATGACTGAAAATGTCGCAACAAAGCCCGAAATATTGCAAAATTTAGCATGGCCGCAAGAGAGTTCTTTGGAACTTCTTTAGTAATGATGACTCTTTAAAGACAGGCTGCATTTATGGCAAAATTCAACAAGAATACCAACTCACCTGCGGTGCTATACACCTCTACTCTAAGACAGTTCCAATTATTTCGGTTTGTTGGATTAAATCGAACATATTTTGCAGACACTGTCGATGGTAACTTGTGTTGGTCAACTGTGTTGCTGTTACCTTGTCTGTGAAATTCCTATCGATTTAACAAAGTACATAAGATAGTAAGCACTCTTTTAAATAACATTATTGAAAACATGGATCCGTTGTATCCTGTCCTAGTACTCAAGACTAATGACGATTCCCTTCCTTCAAATTATATCATTATTAACAATGGCTCCACCAGTGCAGGTTGGTTATAACCCCCGGGGGAGGGGGGGGGGGTACTCCCCTAAATTTCGGATAGGGGTGTGCCGCGAACGTTCTCAAACCCTGACCCTATCTAAGGATAAAGAAAACGAAAATTAATACCCTTTTTAAGGCTCAAACCCGAAAACTGACACCCTATTCAAGGGGAGGAGAAGCATTGCCTGACGACTCAAATAACGGCTAACCTCGCACGGCAAAGCTCAAATCATTGAAAATCGCTTTGTTAATACTTACTGACGGATAGTTCAGTTTTAACAGACCATTTTTTTCGTTTAGCTGGGCGTTTATTTGAGGTGATAGAATTTAGCTACCCTATCTAAGGATCACACCGGGAACACAATGCCAAAAGGAACAAAAGTGATACCCTATTTAAGGACCGAGAACCTCAAAAAACATACCCTATCCCGCGGCACATACCTATATAGCCCACATATGGGAGTACCCCCCCCGGGGGGGGGGGGGGTTATAACCAATATTTGTGCTCCGGGACTGTTCGGCCTAACGAGTACACCAACCATATTTGTAATCCATGGCATATGAGCTTAGTTACCATGGCGTGTAAGCCAATTAAAATTCAAGAATTGCAATATACTATGTCTTTGTAAAGATTGGCTTTCCAAGTGTACAACATAACTTCATTTTCCTTCAGAAAAATTAAATATGAATAAAATTAATATGAATTTCAAGTTGAACCACTAATTTTTTCTGAAATAATCTTCGCAGCAAAAGTTTTGCAATGACAAGTCCCAAGAACACAACTGAAATACAAAAGTCACTTTAGTACATTTCTAAAAAGCCAAAAGTCTTCAAGAATTGTATACCAGAAACTAATATCGGTTGAAGGTGAACAACCAATCAGTCATGTCAAGAGATGTGACACAAAGATATCGGTTCTTCAACCAATAAAAATGTTGCTTGGGGGAAAATCTACCAAATATTTTAATGTAAGGTACAGAAATGTAAAGAAAGTAACAGTGTAATTCGTGCAATCTTTGTAATGTAAGAAGTGTTTTTTTGTTGTAGCAGTGTAAGAAGTTGTTTTAGTAATAAAAAATGCCATGGCTATACTGAATATATAATCTTCGTAATGTAATGATCATCATCATCGTGACTCAAACATGCAGATCTCACCACTTCCACGCCATCCGCATCCTTATAAGGTGTCCAAACGTTTCCATCCGATGAGTAAGACAGCTTGAAGTCTGTGACCCATTCATTGCCATTCCTGTCTCCCTGGGTAGCAACAGCGCACACTACAATATTTGATCCAAGATCAACCTGCAGCCAGTCGTCATTCCGGCTAGATTCTTTGGCACACCAGCCATCGCCTCTGTCTCCGTTAAGTCGACCGTAAGCGGCCTGGTAACCATCGCCATATTGCGAAGAAGCTGTGATGCGATCGTCTGGGATTTTTGATAGGTCAGAAACTCCTACAGGCTTGGTATAGCAGTCATCAGCTATCCCTGAAATTGAATTTTCGTTGGAAGTCATTTTGTGTAGAATTGTCCGTTCTTTATGATAATAATTGTTCTAGCTTCAATATGTAACTATGATAAAAGATGTAGCTCCAGCTGTAGAGTTTAATAAAGAATCTGAGTAAAACGTGAACATAAAACTAACTCCAGGGGCGTAGCTAACTAAACGCACATACGCAAGTGCGCACCTGAAAAAGTAGAAAATAGAAGTTTTTTTAAAAAAGGGAATAAACTAAAAGATATGTACATGTATCACGCTATCCATGTTACATGTTCATATATAACCATATGGAAAGGGCTGCTAAGTGATGTTGAATAAATGAGCAGCAGTGTTTTATCAAGTTTAAAACACGAGGCGCAGCCTAGTGTTTTAGACTTGATAAAACACGAACTGCGAATTTATTGAATGGTTTCGAAATCTTCTGATGTTGATCAACTCATTCTTGCACTAATATTTAGATGTGGGGTTATTTTGGCCTAGAAAATTGGACGTAAAGTTTAGCCGTGTCTTTATCAGATATAAAGACACTCATTAAACATTAATTTCTTCTGTATTTTCCTTATGAATTATCAATGATCTTATAAGGTCATTCTGACCCTACTTTGCAGGAAAGAAAGACATGAAGCTCTGTGGTTGTAACGAGAGACCCGCTGAATATTTACGACTTTGTGGCCATTCCAAATAAAGAAATAACGCTTACAACATAACCTCACCATTACACCCACATTTTAAACAAAAATTAAACAAAGCACGTGAAAAAAAAAAGAAGATAGCAAGTGAAAAAAGGAAGATTTGAGATTTGAGGGGAAGGGAGAGAGGAAAGGGGGATTTGGAAAATTGTGCATAGCCCTGGAAAAATCCTGACTACGCTCTTGAACTCTAGATGACGGTTTTCTACTCAAATCGTTCGAAGACGTAAAAGTTAATAATAATAATAAATAATAATAATAATAATAATAATAATAATAATAATAATAATAATAATAATAATAATAATAATAATACATAATATTTTAAGAGGAGGCCTCCAATCACCTAGAGGTGGTTTTCAGGAGGGTCCTCTGAGAAAATAAATCTCAAACCTTTAAAATGCATTAAAATCTAAGATACAATATAAAGGACAAAACCTGATGCGGTAATAAAAACTAAAAATATCTAAACTATAGCTAACTAAGATAAAAAACTAGAACAAGAATTAAAAATACTACTAACTAAGGTTAAAAATGGTTTAATAAAAACTGTTTCAGTTTGTATTTAAAAATAGTTTTCGGCATCAGTTTCTTTAAAGCACTTGGTAGCGTGGCCCAGTCGTTAATAGCTTTATAATATGTTTTGCTTCTACCCCATTCCGTTCTTGGCCTACTGACTTTGGGCATGTAGCCATTTCGGTATTATAACCGTGTTAATGGTTCATGGTGGATCTGAATACACCGAAATGCTCGGGGATGCTACCTTTCATTGCATCTTGCACAACACAACACCGATGACCGAACCGCCTCGCATGTAAAGACACCCACCGCAACGACGTCAGGGCCTCTGTTGATGACACTTTCGACTTAACGATCTTCTTCGCAAAGCGATTTTGAAAAGATTGTAATTGTTTCATCTGTGTTGTAAGACCAGGCTGGTCACCCCAGACAATATCTGCATAATCTAGGTGTGGTAGGACAAGGCCATTAAAATATGCTGTGAGACTTTTCTGATCCAGCATATGATAGATTCGATTGAAGACTGAAAGGCGATGTCCTAATTTTTGTAAGAGGCTATTGACTGCGTATCTGATGGCGCCACTTTCATGTCTTCTACCATCTACATGGTTGTTAATTTTTTTGCAACTGACTGCTTTATTTGTTTTGCTCCTTTATGGGAAGCTTAACCAAGGAAGTGACTAAAAGTTTCTCCGCTTCGAAGACCAGGCAGCATGTATACCTTAAATTCCCAAGAGTTAAAGTAAATTAAAGTGAAAGTCAGCAGGGATATCACCTCACCTGCGGTGCCATACACCTCTACTCTAAGACAGTTCCAATTATTTTGGTTTGTTGGATGAAATCGAACATATCTTGCATACACTGTCGCTGGTAACTTGTGTTGGTCAACTGTGTTGCTGTTACCTTGTCTGTGAAATTCCTATCGATTAAATGAAGCCACTGATTGTAAACACTCTTTTAAAGAACATTATCCGAAACAAGGACCGCTCTATCCTTGCCTGTATTTTAGATGACGATTCTCTTCAAATTTTATCACGATTAACTAAAATGATAATTTAAGTCATCGCGACAACTTTTCTGTATTACAGAAATTACTGAACTCGAATAAGTAACTTTAATCCGATTGCATCGCTGTATTTTAAACATCCAGTTACCCGAGCGTTTAAAAAGTAGTTTCTTCTATATTGGGTAATATTTTCGTCTCAAAAGCGACATGAAGCCGGCAAAGAGAGGTCGCCCGCCAAGGTAAGAAAACCACAATGCTGTTTACCTGTCGACTACGACATTCATTAAAGTTTTGGAAAGAGAGGAAGAAGGAGCTAGTTTTCCCAAGAAAATCGAAGGGCGAATTTGAAAAGGATAAGTTCTGTTTCTTTCATTTGCGGCCGCGGCCGGGGAAGCTTTGTTGTTCCTGCACGGTTTGGCATTGCTGTCACATACGCAACTCGCTGAGCAACTCAAGCCAGCATCTCTGCAAACACAATCGCGATGTTTTCCGCTTCTTCAGCTGCAAGTGTTCGTGCATTCGCAGGTCTGAAACAAACCAATGTAAAATACAACTTTCCCACTCAATTTGTATTTGAATCCTGACCCAAGCAGTGGATCAGAACAATTCAACCGCTAGTGCCGATATAATAATTTATCGCGACTCAACACTCTGCTTGGATGAACTTGCGAGCTAGCTTTCCGCTACATAACCGACGGCTGCTAGCACGAGCTATCGGGGAGACATAGCGTTTAAAAGGTAATTTTTAGTAAGCGCGACACTTTCTCATCCTGTTATATCTAAAAAATGGGAGGCGCGGTGGCCTAATGGTTAGTGCGCTGGACTCTGGATCGGGCGGTCCGGGTTCGAGCCCTGGCCGGAGCACTGCGTTGTGTTCTTGTGAAGATACTTTACTCTCATAGTGCCTCTCTCCACTGCTGGGGGTAACCGTGCGATGGACTAGCATCTCATCCAGGGGGGAGTAGAAATACTCCTAGTCGCTTCATGCTACGGAAACCGGGACACGCTCCGGCCTGATGGGCCACTAGGCTCGTATGTAGACTTTACCTACCTATATTTTCTCGATTTCCTATTACACATGTTCTTAACACTTCAACGAACGATCTCTGAATAATAACAACAACAGAGGCGCGCAAAGGACTTTGGTTGCCGGTGTCTTTATAATTAACAATTATTCCACGAGGACGCGTTGGCTATAACCAATCCCACATCCAGCAACCGCGAGTGGAATAACTGTTTTATTAAAAAAATACAAAGAATTGCAATATTAATTTTGTGCTCCCTGGCTTTTCTCGCTGACACGTCAAGACCTACCATACATTGTGGTCCATTGTATATGAGCTCAGATACCATGGCCTGTAAACCAATCAAAACTGAGGAATTGTAATATACCATGGCTAGGTTTTACTAATGAATTTAATGTTCGTAAAGAAATGATCATCGTAACTCAAACATGGAGGTCTCACCACTTCCACGCCATTTGCATCTTTATAAGGTGTCCAAACGTTTCCATCCGATGAGTAAAACAGCTTGAAGTCTGTGACCCATTCATTGCCATTCCTGTCTCCCTGGGTAGCAACAGCACACACTTGGAAAGTTTCGCCAAGATCAACCTGCAGCCAGTCGTCATTCCTGCCAGCTTCTTTGGCACACCAGCCATCGCCTCTGTTTCCGTTAAGTCGACCGTAAGCTGCCTGGTAGCCATCGCTATATTGAGAAGAAGCTGTGATGCTATTGTCTGGGATTTTTGATAGGTCAGAAACTCCTACAGGCTTGGTATAGCAGTCATCAGCTATCCCTGAAATTGAATTTCCATTGGAAGTCGTTTATGAAGAATTGTCCGTTCTTTATAATAATAATTGTTCTAGCCTTCAATAAGTAACTGTGATACAAATTACAGGGGCAGCCGCAGAGTTTAATAATTAAAGAAGCTGAATAAAACGTGGAAATAAAATTAATATGAATTTATTTGCCTCTAGATGACGGATTTCATGTCTTCTACTCAAATCATTCGAAGGCATTAAAGCAAATAAATAAATAAATAATTAAATAGATAAACAAACAAACAAACAAACAAATAAATAATTAAATAAATAAATAACTAAAACATATGAGTGAATAAATGAATAGATAAATCAATCAATAGATATGAATACTTTTCTACCTTGTGCAATATTTAAAAGGAGAAAAAACACACCAATCTTCACAGCCATGTTTGAATCTAAAAACAGACTATGTTTTAGTACCAGTTTTAAAATAACAGTGGATACCTGGTGAATGCATTCTCGAAGTATTTCATTCGGATATACAGCGTTTTCTCGACGACACTGATTGGGCGTTTTTTCAGGCATTTGCTTGGCTGGGTGGCAAATCTCGGTACGCAACATGTAAACGTCAGTACATTTGACGTTTTTTAATTAATATCTCTCTAAATCTTCAATATTTATTTTCAGTAGTCACTTTATGGCATAGGTGCTATCAATTCATCATACCTCACGTTTGCTAGTGTAAATTCAATTTTCACAAACATTCTAGGCAACGCGCCGTCGACCCAAACAAAGATCACCCGATTTGTGGTTCTGAGCAAACTATTCCACGAATTTCCGGATTTTCAGGTCGAGAAAATGCAAGGAAATGGAATTATTGTCTTTTTGGTTTTCTTATACTACGAAAGTTGCTCGTCTTGCATAAATGTGGCAAATAGGACAATTATCATAATTATCATAATCATAATTTGCACAATTATCGAAAAGTGCAAAGTTTTAGACTTCGTCAACGAGAAGGCATTGGCTTAAACGTTTCTTTAGTTAGCATTTCGGCTAAAACCTAAGAATGCAATGTGGAACATGGTCGAGAAAATAAAATTTTAATGGACCACATATGATTCTATATCTTTTTATCGTCATTTGTGAATATTGTCGATATTAGCGACAAAATGCAGCTGCCAGTGTTAGCACACCTGTTTGTGGCAAACTTTCTTAATTGTAACTATTGCGTTCATTTTTTTTTGAGCTCCTGAAACTTAGAAAACCGGGAGTAGAAGAATATTTCGAGCATAAAAGTTACATTTAATTATAAAAATACTAACAAACATTTCGAGAAAAACAATCACAGATTAACAGGCAGTACTAAATAATATATTACTATTACTGCTATCCGAATTTCTACCTATAACAAACTCTCACACCAATATGACCATTTTCTTAAACTTTCCCGACGATTGCTCGAAGGAAGTCCCTTTCCAGACCTGGGCTGAAACATTTCTCATTCTATTCAAGTCATTAAACGAGTAAAACAGCAATGTTTAGTTTGGGTTATTTGTATTTGGGTTATTTGCCAGTGTTAACACACCTGTTTGTGGCAAACTGTCTTAATTGAAACTATTCCCACTGAACTATTCCCTTGAAACATTTTCTTGAAATAAAGAACATATCGAGCATAAAAGTTACATTTTATTCAAAAATACTAATAAAAATTTTCGAGAGGAATAATCACAAATTTATAGGCAGTACTAACATATTATTACTGTTATCCGACTTTTTACCTATTTTCTCGCACGAAATTTTATGGATGCCGCATCTTTATTCAAATCCAAGTGGGAAAAATACAGAGTCAAATAAAGAATTGTCAAATAAGTGAGTTATGGTTTTATTCGGCTAAAAAATGGGCCAGTTTATCAGATGGCAGTCCATGTACAAGAAACTATTGGCTTCGCCATAACAACGGATAGTAGTTTCAGAGCATTTGAAATCTCGAACCTTACACCATAAAGCGGAAACGAGACAGTTGTTTTATTCGCGATTATCAAAAAGTGGGCAATGAGATAAAATAAATTTTGAGTTTTGGGTTAATTGTATCATTTAAGAATATGAAAGCGAATGGAAAGCATTGAAAATCACTTCTCAAAGTCATTAATAAATCAGAACTGTGACGGTGGTTTTGGAAAATTTGATCTTCATTAGCAGAGATGTTTACGGTTTTATTTCTCCATTTTCTCCGTAGTTTTAGTTTTGATTGAGAAGATATATCAAACACTCGAGAAAGCGTTTCATCGCATTTCTAAACACCTCGAAGTTCGTCGAAAATACTCCGCTGGACGTCGTATTTTCAACTCTCTTCTCGGTGTTTGGTAATGTGATGAAACACTCTCTCGAGTGTTTGATATACTACATCAGAAATCACATAGGACATTGATATTTAGTCACTTTGGATTTTCCTTTTCTATGTCACACCGTCTACACCTACTCTATCAGTATCAATTAAACGGCCGTGAGTTACAGAGGCGATAGCTCTTGTAAGGGGAGATTCTTAACTCAGGTAGATCCTTAACAGAAATTCAGGGGTAATTTTAAAAGTAATGAAAATAGTAGAAAGTGTTTCTGAAACGTACCTTCCTTTCTTCAGAGAACCGTTTGTTAGGCCTACAGCCAGTTAACTTACCTTGCAATGTCATCATTTGCATTATGTATGTTAATTTAATAAACCATGGTGTGACGGTCTCGTTTGATTTGGAGTGCAATATAATTAAAAGGATTTATTGAAACACACAGCACACTGCATAATTAGAATAATCAGACGATTCACGTTTAGAAACATCGATGTACGGTTATGAGCCAGGTTGGCTTGAAAGCCTGTACTTTTTCTTTGATTAAGCAAAATGTCGGGCAAAGCTGAACCTACTTAAACTAATGATCATCAAAAATGTGTTCAAGTTAACTAATTGTTGATTTTGGTGTAGATCGATATAACGTTAGGGAAAATAATTATTTTAGAAGTAAGAAAATGGTACGAACTCGAAAAGTTTATTTCAATTTCGTGCCTCGGCAATCGCACGTGGACGGCTCCCAAAGTTTTTCTTGGATTTGTTCGATTTGTAAAGAAGAGGCTAAAATGTTCCAAAGGCCTAAAGTCCGCAAATAACCGCGCCAAAATGAAGCCAAATAAATAATCTTGTTACGAGAACAAGCTCAGTCCTTTTGTAAGAACAGTTGAAATAATGAAGGATCGAATGGATTTTGTCAAAGTCGATAGCAATGGCGGGTAACTTAAAAATATATTGGCCCTGCTTTTTTCAAGTTCGTTGATTCCCAGTGTGCATTTGCGACGCGTGATTCATAAGAACCCTCCAATCACGTTTCTGCTTATCCTAAAAGCCACAGCTTCGTGGAAACGATCTAACAGCCAACCAGTTCGAGCGTTGTATGATTAAATTTAATAGCGAAGCGCGCGAGGTTAAAAAATAGAATGCAAATGATTCTACCCCACGAGGCGCAAACAAAATCTATGCGAACTTTACGTTTCAAAAAACTATTTTAGGAAAACAGGCTGTTTTATAAGGTGTTTTAGGAAAATCTTCCGCCATTCCGAATTGTTTGTCTGAATCTTGTCTGCGTCACGACATCGTCAGAGTCGCGCACTTCGCTATTAAAAGTACGAAAACTGTTACCCTGAGTTGAGTTTTCTCCGAGTAGAGAACGGTACTCGAGCCACTAAGTACGTCGCATGCATGCTTTGGCATTCATTTAACGTCAATTTAAACCAGGGGTGAAGGAATTTACCTCTGTTTACTTTGTTTACTTCACAGTACTCGTTTAAACAGGAGGGAAGATGCTAAACGACAAGTGGAATTCGTGGAGTAGTTTTAAAGGAAAGAACGCGGCAGGTAGCGCAAAACATAGTTAACATACTCAGACAGCAGTGAAAGAAGGTGAGTACCAAAATTATTTTAATTCCTTTAAAGTTAACACCTTTTTATTATTACTTTAAAGAATGCGTTAAGATGAATTCTTCAAATGGTCTATTATTTGACAGACAGTAGTCCGTGAAGCTTAAGAGCACATGGGATGTTTCGAGTTGATATTTCGACTGACTGAGTGTTCACAGCTTTTTTTTAAATTGATTTTTTTCTTCGATCGTTGAACACGGGGAAAGAGTCGCGAGAGGACTGGACGCCAGCGCAAAACAGGAGGCCAGAGGTCTTCTTTTGCGTTGAAAAATAGAGTGGCTTTGAAAAGTCTATTTGACATCTTGTGTATGAAGGACGACTGAAGAGGCTCGAAGACCACGATTTAACAGTTTTATATCGTTTTGTCTTTTCACGTCAGTGGTGATTTTTGTTATAATTGTGATCTCCGCGATTCTGGTTCTAACAAAATTGGGAAAGTTTAGCTTTGGGTCGAGTGTTACCGACACCAGATCTTTGCATCACAAAGGGAAGTAATAACCTCTTACTATCCGAGCGCGAAGGCACTACTTGGGAATATTGGCCTGAGCAAGCTAGGTTAGTAAGTAGTTATATGGAACTCGTTTTAGCTGCAAACAGAAAACCTACACGGCTTATGATCGTTTCCACGAAAACGGTCCGTATGGGAAAATCCCGACCAAGAGAACCAACCACAACGCTCGGATCTACCACAAGACTGTCTTGCAATACAATAATATGGGAGATATTTCTTTCAGCCTTTGACTCGAATTTACTGGACGACTAACTTATGAGATAATTTCCATTCCAACGTTTTTAAAACCGTAGTTGATTACAGAGGTTAGAGCAAGGAAAACATATTGAGTTTAGTTTCAACTGGCTTCTTTTATTGCTACAACATTTTCATTATTTTTCTTTTACCATTACATTTATTGTTTGGTGCACCCTAAAGACCCTTGTTCTGTAAACAACTATGCAGCAATAGTACCCACCTAACTATTTTCTTAGTTTCTTGCCCCCGGGTGGGGGGTAGGACCAGATAAAAGTGAAAATAAGATATAACTGGTAATTAAAATATATTCAATATCTAATTGATTTAAGATGTTAAACAGTTTGTATGAGGCACATAAAAGTAAATTATCCAGCAAATTTAAAAACTGACGTCTCAAGCACGTATGTTTATAACGGAGAAAGGAATTACTGCCTGCTCCACTATTGTACAAAAGACATTGTTCACGTTACGGTCGAGTGACTGATTATTAGGACAAAGACAATGTTCCGGCATTGAGACTGATAATTTCGTCGGAATTTGGTGTATAATTAGACTAGCATAATTATTCACTTTTTCGTATCATCGAGCTGAACAGTGACAGTTTTTATTCGCTTCGAAGTCAGATCAAAAGTGTCTCAGTCGAGTTGAAAAAGACGTGTTTTTTGGTTGCCGTTTCGTCCGACCAAAGACTGGTAGCAGACCCAGAATCCTCCACTGTGCTTCGACAACGGGTTAACTCTCGAAACGTCAGTTTTCTGAATCAAGCTTCGGTGGTTAGTCTGTCAGTTACGAACTTGATCAAGTTCTAAAATCAGCGTAGTGTTTCTTATTGTTTCCCGGCACAAAGTAGCTAAATAACTTGCTAAAAATATAGCTAACTATAAATTCAAGTATTGTTAAGTGTGAAGTCCTGAATGATGTTTAAGCCAGTTTCAAAACGGCACAGCCTATTGTTATACCTCACAGCTGTCTTCAGGTTCCACAGTTGCTGTGGATAGAAAAAATAAATATATTGTAAAGGTATGCTTATTTAGATTAAGGGACAAGTTCTTTAAAACAAAAGTGCCGCTCTTTCCTCACACTAGGAGAACCAGGGGCGATCAACCCAAGCGACACGAAGTAAACTGAACAGAAAAATCACCACTACACAAGCTTACAAAAATAGCACAACTGTCTATGTGAAATTACTCTTATCGGACTGGTTTCAAAACGATTAATAACTAATAAGGTGCAAAATTTGTGGCAGGTTGTTTCTCTTTTGCCCAATCAGCGATCTGAATCTGATCGCGCCACGTTCGTGCCTTCGACATGTACATGGTTGTTTAATGTTTTGCCACTCATTGCTATACTGGTTTTGCTTGTTTATCGGAAGTTTCGTCGAGGAAAATGACTGAAAATGTCGCAACAAAGCCCGAAATATTGCAAAATTTAGCATGGCCGCAAGAGAGTTCTTTGGAACTTCTTTAGTAATGATGACTCTTTAAAGACAGGCTGCATTTATGGCAAAATTCAACAAGAATACCAACTCACCTGCGGTGCCATACACCTCTACTCTAAGACAGTTCCAATTATTTCGGTTTGTTGGATTAAATCGAACATATTTTGCAGACACTGTCGATGGTAACTTGTGTTGGTCAACTGTGTTGCTGTTACCTTGTCTGTGAAATTCCTATCGATTTAACAAAGTACATAAGATAGTAAGCACTCTTTTAAATAACATTATTGAAAACATGGATCCGTTGTATCCTGTCCTAGTACTCAAGACTAATGACGATTCCCTTCCTTCAAATTATATCATTATTAACAATGGCTCCACCAGTGCAGGTTGGTTATAACCCCCGGGGGAGGGGGGGGGGGTACTCCCCTAAATTTCGGATAGGGGTGTGCCGCGAACGTTCTCAAACCCTGACCCTATCTAAGGATAAAGAAAACGAAAATTAATACCCTTTTTAAGGCTCAAACCCGAAAACTGACACCCTATTCAAGGGGAGGAGAAGCATTGCCTGACGACTCAAATAACGGCTAACCTCGCACGGCAAAGCTCAAATCATTGAAAATCGCTTTGTTAATACTTACTGACGGATAGTTCAGTTTTAACAGACCATTTTTTTCGTTTAGCTGGGCGTTTATTTGAGGTGATAGAATTTAGCTACCCTATCTAAGGATCACACCGGGAACACAATGCCAAAAGGAACAAAAGTGATACCCTATTTAAGGACCGAGAACCTCAAAAAACATACCCTATCCCGCGGCACATACCTATATAGCCCACATATGGGAGTACCCCCCCCCGGGGGGGGGGGGGGGTTATAACCAATATTTGTGCTCCGGGACTGTTCGGCCTAACGAGTACACCAACCATATTTGTAATCCATGGCATATGAGCTTAGTTACCATGGCGTGTAAGCCAATTAAAATTCAAGAATTGCAATATACTATGTCTTTGTAAAGATTGGCTTTCCAAGTGTACAACATAACTTCATTTTCCTTCAGAAAAATTAAATATGAATAAAATTAATATGAATTTCAAGTTGAACCACTAATTTTTTCTGAAATAATCTTCGCAGCAAAAGTTTTGCAATGACAAGTCCCAAGAACACAACTGAAATACAAAAGTCACTTTAGTACATTTCTAAAAAGCCAAAAGTCTTCAAGAATTGTATACCAGAAACTAATATCGGTTGAAGGTGAACAACCAATCAGTCATGTCAAGAGATGTGACACAAAGATATCGGTTCTTCAACCAATAAAAATGTTGCTTGGGGGAAAATCTATCAAATATTTTAATGTAAGGTACAGAAATGTAAAGAAAGTAACAGTGTAATTCGTGCAATCTTTGTAATGTAAGAAGTGTTTTTTTGTTGTAGCAGTGTAAGAAGTTGTTTTAGTAATAAAAAATGCCATGGCTATACTGAATATATAATCTTCGTAATGTAATGATCATCATCATCGTGACTCAAACATGCAGATCTCACCACTTCCACGCCATCCGCATCCTTATAAGGTGTCCAAACGTTTCCATCCGATGAGTAAGACAGCTTGAAGTCTGTGACCCATTCATTGCCATTCCTGTCTCCCTGGGTAGCAACAGTGCACACTACAATATTTGATCCAAGATCAACCTGCAGCCAGTCGTCATTCCTGCCAGCTTCTTTGGCACACCAGCCATCGCCTCTGTCTCCGTTAAGTCGACCGTAAGCGGCCTGGTAACCATCGCCATATTGCGAAGAAGCTGTGATGCGATCGTCTGGGATTTTTGATAGGTCAGAAACTCCTACAGGCTTGGTATAGCAGTCATCAGCTATCCCTGAAATTGAATTTTCGTTGGAAGTCATTTTGTGTAGAATTGTCCGTTCTTTATGATAATAATTGTTCTAGCTTCAATATGTAACTATGATAAAAGATGTAGCTCCAGCTGTAGAGTTTAATAAAGAATCTGAGTAAAACGTGAACATAAAACTAACTCCAGGGGCGTAGCTAACTAAACGCACATACGCAAGTGCGCACCTGAAAAAGTAGAAAATAGAAGTTTTTTTAAAAAAGGGAATAAACTAAAAGATATGTACATGTATCACGCTATCCATGTTACATGTTCATATATAACCATATGGAAAGGGCTGCTAAGTGATGTTGAATAAATGAGCAGCAGTGTTTTATCAAGTTTAAAACACGAGGCGCAGCCTAGTGTTTTAGACTTGATAAAACACGAACTGCGAATTTATTGAACGGTTTCGAAATCTTCTGATGTTGATCAACTCATTCTTGCACTAATATTTAGATGTGGGGTTATTTTGGCCTAGAAAATTGGACGTAAAGTTTAGCCGTGTCTTTATCAGATATAAAGACACTCATTAAACATTAATTTCTTCTGTATTTTCCTTATGAATTATCAATGATCTTATAAGGTCATTCTGACCCTACTTTGCAGGAAAGAAAGACATGAAGCTCTGTGGTTGTAACGAGAGACCCGCTGAATATTTACGACTTTGTGGCCATTCCAAATAAAGAAATAACGCTTACAACATAACCTCACCATTACACCCACATTTTAAACAAAAATTAAACAAAGCACGTGAAAAAAAAAAGAAGATAGCAAGTGAAAAAAGGAAGATTTGAGATTTGAGGGGAAGGGAGAGAGGAAAGGGGGATTTGGAAAATTGTGCATAGCCCTGGAAAAATCCTGACTACGCTCTTGAACTCTAGATGACGGTTTTCTACTCAAATCGTTCGAAGACGTAAAAGTTAATAATAATAATAAATAATAATAATAATAATAATAATAATAATAATAATAATAATTATAAAAACAATATATAATTATAATAAAAACCTTCCCAAAATCCTTTGCAGCTGAAAAATCGTCAATGCCAAATAACTTGGTCAGTTTGAAGCCAGCAGGAGTACAACGTCGTATAGAAATAACTCTTAACAATAACTACTTCTTGTATAAGACATAGGGTGATGACGTCATTAGTCACGTGACATTGCTCTCAAGTTCGTTTTTGCTCACTGTGACAAAGATATGTTGTTACTGGGAAAGCAGTCATTGCAGTTTGAAGCACATTGGTGTGAGGCATTTCAGACTGCCCGGGTACCGAACAATATATAAATATTAAGGGAGCTATGTACAATTTTCAAAAAGTGGGAGTCTGGGTACAAGTGCGTATCTGGCGTTGCATTAAATTTGAGGAAACAACAAATTACATGTTGGTAGATATTTATATGTTAAGTACATTTTTATCACTTTTATTGTTGTGACGTCATCGGTCACGTGACCAGAACGGACCACGTTTTTAAATTCGCTTGAAAACTTTACTAGGATCTCTCTCTTAGGATTTTTTTTAGCAGAGTTGTAGATTTTTTAATAGCGTTTTTAAAAATGGCCATTATTACTTTTTCCTAAAAACGGACGACAGTAAAAAATACAATTGAAAAGTTTGTTGGCTTCCTACTCAACGGCCATTTGCGGTAGGAATAAAAGAAAATTTTGCCAAAGGAAGGAGTGCATGCTCTTTATGATGGCGTCGTCAGTTTCTTCTCATTTTAATTGCCTTTGGCCAGGATGGATTTAATTTCTTTCAGACGAATGGAGTGGGCCTGGGGAGATGTTAAGTAGCTGCCCCTCCCCTCCCCCCTGCTGTGGATCTCCCCAGCGGATTACCCGTGGTCCGTATTGCGGGCTCATGACAAGAGCATTTTCAAAATGGCGACGAATAGCGACAAGAGAAAGGGAATCTAATGGAGTGATTTTGAGATATAGAGGACAGTTTTGTTGATGTTTTTCCTTCTTGACGCGATCAAAACGAGTGCCCAAACGTAGGGTATACCTCCTTTATTTGTATTCCCGATAAAGAAGAATATGGAATGAGTACAAACGTGAGAAAACGTGGGTAACAGAAACTTACAGGGACCTGAGGTAAGCGTTTCTCATTGTACAATGATTTTTTTTAGACTGGTCAAAGATTATGTCTTCGACGTTTATCATGTTTATCAACTTAGCTTACTGAAATTAAAGCCGAGCTCGGCGTAAAAAAGATAGATAGTGAGAGCGAGGCGAAAATATTAAATGGCAGTCATTTCGTCGAGGCATGTAACTGTTATTTATGTTTGTCATCTGAATTTTAAGCTACTGTACTTCAAATTTATAAGAATCGCATCCTTTCATTATTTATACGAGAGGAAATGTTCCTCAAAATATTGACCAAGTGGCCATTTCAGGCCATAAAGAAAAATTACTTCAGGGAAATTTGAAATTACTGCAACACCTTTGATGTGATACCTTTGAAATTGGAAGAAACGTTTCAGCTCAATGTGATCTCTTTTTTTAAGTTAGACTAGAGACTACTTGCAGTCAACCTGGTAGCTAATCTAGACTTCAATTAAACAGTACTACTCCTGTTTTGGAATGCCTCTTTGGGCATGTTTAATAAATGAGACCATTTCTTAACTTAAAATTTGTTCTTCCCATAATGTTTTATTGTATTGGTAAACATAGATTTACGTTTCTTTTGCATTGTGTGGGTTACAGGTAATTTTTGGGACTGATAGAATGCCTAATGTTTTGACAGGATTTACAGAATTCAGAACTGAGGACATTCTGGATTACTGTTGAGTTAAACGATGGATTATAACAAGTCCAGGTAGCTAGTTGTTGATCTCTTAGTTTTTACACATAGTTATGTGACAGTCAATTCTAGCAATTTCCTTCCTTCTCTCTACACACATTCATTACCTGAGGCATTTAAGATCTGCTTTTTGACCAGACATTAATTTTGTCTACTTTATAAAAAATCTGTTTGACATTTTCTTAAGGCCTGTATTTTCAGTTGTTGGATGACCTTCAGTAGTAGCATTTTAAAGCAGCAATGTATAAAGTCATGAGGCCTAAAACTTAAGCAAACCAGAAAACCCTAATTCCAATATAAAGCTAACTGCAAGCAACATGATGTATATCATTTGGCAATCAAAGTGCTTTTAGGGCTAACCGGATGTAGGCCACCTGCAATCTTATGCAGGCTAACTGGAATGGCTTGCATGGCTTGCATGTTTCATGACACATAAGTGCCATACAAGCCAGAAATACCCAAGTCCACTCATTAGGATAACCTCAAGTCACCTCAGCTAACTATACTCAGGCTAACTGGAGTACTGCTTAGGCTGACCAAGGAACTTTTTAGGCTAACCAATCTGCTATTTATATATAGTGGCTCGTACTTTGTCAAGGCCCAAGTTTTTTTTTTTAATTCATATGGGAATTAGCCAAGTGGTAGCTGTAAATTTGATTTAAACAAACTCCAGCTTAGTTTTTGTTGCCAACTTGCTCTACAAGAAAACCAAACATAGATTTCTGTGACATAATGTTGCCAACTTGCTCTACAACAAAACCAAACATAGATTTTTTTCTGTGGTGTAATGTCTTGAAATGAACAGATTACAAAAATTCAGCTTTAGGGTCTAAAACATTTTTAAACATTATTAAAATAATCTGACATTTTTCTGCAATGATTAATGAAAGGAGGGGTGCAAAGAAAATTGATTTCTTCCTTGCCCGACCCAGGTAGACTGGGCAAGGTGAAACCATTATAAGCTTACCCAAAGTCCCATGATTCTTTCGAAACAACTACAACAAAAAATAAAAATCCATAAATGCCATTTGGCTATAAGCAAGTGGAAAAAATTATTGGATCCACTAGCCCAACATAAAAACAGGCAATTTTTTTCTTCACACACTGAAAAAGGCCATTTAATTTTAATATACAGTCTGCATGCTGGAAAATTGCAATTTCATCAAAATAAATAGTTTTTGTTTGTTTTGTTCTATTAACAGGTGACTTGAACACTTTGCAAGGGCATTCCTGTTAGTCAAAATGAACTCAAAAATACACATTGTGTCAATGTAATAAAATTGCCACATGATTGACTCCCACATGTTGCCAGTTTAAATCTGAATATACTTTTGTGACATTTACAGCTATTTATATAATATGAATATCACAGAACCCAACATAGCTACATGTAAATACTGACACTTAATATTACATGTAAGTTTTAAAGCCATTCTGGGGTTCATGACAGAAACATTTTGTTTCAATAAAAACATGTAAAAATAATGAAATAACAAAGAGTTGACATCATTAATTATTATCGCAGACCATAAATTTTAATCCAGGTTAAGTCAATGTGTTAAGTTTTTTTTATTTTGCAGCACAGGCTTGGTTCCACAGGGTATGGATATTTTCTGAAACCACACAATGTAGGCATTTGCTTATGAAAGAAAGCTGCAGATTGATCTGATTGATACACAATAATCTATTTTCACATTTACCTGTTTTCTATGGGATATACAATTATATATTGTTTTTACCGGTTTCACTTGTAATAATAATAATAATAATAATAATAATAATAATAATAATAATAATACATAATATTTTAAGAGGAGGCCTCCAATCACCTAGAGGTAGTTTTCAGGAGGGTCCTCTGAGAAAATAAATCTCAAACCTTTAAAATGCATTAAAATCTAAGATACAATATAAAGGACAAAACCTGATGCGGTAATAAAAACTAAAAATATCTAAACTATAGCTAACTAAGATAAAAAACTAGAACAAGAATTAAAAATACTACTAACTAAGGTTAAAAATGGTTTAATAAAAACTGTTTCAGTTTGTATTTAAAAATAGTTTTCGGCATCAGTTTCTTTAAAGCACTTGGTAGCGTGGCCCAGTCGTTAATAGCTTTATAATATGTTTTGCTTCTACCCCATTCCGTTCTTGGCCTACTGACTTTGGGCATGTAGCCATTTCGGTATTATAACCGTGTTGTTGGTTCATGGTGGATCTGAATACACCGAAATGCTCGGGGATGCTACCTTTCATTGCATCTTGCACAACACAACACCGATGACCGAACCGCCTCGCATGTAAAGACACCCACCGCAACGACGTCAGGGCCTCTGTTGATGACACTTTCGACTTAACGATCTTCTTCGCAAAGCGATTTTGAAAAGATTGTAATTGTTTCATCTGTGTTGTAAGACCAGGCTGGTCACCCCAGACAATATCTGCATAATCTAGGTGTGGTAGGACAAGGCCATTAAAATATGCTGTGAGACTTTTCTGATCCAGCATATGATAGATTTGATTGAAGACTGAAAGGCGATGTCCTAATTTTTGTAAGAGGCTATTGACTGCGTATCTGATGGCGCCACTTTCATGTCTTCTACCATCTACATGGTTGTTAATTTTTTTGCAACTGACTGCTTTATTTGTTTTGCTCCTTTATGGGAAGCTTAACCAAGGAAGTGACTAAAAGTTTCTCCGCTTCGAAGACCAGGCAGCATGTATACCTTAAATTCCCAAGAGTTAAAGTAAATTAAAGTGAAAGTCAGCAGGGATATCACCTCACCTGCGGTGCCATACACCTCTACTCTAAGACAGTTCCAATTATTTTGGTTTGTTGGATGAAATCGAACATATCTTGCATACACTGTCGCTGGTAACTTGTGTTGGTCAACTGTGTTGCTGTTACCTTGTCTGTGAAATTCCTATCGATTAAATGAAGCCACTGATTGTAAACACTCTTTTAAAGAACATTATCCGAAACAAGGACCGCTCTATCCTTGCCTGTATTTTAGATGACGATTCTCTTCAAATTTTATCACGATTAACTAAAATGATAATTTAAGGGACGCCGGCAACCAGAATACATTGCGGGCGGGCAAGTCATCGCGACAACTTTTCTGTATTACAGAAATTACTGAACTCGAATAAGTAACTTTAATCCGATTGCATCGCTGTATTTTAAACATCCAGTTACCCGAGCGTTTAAAAAGTAGTTTCTTCTATATTGGGTAATATTTTCGTCTCAAAAGCGACATGAAGCCGGCAAAGAGAGGTCGCCCGCCAAGGTAAGAAAACCACAATGCTGTTTACCTGTCGACTACGACATTCATTAAAGTTTTGGAAAGAGAGGAAGAAGGAGCTAGTTTTCCCAAGAAAATCGAAGGGCGAATTTGAAAAGGATAAGTTCTGTTTCTTTCATTTGCGGCCGCGGCCGGGGAAGCTTTGTTGTTCCTGCACGGTTTGGCATTGCTGTCACATACGCAACTCGCTGAGCAACTCAAGCCAGCATCTCTGCAAACACAATCGCGATGTTTTCCGCTTCTTCAGCTGCAAGTGTTCGTGCATTCGCAGGTCTGAAACAAACCAATGTAAAATACAACTTTCCCACTCAATTTGTATTTGAATCCTGACCCAAGCAGTGGATCAGAACAATTTAACCGCTAGTGCCGATATAATAATTTATCGCGACTCAACACTCTGCTTGGATGAACTTGCGAGCTAGCTTTCCGCTACATAACCGACGGCTGCTAGCACGAGCTATCGGGGAGACATAGCATTTAAAAGGTAATTTTTAGTAAGCGCGACACTTTCTCATCCTGTTATATCTAAAAAATGGGAGGCGCGGTGGCCTAATGGTTAGTGCGCTGGACTCTGGATCGGGCGGTCCGGGTTCGAGCCCTGGCCGGAGCACTGCGTTGTGTTCTTGTGAAGATACTTTACTCTCATAGTGCCTCTCTCCACTGCTGGGGGTAACCGTGCGATGGACTAGCATCTCATCCAGGGGGGAGTAGAAATACTCCTAGTCGCTTCATGCTACGGAAACCGGGACACGCTCCGGCCTGATGGGCCACTAGGCTCGTATGTAGACTTTACCTACCTATATTTTCTCGATTTCCTATTACACATGTTCTTAACACTTCAACGAACGATCTCTGAATAATAACAACAACAGAGGCGCGCAAAGGACTTTGGTTGCCGGTGTCTTTATAATTAACAATTATTCCACGAGGACGCGTTGGCTATAACCAATCCCACATCCAGCAACCGCGAGTGGAATAACTGTTTTATTAAAAAAATACAAAGAATTGCAATATTAATTTTGTGCTCCCTGGCTTTTCTCGCTGACACGTCAAGACCTACCATACATTGTGGTCCATTGTATATGAGCTCAGATACCATGGCCTGTAAACCAATCAAAACTGAGGAATTGTAATATACCATGGCTAGGTTTTACTAATGAATTTAATGTTCGTAAAGAAATGATCATCGTAACTCAAACATGGAGGTCTCACCACTTCCACGCCATTTGCATCTTTATAAGGTGTCCAAACGTTTCCATCCGATGAGTAAAACAGCTTGAAGTCTGTGACCCATTCATTGCCATTCCTGTCTCCCTGGGTAGCAACAGCACACACTTGGAAAGTTTCGCCAAGATCAACCTGCAGCCAGTCGTCATTCCTGCCAGCTTCTTTGGCACACCAGCCATCGCCTCTGTTTCCGTTAAGTCGACCGTAAGCTGCCTGGTAGCCATCGCTATATTGAGAAGAAGCTGTGATGCTATTGTCTGGGATTTTTGATAGGTCAGAAACTCCTACAGGCTTGGTATAGCAGTCATCAGCTATCCCTGAAATTGAATTTCCATTGGAAGTCGTTTATGAAGAATTGTCCGTTCTTTATAATAATAATTGTTCTAGCCTTCAATAAGTAACTGTGATACAAATTACAGGGGCAGCCGCAGAGTTTAATAATTAAAGAAGCTGAATAAAACATGGAAATAAAATTAATATGAATTTATTTGCCTCTAGATGACGGATTTCATGTCTTCTACTCAAATCATTCGAAGGCATTAAAGCAAATAAATAAATAAATAATTAAATAAATAAACAAACAAACAAACAAACAAATAAATAATTAAATAAATAAATAAATAAAACATATGAGTGAATAAATGAATAGATAAATCAATCAATAGATATGAATACTTTTCTACCTTGTGCAATATTTAAAAGGAGAAAAAACACACCAATCTTCACAGCCATGTTTGAATCTAAAAACAGACTATGTTTTAGTACCAGTTTTAAAATAACAGTGGATACCTGGTGAATGCATTCTCGAAGTATTTCATTCGGATATACAGCGTTTTCTCGACGACACTGATTGGGCGTTTTTTCAGGCATTTGCTTGGCTGGGTGGCAAATCTCGGTACGCAACATGTAAACGTCAGTACATTTGACGTTTTTTAATTAATATCTCTCTAAATCTTCAATATTTATTTTCAGTAGTCACTTTATGGCATAGGTGCTATCAATTCATCATACCTCACGTTTGCTAGTGTAAATTCAATTTTCACAAACATTCTAGGCAACGCGCCGTCGACCCAAACAAAGATCACCCGATTTGTGGTTCTGAGCAAACTATTCCACGAATTTCCGGATTTTCAGGTCGAGAAAATGCAAGGAAATGGAATTATTGTCTTTTTGGTTTTCTTATACTACGAAAGTTGCTCGTCTTGCATAAATGTGGCAAATAGGACAATTATCATAATTATCATAATCATAATTTGCACAATTATCGAAAAGTGCAAAGTTTTAGACTTCGTCAACGAGAAGGCATTGGCTTAAACGTTTCTTTAGTTAGCATTTCGGCTAAAACCTAAGAATGCAATGTGGAACATGGTCGAGAAAATAAAATTTTAATGGACCACATATGATTCTATATCTTTTTATCGTCATTTGTGAATATTGTCGATATTAGCGACAAAATGCAGCTGCCAGTGTTAGCACACCTGTTTGTGGCAAACTTTCTTAATTGTAACTATTGCGTTCATTTTTTTTTGAGCTCCTGAAACTTAGAAAACCGGGAGTAGAAGAATATTTCGAGCATAAAAGTTACATTTAATTATAAAAATACTAACAAACATTTCGAGAAAAACAATCACAGATTAACAGGCAGTACTAAATAATATATTACTATTACTGCTATCCGAATTTCTACCTATAACAAACTCTCACACCAATATGACCATTTTCTTAAACTTTCCCGACGATTGCTCGAAGGAAGTCCCTTTCCAGACCTGGGCTGAAACATTTCTCATTCTATTCAAGTCATTAAACGAGTAAAACAGCAATGTTTAGTTTGGGTTATTTGTATTTGGGTTATTTGCCAGTGTTAACACACCTGTTTGTGGCAAACTGTCTTAATTGAAACTATTCCCACTGAACTATTCCCTTGAAACGTTTTCTTGAAATAAAGAACATATCGAGCATAAAAGTTACATTTTATTCAAAAATACTAATAAAAATTTTCGAGAGGAATAATCACAAATTTATAGGCAGTACTAACATATTATTACTGTTATCCGACTTTTTACCTATTTTCTCGCACGAAATTTTATGGATGCCGCATCTTTATTCAAATCCAAGTGGGAAAAATACAGAGTCAAATAAAGAATTGTCAAATAAGTGAGTTATGGTTTTATTCGGCTAAAAAATGGGCCAGTTTATCAGATGGCAGTCCATGTACAAGAAACTATTGGCTTCGCCATAACAACGGATAGTAGTTTCAGAGCATTTGAAATCTCGAACCTTACACCATAAAGCGGAAACGAGACAGTTGTTTTATTCGCGATTATCAAAAAGTGGGCAATGAGATAAAATAAATTTTGAGTTTTGGGTTAATTGTATCATTTAAGAATATGAAAGCGAATGGAAAGCATTGAAAATCACTTCTCAAAGTCATTAATAAATCAGAACTGTGACGGTGGTTTTGGAAAATTTGATCTTCATTAGCAGAGATGTTTACGGTTTTATTTCTCCATTTTCTCCGTAGTTTTAGTTTTGATTGAGAAGATATATCAAACACTCGAGAAAGCGTTTCATCGCATTTCTAAACACCTCGAAGTTCGTCGAAAATACTCCGCTGGACGTCGTATTTTCAACTCTCTTCTCGGTGTTTGGTAATGTGATGAAACACTCTCTCGAGTGTTTGATATACTACATCAGAAATCACATAGGACATTGATATTTAGTCACTTTGGATTTTCCTTTTCTATGTCACACCGTCTACACCTACTCTATCAGTATCAATTAAACGGCCGTGAGTTACAGAGGCGATAGCTCTTGTAAGGGGAGATTCTTAACTCAGGTAGATCCTTAACAGAAATTCAGGGGTAATTTTAAAAGTAATGAAAATAGTAGAAAGTGTTTCTGAAACGTACCTTCCTTTCTTCAGAGAACCGTTTGTTAGGCCTACAGCCAGTTAACTTACCTTGCAATGTCATCATTTGCATTATGTATGTTAATTTAATAAACCATGGTGTGACGGTCTCGTTTGATTTGGAGTGCAATATAATTAAAAGGATTTATTGAAACACACAGCACACTGCATAATTAGAATAATCAGACGATTCACGTTTAGAAACATCAATGTACGGTTATGAGCCAGGTTGGCTTGAAAGCCTGTACTTTTTCTTTGATTAAGCAAAATGTCGGGCAAAGCTGAACCTACTTAAACTAATGATCATCAAAAATGTGTTCAAGTTAACTAATTGTTGATTTTGGTGTAGATCGATATAACGTTAGGGAAAATAATTATTTTAGAAGTAAGAAAATGGTACGAACTCGAAAAGTTTATTTCAATTTCGTGCCTCGGCAATCGCACGTGGACGGCTCCCAAAGTTTTTCTTGGATTTGTTCGATTTGTAAAGAAGAGGCTAAAATGTTCCAAAGGCCTAAAGTCCGCAAATAACCGCGCCAAAATGAAGCCAAATAAATAATCTTGTTACGAGAACAAGCTCAGTCCTTTTGTAAGAACAGTTGAAATAATGAAGGATTGAATGGATTTTGTCAAAGTCGATAGCAATGGCGGGTAACTTAAAAATATATTGGCCCTGCTTTTTTCAAGTTCGTTGATTCCCAGTGTGCATTTGCGACGCGTGATTCATAAGAACCCTCCAATCACGTTTCTGCTTATCCTAAAAGCCACAGCTTCGTGGAAACGATCTAACAGCCAACCAGTTCGAGCGTTGTATGATTAAATTTAATAGCGAAGCGCGCGAGGTTAAAAAATAGAATGCAAATGATTCTACCCCACGAGGCGCAAACAAAATCTATGCGAACTTTACGTTTCAAAAAACTATTTTAGGAAAACAGGCTGTTTTATAAGGTGTTTTAGGAAAATCTTCCGCCATTCCGAATTGTTTGTCTGAATCTTGTCTGCGTCACGACATCGTCAGAGTCGCGCACTTCGCTATTAAAAGTACGAAAACTGTTACCCTGAGTTGAGTTTTCTCCGAGTAGAGAACGGTACTCGAGCCACTAAGTACGTCGCATGCATGCTTTGGCATTCATTTAACGTCAATTTAAACCAGGGGTGAAGGAATTTACCTCTGTTTACTTTGTTTACTTCACAGTACTCGTTTAAACAGGAGGGAAGATGCTAAACGACAAGTGGAATTCGTGGAGTAGTTTTAAAGGAAAGAACGCGGCAGGTAGCGCAAAACATAGTTAACATACTCAGACAGCAGTGAAAGAAGGTGAGTACCAAAATTATTTTAATTCCTTTAAAGTTAACACCTTTTTATTATTACTTTAAAGAATGCGTTAAGATGAATTCTTCAAATGGTCTATTATTTGACAGACAGTAGTCCGTGAAGCTTAAGAGCACATGGGATGTTTCGAGTTGATATTTCGACTGACTGAGTGTTCACAGCTTTTTTTTAAATTGATTTTTTTCTTCGATCGTTGAACACGGGGAAAGAGTCGCGAGAGGACTGGACGCCAGCGCAAAACAGGAGGCCAGAGGTCTTCTTTTGCGTTGAAAAATAGAGTGGCTTTGAAAAGTCTATTTGACATCTTGTGTATGAAGGACGACTGAAGAGGCTCGAAGACCACGATTTAACAGTTTTATATCGTTTTGTCTTTTCACGTCAGTGGTGATTTTTGTTATAATTGTGATCTCCGCGATTCTGGTTCTAACAAAATTGGGAAAGTTTAGCTTTGGGTCGAGTGTTACCGACACCAGATCTTTGCATCACAAAGGGAAGTAATAACCTCTTACTATCCGAGCGCGAAGGCACTACTTGGGAATATTGGCCTGAGCAAGCTAGGTTAGTAAGTAGTTATATGGAACTCGTTTTAGCTGCAAACAGAAAACCTACACGGCTTATGATCGTTTCCACGAAAACGGTCCGTATGGGAAAATCCCGACCAAGAGAACCAACCACAACGCTCGGATCTACCACAAGACTGTCTTGCAATACAATAATATGGGAGATATTTCTTTCAGCCTTTGACTCGAATTTACTGGACGACTAACTTATGAGATAATTTCCATTCCAACGTTTTTAAAACCGTAGTTGATTACAGAGGTTAGAGCAAGGAAAACATATTGAGTTTAGTTTCAACTGGCTTCTTTTATTGCTACAACATTTTCATTATTTTTCTTTTACCATTACATTTATTGTTTGGTGCACCCTAAAGACCCTTGTTCTGTAAACAACTATGCAGCAATAGTACCCACCTAACTATTTTCTTAGTTCCTTACCCCGGGTGGGGGATAGGACCAGATAAAAGTGAAATAAGATATAACTGGTAATTAGAATATATTCAATATCTAATTGATTTAAGATGTTAAACAGTTTGTATGAGGCACATAAAAGTAAATTAGCCAGCAAATTTGAAAACTGACGTCTCAAGCACGTATGTTTATAACGGAGAAAGGAATTACTGCCTGCTCCACTATTGTACAAAAGACTCGTTCACGTTACGGTCGAGTGACTGATTATTAGGACAAAGACAATGTTCCGGCATTGAGACTGATAATTTCGTCGGAATTTGGTGTATAATTAGACTAGCATAATTATTCACTTTTTCGTATCATCGAGCTGAACAGCGACAGTTTTTATTCGCTTCGAGGTCAGACCAAAAGTGTCTCAGTCGAGTTGAAAAAGACGTGTTTTTTGGTTGCCGTTTCGTCCGACCAAAGACTGGTAGCAGACCCAGAATCCTCCACTGTGCTTCGACAACGGGTTAACTCTCGAAACGTCAGTTTTCTGAATCAAGCTTCGGTGGTTAGTCTGTCAGTTACGAACTTGATTAAGTTCTAAAATCAGCGTAGTGTTTCTTATTGTTTCCCGGCACAAAGTAGCTAAATAACTTGCTAAAAAAATAGCTAACTATAAATTCAAGTGTTGTTAAGTGTGAAGTCCTGAATGATGTTTAAGCCAGTTTCAAAACGGCACAGCCTATTGTTGTACCTCACAGCTGTCTTCAGGTTCCACAGTTGCTGTGGATAGAAAAAATAAATATATTGTAAAGGTATGCTTATTTAGATTAAGGGACAAGTTCTTTAAAACAAAAGTGCCGCTCTTTCCTCACACTAGGAGAACCAGGGGCGATCAACCCAAGCGACACGAAGTAAACTGAACAGAAAAATCACCACTACACAAGCTTACAAAAATAGCACAACTGTCTATGTGAAATTACTCTTATCGGACTGGTTTCAAAACGATTAATAACTAATAAGGTGCAAAATTTGTGGCAGGTTGTTTCTCTTTTGCCCAATCAGCGATCTGAATCTGATCGCGCCACGTTCGTGCCTTCGACATGTACATGGTTGTTTAATGTTTTGCCACTCATTGCTATACTGGTTTTGCTTGTTTATCGGAAGTTTCGTCGAGGAAAATGACTGAAAATGTCGCAACAAAGCCCGAAATATTGCAAAATTTAGCATGGCCGCAAGAGAGTTCTTTGGAACTTCTTTAGTAATGATGACTCTTTAAAGACAGGCTGCATTTATGGCAAAATTCAACAAGAATACCAACTCACCTGCGGTGCCATACACCTCTACTCTAAGACAGTTCCAATTATTTCGGTTTGTTGGATTAAATCGAACATATCTTGCAGACACTGTCGATGGTAACTTGTGTTGGTCAACTGTGTTGCTGTTACCTTGTCTGTGAAATTCCTATCGATTTAACAAAGTACATAAGATAGTAAGCACTCTTTTAAATAACATTATTGAAAACATGGATCCGTTGTATCCTGTCCTAGTACTCAAGACTAATGACGATTCCCTTCCTTCAAATTATATCATTATTAACAATGGCTCCACCAGTGCAGGTTGGTTATAACCCCCGGGGGAGGGGGGGGGGGTACTCCCCTAAATTTCGGATAGGGGTGTGCCGCGAACGTTCTCAAACCCTGACCCTATCTAAGGATAAAGAAAACGAAAATTAATACCCTTTTTAAGGCTCAAACCCGAAAACTGACACCCTATTCAAGGGGAGGAGAAGCATTGCCTGACGACTCAAATAACGGCTAACCTCGCACGGCAAAGCTCAAATCATTGAAAATCGCTTTGTTAATACTTACTGACGGATAGTTCAGTTTTAACAGACCATTTTTTTCGTTTAGCTGGGCGTTTATTTGAGGTGATAGAATTTAGCTACCCTATCTAAGGATCACACCGGGAACACAATGCCAAAAGGAACAAAAGTGATACCCTATTTAAGGACCGAGAACCTCAAAAAACATACCCTATCCCGCGGCACATACCTATATAGCCCACATATGGGAGTACCCCCCCCCGGGGGGGGGGGGGGGTTATAACCAATATTTGTGCTCCGGGACTGTTCGGCCTAACGAGTACACCAACCATATTTGTAATCCATGGCATATGAGCTTAGTTACCATGGCGTGTAAGCCAATTAAAATTCAAGAATTGCAATATACTATGTCTTTGTAAAGATTGGCTTTCCAAGTGTACAACATAACTTCATTTTCCTTCAGAAAAATTAAATATGAATAAAATTAATATGAATTTCAAGTTGAACCACTAATTTTTTCTGAAATAATCTTCGCAGCAAAAGTTTTGCAATGACAAGTCCCAAGAACACAACTGAAATACAAAAGTCACTTTAGTACATTTCTAAAAAGCCAAAAGTCTTCAAGAATTGTATACCAGAAACTAATATCGGTTGAAGGTGAACAACCAATCAGTCATGTCAAGAGATGTGACACAAAGATATCGGTTCTTCAACCAATAAAAATGTTGCTTGGGGGAAAATCTATCAAATATTTTAATGTAAGGTACAGAAATGTAAAGAAAGTAACAGTGTAATTCGTGCAATCTTTGTAATGTAAGAAGTGTTTTTTTGTTGTAGCAGTGTAAGAAGTTGTTTTAGTAATAAAAAATGCCATGGCTATACTGAATATATAATCTTCGTAATGTAATGATCATCATCATCGTGACTCAAACATGCAGATCTCACCACTTCCAGGCCATCCGCATCCTTATAAGGTGTCCAAACGTTTCCATCCGATGAGTAAGACAGCTTGAAGTCTGTGACCCATTCATTGCCATTCCTGTCTCCCTGGGTAGCAACAGCGCACACTACAATATTTGATCCAAGATCAACCTGCAGCCAGTCGTCATTCCGGCTAGATTCTTTGGCACACCAGCCATCGCCTCTGTCTCCGTTAAGTCGACCGTAAGCGGCCTGGTAACCATCGCCATATTGCGAAGAAGCTGTGATGCGATCGTCTGGGATTTTTGATAGGTCAGAAACTCCTACAGGCTTGGTATAGCAGTCATCAGCTATCCCTGAAATTGAATTTTCGTTGGAAGTCATTTTGTGTAGAATTGTCCGTTCTTTATGATAATAATTGTTCTAGCTTCAATATGTAACTATGATAAAAGATGTAGCTCCAGCTGTAGAGTTTAATAAAGAATCTGAGTAAAACGTGAACATAAAACTAACTCCAGGGGCGTAGCTAACTAAACGCACATACGCAAGTGCGCACCTGAAAAAGTAGAAAATAGAAGTTTTTTTAAAAAAGGGAATAAACTAAAAGATATGTACATGTATCACGCTATCCATGTTACATGTTCATATATAACCATATGGAAAGGGCTGCTAAGTGATGTTGAATAAATGAGCAGCAGTGTTTTATCAAGTTTAAAACACGAGGCGCAGCCTAGTGTTTTAGACTTGATAAAACACGAACTGCGAATTTATTGAATGGTTTCGAAATCTTCTGATGTTGATCAACTCATTCTTGCACTAATATTTAGATGTGGGGTTATTTTGGCCTAGAAAATTGGACGTAAAGTTTAGCTGTGTCTTTATCAGATATAAAGACACTCATTAAACATTAATTTCTTCTGTATTTTCCTTATGAATTATCAATGATCTTATAAGGTCATTCTGACCCTACTTTGCAGGAAAGAAAGACATGAAGCTCTGTGGTTGTAACGAGAGACCCGCTGAATATTTACGACTTTGTGGCCATTCCAAATAAAGAAATAACGCGTACAACATAACCTCACCATTACACCCACATTTTAAACAAAAATTAAACAAAGCACGTGAAAAAAAAAAGAAGATAGCAAGTGAAAAAAGGAAGATTTGAGATTTGAGGGGAAGGGAGAGAGGAAAGGGGGATTTGGAAAATTGTGCATAGCCCTGGAAAAATCCTGACTACGCTCTTGAACTCTAGATGACGGTTTTCTACTCAAATCGTTCGAAGACGTAAAAGTAAATAATAATAATAAATAATAATAATAATAATAATAATAATAATAATAATAATAATAATAATAATAATAATAATAATAATAATAATAATAATAATAATAATACATAATATTTTAAGAGGAGGCCTCCAATCACCTAGAGGTGGTTTTCAGGAGGGTCCTCTGAGAAAATAAATCTCAAACCTTTAAAATGCATTAAAATCTAAGATACAATATAAAGGACAAAACCTGATGCGGTAATAAAAACTAAAAATATCTAAACTATAGCTAACTAAGATAAAAAACTAGAACAAGAATTAAAAATACTACTAACTAAGGTTAAAAATGGTTTAATAAAAACTGTTTCAGTTTGTATTTAAAAATAGTTTTCGGCATCAGTTTCTTTAAAGCACTTGGTAGCGTGGCCTTGTCGTTAATAGCTTTATAATATGTTTTGCTTCTACCCCATTCCGTTCTTGGCCTACTGACTTTGGGCATGTAGCCATTTCGGTATTATAACCATGTTGTTGGTTCATGGTGGATCTGAATACACCGAAATGCTCGGGGATGCTACCTTTCATTGCATCTTGCACAACACAACACCGATGACCGAACCGCCTCGCATGTAAAGACACCCACCGCAACGACGTCAGGGCCTCTGTTGATGACACTTTCGACTTAACGATCTTCTTCGCAAAGCGATTTTGAAAAGATTGTAATTGTTTCATCTGTGTTGTAAGACCAGGCTGGTCACCCCAGACAATATCTGCATAATCTAGGTGTGGTAGGACAAGGCCATTAAAATATGCTGTGAGACTTTTCTGATCCAGCATATGATAGATTCGATTGAAGACTGAAAGGCGATGTCCTAATTTTTGTAAGAGGCTATTGACGTGCATCTTCCATTTCCATTTCTCATCCAGTAATAAGTAAATAAATAAATAATTTAAAAGTAAAAATAAACAGACAAGTTAAATAAATGAGTAAATAAATGAATGAATAGATAAATCAATCAATTGATATCAATACTTTCTTTTTTACCTTGTGCAAGATTTAAAAGGAGCAAAAACACACTAATCTTCACAGCCATGTTTGAACCTTAATAAAACAGACTATGCATTAGTACCAGTTAATAATAGTGGATAGTAAGTATTCTATTCCACTAAAGAGCGTTTTCTCGACGACACTAATTGGGTGTTTTTACAGGGGCACTTTTTTTGGCTGGGTGGCAACTCTTGGTACACAACATAAGAACTAACAAACAAACGTCTGTACATTTGACGTTTTTCTCGTTAAATCTTCAATATTGATTTCAATAGTTACTTAAAGTGTATATGACATGAAAAATATTTTCTGCTTATTTGAAAGGCCTTTCGAAATACAGAGGAATGGCGTTTTTCTTTTCGAAATATCTTTTTTCGTTCCAGAGATATTAGCAATTTTTGTATTATGCAAATTAAATCAGTGATGACGTCATAAGATTTGCAATTAAAAAATGGTAAAATACTGAATGAAAAATATGTCTGGAAATATTGAAGCAGTGTTCTTGAAACTTGACACCACAAATGTGCATAACAAAAGGAAAAAATGACACCCTTAGTATTGTTGCCATAGCAACTCTTTCAGCTCCAGTCTCTCTCTGTCAAAAAACAAAATATCCCCATTTGTGACCTCTAAAGCGAGAAAAAGGGTCCTGCTTGGAACAGACATAGTTCCCATATTGTCTTAATTCCCATCATCGGATTGGCTGTGCTAGATGGTTCTTGGTTTAAGACAAAAACTGGGAATTTCAGCTTTTATTGAGACAGCACCAGTTGCAAAAGGTTGTCATGGCAATAGCACTAAGGGTGTCATTTTGTTTCTTTTGTGATGCACATTTGTGGTGCCAAGTTCCAAGAACACTGCAATAATAGTTTTAGAGATATTGTTCATTCAGTATTTGACCACTTTTTAGTTGCAAACCTTATGATGTCATCACTGATCTAATTTGCATAATAGAAAAATGTCAATATCTCTGGAACGAAAAAAGATATTTCGAAACGTAAAACGCCATTCTTCTGTATTTCAAAAGGCCTTTCAAATAAGCGGAAAATAATTTTCATGTCATATACACTTTAATGGCATAGTTGCTATCAATTCATCATACCATACGTTTGCTAGAGTAAACTCAATTTTCACTATAGAATAGAATAGAATAGAATAGAATAGAATAGAATAGAATAGAATAGAATAAAGTTTATTGAGTTTCCCAAAGGGATCTTCATACTCAATTTACAAGATTTTAAAATAGAAAAATGTTAATAATTTACATGGTAAAAAATTAAAATAAAAAAAATCAAATATCAAATAATTATGCTAATGAAAAATAAATAACTCGCCACCAACCCAAACAAAAATCACCCGATTTGTGGTTCTGAGCAAACTATTCCGCGAATTTCTGGATTTTCACTTTGAGAAAATGCAAGGTAACGGAATTAAAACTTTATCGTTTATTTGGTGTTCTGAAACTACGAAAGGTGCTCGTTTTTGCAGAATTATGTCAAATTGGAAAATCATAATTATCGAAAAGTGCGAAGTTCTAGACGTTGTCAACGAGTGAGCATTATTTTGTTTAAACGTTTTTTAGGTGGCAATTCGGCTAAATCCCAGCATATAACTTGGAACGCAGTCGAAAAAATAATATTTTAATGGACCACATGTCAGTTATAGATCTTTTTATCGTCATTTGTGAATAATTGTCGATATTAGCGAGCAAATGCAGCTGTCAATGTTAGCACACCTGTTTGTGGCAAACTTTCTTAATTGTAACTATTGCATTCATTTTTTTTGAGCTCCTGGAACTTAGAAAACCGGGAGTAGAAGAATATTTCGAGCATAAAAGTTACATTTAATTATAAAAATACTAACAAATATTTCGAGAAAAACAATCACAGATTAACAGGCAGTACTAAATAATATACTATTACTGCTATCCGAATTTCTACCTATAACAAACCAAACTCTCACACCAATATGACCATTTTCTTAAACTTTCCCGACGATTGCTCGAAGCACGTCCCTTTCTGGACATGGGCTGAAACATTTCTCATTCTATTCAACATTAAACGAGTAAAACAGCAATGTTTAGTTTGGGTGATTTGTATCATTTAAGCATATGAGTTTGAAGGTATGAATACCGAATGAAAGCATTAAATATCATATCAGAAATCACATATAGGGCATTGACGTCAAGTCACTTTAGATCTTCCTTTTCTATAGCCAAGTTTACACCTATCAGTATCAAGAAGACATCTTTTGTTAAAACGGCCGAACGTTGCGGAGGGAATAGTTTATGTTAGGAGAGATTCTCAACTCCGGTAGAACCTTAGCAGTAATTCTGGGGTAATTTAAAAAGTAATAAAAATAGTGGAAAGTGTTTCTGAAACGTACCTTTCTATCTTCAGGGAACCGCTCGTTAAGCCAGACTAGTCGCAATTAAGAGCGATTACATTTAGTCCACGTATTTACACTGTAGTCCCTTGTAATGCCAACAAATGAATGTCATCATTTGCATTCTGCACGTATTGAAGCCATAGATTGACGGCCTGTTTTGATTCGGAGCGTTTCGGCATTACGTGCATCATATCATGGGTGACAAATTACTCCTTAATTTTGGCGCGAAATTTTAGCGCTTACAAAATTGCTATGGCAACGTCTCCCATGTTTCAGTGCCAAGATGGCATACAGGATTTTAAAAGATGATCTTAAAGCTTAAACTTTGCACATTTTTGCTTGAACTTCACCTTGGCCAGTTTGGTTGGTCGTCTTATAATCTTTTAGCGATAACAAATGGCATTGTGCAGATTTTTGAGCGTTTTACACGGTCGTCGTTTCCAACCGGTTCTTTCATGACGATACAATAAACAAGTTAAAAAACTACGATTGTAAGCGTAATTTGTCATCCATGATATTAAAAGGTAACCAAATGGTATACTCGTGAAATTAGGAAATAATTTCACTTGCGTTTTGTGAAAGTTCTAATGAAATTATTAGAATTTGACAAAACGCGCGTCACCATTTGATTACCCATACTAATTAGAAAGATTCAAGTTTAAAGAAAAACTGTCTTTTACATGAATGAGACGCAACAAGAAGTTTTGCACTAACTCTGTCATAAGTTAAACTTTAATCCTTTGTGATCTGTCCCTAGCACTTTGTTATATCCAGTTTACACTGCATGTACGCTTATGTCGGAGACGGAATTAGCTTGTTGAATAGGAAATGAAAGTGGTCCAAAAGCGGGTTACAAGCAACGTAAGGTTGGAAAGCTTAACATGGCAGGCGGAACACACGGTGAAGATATACATTTGAACCTCCCTTAAACTGACACCCTTGGGACCTGAAAAGTGCCCCCTTAGGAAAGGTGCCCGGTCAGAGGTTAAATTAAAATATGCATTTGTGTTTGTCTGACTGGAAACGGCCATATATTACTTCGTGTCTTCTTACGGGAGGTGCGCGCCTACAGGAAATGACCGTTCGGGGAGGCTGAACTTGTTTTGTCTCTGATATATTGTTATTATGTTGGGGTGGGGAGAGGGAGTTAACTTCACTTTTTCTAACTTATACTCTCGGTTCTAGCCCTCCCTTATTAGTTCCCTCCTCTACGTGCCGCTTCTATGAAAAAATATCAGTCAGTGCTGCGAAAATCTTTCTCTTTTCAATTAAATTCTCCCAATTCACGCAATTTCTCCCGCCTTTCATACCGGCCTCCCAGGAAGGTATTTCCTCGGTTCTAGCCTCCATAGCTTACCAACCCCTCCTCCCTTTCCCCGCCACACACAAAATATGTGGTTCTTTAATTAATATTCTTTCGTTCGTATTTGTATGTGCAGTGGGAACGAGGAGAGCTATTCCAGGCAAGATGAAAGCTGGTATGTTTGACAAAATCGCCAACGATTTGTGAAGATTTGATCCAAGTTAAACGACGCAAAATCATGGCCAGCTGTTATTTCCCCGTCAGTTAATGATGATGGTGAGTACAAACATAAAAATATCTCAATTTCTTAGGAATGCAGAAACTTGAATTCTCCACGTAATTTGTTGGAAGAAAATACGTGGGGAGCTTAAACATTGCCAAACGACGTTGAGATCGACAAGAATTCCGGTAAACCTGAGGTCTGGCGGGGCAATTCTCGCATCCAATTGTCAGTCAACAATCAAGGATTTAAACAGGAGATAAACAACAGTTCGTTTACATGTGATGAGTTTATCACTAAATGGTCAAAACCTTCTATTAAGGGATACATTCGCTTTCCTTTAGTGTTCGTTTCATGCATTTTTGGGGATATTTAAAGATCGTGTGTCCACGAGTTTGTTTTTCGAGCCCGAGGTTGTTTACATTCTCAATTTTAAACTCTATTCTGATTAGCCACGTTACCCCACTAAATAAATAGTTCACCCGAAGACAAAATAGATTCGTTTCGTTTCCGAGGAAACGAAACAAAACGCGTACAATGTGTAATTGTCTCTTGATGATGTATACCCAACATAGATCATGTAGATAATGTCGATCGAAAAGAGATTTTAGAAATACGATTTTCAGTGGAGCCTCTCAGATTTCCTTTATATTTTGCAAAGGGCTACATATTGAGGTAGAATATCATCACAAAATTCTTTAACGTGTGGAAGATATCGTGGTCAACGGGTCCATGGTCGGTTTTGAGCCAAAAAATACCCAAATTTTGACCACTCTTTCGAACAAAATATCTCTGCTAGCATTGAAGCTTTCCATATAAAGACGCCACCGTAATTAATATCACCCAATACAATTTTGATGATACCATCTGGTTTGGTAGTAAACGTATTTTAAAAACTAGCAGTTCTCAATGAGAAGTGAAGTGCTGCCGTAACACTTCGAGAATATTTGAATGTACAGAAAAATAATTTCATAAATATTTTCTGATGGAAAGATATAAAATGGTTGCGGATGAAGTATACCGGTAACTAATACCACAATCTTGAAAATCAAAATTCTCACGCGCGTCAATGAAAACAAGTAGTATAGTCGGAGTCAGACTAAAACCATCTCGGGCGCACCTAAATTTCTAACCTCTTCAGGAGACTAGTAGTCAGGGACCAAAAATCAAACCACGCTCACATGCTCGCGTGGCTTGATTTTAAGTCCCTGACTATAGTCTCCTAAAGAGGAAAGAAATTTAGGAGCTGCTCGATAGTTTTAGTCTGACTCCGACTATACTACTTAGGAAACATAAACAGAGGGCGGCAGGAAACATAGGGGACAAGCAATTAGAGAATTGACACCGTGCTGTATAAAAGTTTTTCAATTAGAGAAACACAACATTAAGTTAATAATATACAATGGACGAAATAGACCTCGAATCTCTCGAACAGGAACTTGCAAAAATAGACCCCGCAGAACTGCGTTATTTATCACAACTTCTTTCAGAAAACGTACCCGCAGTGAAAAAGATAATAAGGAATGTGCTAGAAGAACCAATTCCAGAAACCACAAAGAAGCGTTTACGACCACCTTTACAACCAAAACCTTACCAACCAATAGCACCACCTAGAAAAAGGAACAGAAGACAACAACTTCTGAGACAATTCGACCCCATTCAACCGAATAACATAAGAAATGTGACAGACTATCAGAATGAGATTTTGAATCTGTATGAAGACACAAAATTCGAGGGTGAAGAGAGCAGCGGGAGGCGGTTCAAGAGATGGCGCATCATAAAAGATCTGAATAAAGACCAAACAGCAAAATTCATGGAAAAATTAAGAAAGGAAGTAAGAACATCATTTTTCATAAGGTATGTTTACGCAATTAATTTACGCAACATTGAAGACGGCACCTTTCTAACCTTCTACCAAACTGAAAAAGGCTCGCGAAGGATAAACAAACTAGAAGACGCGGAAAACTGGATAAGGTAAAAGGAGGCAGAACGTCTGGAAGTAGATACAATCGAAAGGCCAAACACAAAATGGATCTTCGACCACTACTTCGCAGTTGATGTAAGAGTTGTGATTGATCGTAAACCGCTTGTGGGGACAGGTCTATTGCCGGACTGGCTGCGTAAACAAGCAAACACGGGGAGAAAACAAGCAATGGTTGCACTGGACACGTATAGGGATAACCTGTGTTTATGGCGCTGTATTGCTGTGCATAAAGGTGCAAGGCCAGATCGAAGCACAGAAGCAGCCCGCAGTCTGGCCAAGAGTTTCTTCAAGCTCCGCAAAACACCGACCAATTGTGTAAAAACCTCACTAGATGAAATAGAAAAGGTAGAAATGCACCTGAACAAGGGAGTTGCTGTCTCAGATTGGCTCGGAATAAGAGTTTATATACCAGAGCGTTTAGATGATAAAGAAGTAGTATGGCATCTGACAAGAAATCCGTCACCAAAGTTAAAAAACATAATGACAATAGGAATTTACGGGGAGCACGCATTTTTGATAAAAGACATAACAAAGTTAGCGAAAACTTACGAATGCAACCATTGCCACGCAAGATTCACAAAGGTTTCCAATCTCCAACGTCATGCTGATAGATGCGCCCAAGGGAAAACTGTAATAGAATGCCCAGGAGAAAAGGTGGAAGCGCCGCAGTCAGCGTATCAGAAAGCATTTTACCCGAAGCAAAAAGCCTCGAAAGAATCAATACAGTGGTTGGAGTACGTGGCAAAGCACTGGAAAATTCCAATAGCCCACGCAATGTCAGGACACGGAGGAGAGCGATGGGTAGAGAACAGGCCAGTTGACGGGTATAACCATTAGAGAAAGTTAGTTCTACAATATCACGGATGCCACTGGCATGGGTGTCCAAAATGTTACCGTGATCGTAACACAGCAATAGAACATTGCGGAAGAACAAGAGAAGATCTTTATAAATCAACACTGAAAAGAACGGCATATCTCCGAAAGAAAGGATACAAAGTAATAGAGTGTTGGGCGTGCGAAGTCGGAGACAGATATGTAGAAGAACTCCCAGAAGCAAAAACAAAAAGTTACCCGCACGCAATTTTGTATGATTTTGAGGCATATGGAGACAAAAATCAGCGGAAGGAGCTGACAGACAGACTCACAATCGAGAACGTACACGTCCCAGTCTCAGTTAGCATCGGCGACACGCATGAAAGAGAGCCAACCCATATCTGCGAAAAAGATCCCACAGAGCTGATCCGCAAGTTCGCAGAAGAGTTAGAAAGACGCGGAAAAAACATCAGGAAACGAGTAAGAGATGAATTTATGCCAGCAGACATCACCCTGCTGCCAAAAGACCAAAAGAAAAAAATAGAGGAATGGTGCGACCAGGTCCCAGTACTCGGCTTCAACTCGGGGAAATACGATCTCAATCTAATAAAGGCACACTTCGTTAAAAAGCTGGCGGACACAGCCAGCAAAGTCAGAGTGGCAAAGAACAGTAACAAAATAATGTTCTTACTGACAAAAGCTGGTAAAAGCCTACGACTGCGAGACAACAAAATCATGGCTCCCATACGAGTGGTTCGACGATATTAAAAAGCTGGATTACCCAGGATTGCCGGATTACCCAGATTGGTACTCAAATTTGAAAGGAGGCTTTACATTAAAACTGCCAGAATGGAAAGCCTGCAAACAGACGTTCTGGGAAGAGGGGATGAAAACATTTAAAGACTGGGTGCGGTACTACAACAATCTAGATGTAGCCCCAGGATTAGAGGCGCTGGAAAAGATGAGAAACTTCTACACAGAAAAGGGGATCGACATAATGAAAGATGCAGTCAGCATCCCAGGTGTAAGCTTGCACTACCTGTTAAAGGGAGCAATAGAGCGCAACGCAGAACTATACGCCCCAAGCAAAGAAGCATATGAGATGTTAAAAGAAGCTGTTGTTGGAGGGCCGAGCCTCGTTTTTACAAGGCACCATGAAGTGGGAAAAACCAGAATAAGGTCACATCAAGTTGCTAACCCACAACTGTGCCAAAACATTCTCGGCTACGATGCCAACGCGCTATATCTCTCAACAATGCTAAAAGATATGCCCTGCGGAAAAGAAAGAGTTGAACACTACGATGACGATTTGGTAATGCCCATGGTACTAACACAAAATCTCAAAGAAGGAAGCTGGTTCGGGTTTGCGGAAGTAGACATAGAGATTCCGAAGCACTTACACCCGAAGTTCGAAGAAATGTGCCCATTCTTCTACAACAAAGTGGTGCCAGCGGAAGCAGTACCCGAGCATATGATCAAATACTTGACGGACACAGGCAGAAACCGCGGAGATGGGAGAAAACTCGTGGGAGCATTGTCGGCACAGAGGATACTACTATATGCACCGCTGTTGAAATGGTACATAAACCACGGGGCGGAAATAACAAAGGTATATCGGACAATTGACTACAAACCGGCAAAAATCTTCCCCTGGTTCGTGGAACAAGTCACGGAGGCCCGCCGGACAGGAGATGTAGAAAAAAGCAAAGCACTGCTGGCGGATATATTCAAACTGTTGGGAAACAGTGGGTATGGAAAGCTCATCGAAGCCTTGGAACGGCAAACAAACGTGATATACACAAAAGATGAGAAGGTAGTTGACAGAGCAATGCGAAGCACGTATTTCACCACTCTGGATGAGATAGGAGCAGCGTATGAGTTAGAAAGCCGAAAGCCCCGGATCACAATAAGACGTCCATTTCAGATAGGAATCGCGGTATACCAGCTGGCAAAGCTGAGGATGTTGGAATTCTATTATGACTTCCTAGACAGGTACTTTGACAGAAAAGATTTCGAGCTGATACAGATGGACACGGACAGTAACTATTTGGCCATCTCGGGTAAGAAACTAGAAGACATTGTGCGCCCAGAGATGAAAGAAGAATTTGAGGCTCAAAAAAAGAATTGGTTGGCATGGGACAAGTGGAGTGGTAGAACGCCGGGTTTATTTAAGATGGAGTGTGAGGGGGAGCGGATGATTGCACTCTGCCCCAAATGCTACTATATTGACGACCGAGGTGAAAAGCAGAAGCTAAGCACAAAAGGTATGTCGAAGAACCAAAACATTATAAACTGGCAACGTTTCAAAGCGGCGTTGGAAGGCAACAAAGATATGGCAACAAACAGAGGGTTCCGGATGCGGGAAGGGAAAATAGTGACATACGAGCAGGAGAAGCTAGGGCTGAGTGCTTATTATGACAAACGATGGGTGCTGCCCGATGGGATACACACCGAACCTATCGAATATCACATTTAGGTGGAGGTTTACCCCACAGCTGGAGGTAATTCTGTATCCGGAGGTACCACAAGCAGTTCTTCACGTACAAAACCACGCTTAGGTCCGTCGCGCAAATAATAGAGAACAGGTTGATTCGGTTTGGTAAAAGATCGTTCAAGGTTGTAAACTTTCAAAGACCAGATTGGATCAGTGGCTCTTTTCGTCCCGCCTTCAAGCTCACCAGGTTCGTACAAATACCGAACCATAACGATGGATGGGAGCTTTTTTTCGTTCAAACCAACAGGTCTCAAATATTTAGTTGACGGTTCTGCATAAACATTTTTTTTCTTGATTGCGGTAGCAGGTTTCATACCAATCAATCGAGTGACTTGGTTGTTCAGAGCAGAAACAACTTTGGGGAGCCTTTTTACCCACTCTGTGGACCGCGGGCCCTCAGGCGAACGCATTTCAACTGCGTACTGGTGGCCAAACAAACGCTCAGCCAAGGTGCGGTTAAAACGTTCAACGATAGCTTGGTCTCTATGTATTTCAGGGTGGCCGCGTCTGATGGAAGTTTTGTGATTTTCCATTTCTTTTGTAGCAGCACCCATAAATTCGCGGCCAGGATCAACCTGCAACAGTTGAGGCCATTTCAAAGGTCCACGTGTATAAATTGTCTTAAAAGCTTTGGCAACCTCATCAGAGTTTTTAGAAGTTAAAGGCTGAGCTTCTTTGAACCTGCTGGCAACATCAACAACAGTAAGCGCGTATTTGTAAGTGCTACGACCCACTTTGTCATGTGGCAGGAAAAGAAGATCTGCCTGATGCACTTTGTTGGGTGTAGGGACATCGAATTTTAGACGAGGAATGTAGCGCGGAGCAGGGAGATAGATTTGCCAGAGCGCTTGCTTGAACAACCATTCTTTGGCAACAACTTCAGGTACCTTTGCAGCGGCTGCTAATTTTTTAATGGCGGAGATACCTTTCCAGTAACCCTGCGGACTGTAGTAACGCCGCTCTAATTTTTTATCCATTTAAATAATTATGCGCAGACATATATACATGGCTACAAAACCTTACCTAAGGGGTGCGGGATACCCCCACAGTGAACAGCTAAAAGAAATGTTGATAAAACAGCAGGAAGCGAAAATAAAAGAAATCAAGCCCGAAAAAGATCTTGACTACCGTTACGAGGGGGAATTCTACCCTGAGCCCGAAGAGATGGGTCACCCTCCCAATTTAAAACTGTGGTATTTACTTGCGGTACTAAAAAAAGTCGGTATTTCTATAGATCAGGTCGGTGACGAAATGGGGCTGACCTTTTTGGGTAATGTCATTCACCAATTCAAGCTGACGAATCTCAGGTCATGTAACTACGTTTGTTTTTTATACAACTATTTTCAAAAGGTTTCACCTATCGATTGGCCGGCGAAAAAGGCAATACTGGGAAAGCTCACGAAAAGATTGCCGAAGATGGTACAAACCAGAAATAAAGCCGAAAAAAGTTTCAACGAATGGTGGTTGGAGGCAAACACCCCACGATTAAACAGAAGTTGTCTTTGATGTTCTGTTAACCCTTTACCTTAGAGGTGTCTCCACTGTCAGTGTGGTTTGAAAACTGCAGTTTTGTTTTTTTAGTAGTAAAGGTGTTGTACTTTTTCTCAATATCTTGATACTCGCCGTCAGAGATTTCACCATCGTCAAGAGCGGTTGATATGAGAGTGTTGATTGAGCTCAGCGTAGCTTCAGCCAAAGTCTGCATTTTTTTGTGTTTTTTCGCTTTACGCCGGAAAAATTTGATGGGGCCCATGCAGGAGGTTGACATCAATGAAAACAAGAGGCCAGTTGCGATTAAAGGCCCGCCAACAACAATGCCAACCGCAGAAAGTGAAGCGCCCAGCCCAGAGCCGGTAAGAATGGTAGCGACTCCGCCTGTTAACCCGCTTACTGTTTGACAACGCGTGTGCCACCGTCTAAACTTGGCTGAGGTTTGGTAGTAATGCGCCAACTGGTTTTCAAGATTTTTCTTCATCATTTCTATTTCAGCCCGCCGGAATTTTGTTACAGAATCCATTTCTATATATGTGTTTAAAAAATGTGTAATCTAATCGCAATATTGGTTATGCCATTTTCCATTTTTATATACAATCCGATTACATGGCCCAGTTGTATTTTTAGGGTGTGTCCAAAACTTTTTGCTGAACAGGCCGGTTTTCGTGTTAAAGGCACCTTTTGCGATGTCACCACTCCAATACTTTTTAAACAAATCCTTATCACCTCCTGTGATAGCCATGATTGCAGCAGCCACATCTTGAGACTGTTGAAAGCCTGGAATCTTTTCGCCGATCTTTTTATTGATCGTTTCACCGACACCCAATCCTACTTTTTGCTTCGAGCTGATTGCGTTGCGCGCCGCGGCGTGACCCCATTGCCGTTTGTTTTTGGGAATAGCGTCAAGCGCCTTCACCATTTTTTTGTCTGCATCATGTTTGCAGCCTTTCTCATTTTTCTTGCCTGCACAGACGGCATAATCAACGTCATGCTGCATTGCAACTGCGTCCGTGGCGCCTGTGGGTTGCTGATATATCTTCAAGATCTTTCCCGTCTTGGGGTCGTAAGAAAGCTGTTTTTCAAGAGGATTGTACGGCCCTGTATAGTTGTGGCCCGGAAGTGTCCACCCCTTTTTTGGCTTAGGCAGCTTGCCAATAGCTTTATGCAAATCAAAAGCCCCACCACGTCGGTAAAGAGGGTTTGTTGGGTCATCTACTCGATTACCCGCATAAATTCTCATATCGTAATTACCACCACGTTGGGTACCCCCACTAATAAACCGTGTCTTGGTAATGCCACAACTTGCGCATTTTACTTTTAACATTCTTCTACCATTTTTTGTGGTAGTGTTTTTTTCACTTCCCGGTACGTTGGGTGTGAAACGCTTTTCCTTCACGCAGTATACCTCCATCTTATATAATTAAAGAAAATTCTCAGGCCGCTGTGTGACACCCGCCTTTCATCATATCTTTTGGTCTTAATCTGTTTGAGGCTTTAGTCAACAAATCCCCAGACAAAGCATCAATTGTGTAATTAACAGCTTTTCTCGCAATTGGTTTGGCTTTATTGGCTAACTTCTTCTGATACTCTGGTTGTCTTAAAAACTCGCTTGCAAAGTATCTTCCTTGTTTCACACCTTGCTTTGCTAAATAAGGAACTCCGTACTCAAAGAAAGCTTCAGCTGCTGTATTTCCAACTGTATCAAAAACTCCACCTCCAAACATTCTTTTTTCAGCGCGTGCAAGTTCTTCTCTCTTCTTTTTGGGTAAACCACTTCTGGTCCACTTAAATATTGGATCCAAAATATTACCTCCTTCAACTCCACTAACAAATCTTGTCTTGGTAATGCCGCAGCTGGCGCATTTTACTTTAAGCAGTCTTCTGCCGTTTTTTGCGGTTGTAATTTTTTCACTTCCCACCACATTGGGTGTGAAGCGCTTTTCTTTCACACAGTAAACATCCATCCTATATAACTAGCAAAAATTCACTGGGGTGTGGGGTTTACCCCACTTATACATTATGTGTAAAATAATCCTTCACCACAGCCTCGTTGGCGCGCGTATTTTCGGAAAACATGCTCAAAATTTCTTGAAATGTCCGCCCTTTGTTACGTTCGTTTAGAAAAAGCAGACAGTAGTAGCCGCAGCGTACACTGGATTCCCACTGAAGCTGGTTGTCATTTCGTAGAAAGGTTTTGCTACCCTCGAGAATCAACTCAATTTCCCATTCTGCGGGCGGAGGTAAACCGAAAGAGTCAAAGTATTCGCGCCCGCCCCAACAGCATACCCAATGGGTGCCTGGCCCTCCAAGATCATCCATGTTGATTATACAAGGGGAGTGGTTTTTCACGTGGATCTCGTCTCTCGCAAATATACCTTTGATGGGGATTTTCAAGTATTGGCACCATCGCTGCAAGTCATAATCAGTTAAGGGGACATCAACGAAGGCGGGCTTTTTTTTGGTCACCCCAAGAACCTATAAATGGTGGAGGGCGCATATATGGTGGAGGGTTGATGCGCATTCCCTTTCCTCCTGTTGGGGGTTTTACCCGCATGCCGGCCCCACTCGCCAACTTGCGCACATGTCTGATTTGTGTCTTGCTCATGTCTATGTCCACGCCCGTTTTGTTTTTGATAGCGCGCTCTATTTTTTTGATCTGTCTGGCGGTCAAGTGCAAAGTGTCGCTACCGCCGGTTATAGCCTCGTTTTTAAATCTGAGCGTAACTGCTTCTCCTGACCCAAAGGCCCGCGCGAGGCTTACCTTCTGCCCGTCTGAAAGTGAAATCTTGTGCGGATAGTAAGTCGTCATCTCTTATATTTCATACAAAAATTATTTTAAACCATCACCAGCTCATTACCCACCTGCCTGAGAACAAATTCGGACTCGTACAAAATTCCTGCATAAATGGTGTAGTCTTGCGCGTTGGCCGCCTCGTTGAGCTTGTAGTGGAAAACCATCTGCTTCGAGTCGTTGGTCTTGTTATCCTTGTTTTCGCGTAAGTCAAAATAGACTATTGGGTATAGCGTCCCGAAGTTGTTGGGCTGAAGCTGAACACCGGTGTTGTAGTCGTTTTTGCGGTACCGGTAGTTCTTTAAGTCATTAAGAATGCGCAGTTTGAAGTTTTCGTCGTATTCCAGCTCCGGATAGTACTGTGAAATGCCGTACTGTAGCCGGCAGGTCGCTAGCTTGGCTGAATTGTCTCCGTCAATGTCAAAGGTGTCAAAGAAGTAGGGGTTTTGAGTCAAGGCGTCCTTCTTCCTTGACTGTTGTATGAAAATGAAAACATGTTTTGCATCTTTTAGACCAGGATTTATCTGCCACGAACCGAAAGCGTCACGCCGGCTGCTGCTGGGCTGGATCATTTCATTTAGGTACGTCCATTTCTGAGGTTTCAAAAAGTTTTCGTTTGCGAGCTTCTGTCCTTCGCTGGTGAAACGCAGCATTGGAACCCACAGCTCGAAGTTTCTCACCACTACCCTACGATTGGTGCCATCGTTTTGCCAAATCAGCTCTGCATCCGATTGTAGCTCAATTTCGAACTCCATCTGCATGGGGGGAAGAAGCTTGTCACTCAGCTCTTCGAAAAATGAGTACCTGTTAAGCGGTATGAGGGTTTCAACCGTGAGGCCGGCGTGGGCAAGCAAGCCCCTTTCTCTGATTCCAAGGTTAGTGGCAGCGGCGGCTGTCACATTGCTATTATCTGTATCCAAATACCAAAACTGATCTTTCGCTGCGCTCCTCGCAAAGTCATCAGAAAAATCCAACAAGTTCTTTATGAATATTAACTTGTGAATGTTGTCTACGTTGTAAATGTTTTTGCCCGATGATTTTACCACAAGTTTGTTCATCAGTGAAAATGAGCCGTTAATGGGCGCTGACCGGGCGTCTGCTGCAACTGCCGCGCCATCCGCGGTTGCCTCGAAAGTGAAATCAGCCCGGAAGTAGGCGTTATACCAGTCAAACCAGTTGTCTCGGTCGGTGAGTGTGAATTTATAGTTTGTTTTTACCTGGTGCTGATTGTTACCCGGGATAGTGATCGGTTTGTCTAACCCGATACGAACATACTCTGTTTTTTCCAAATGCCTGTGGCTTCTGAACATCTTGCGTCCTATATATCTTTTAAAAAAATTATTTTAATTTTCTGCTATCAATTGGTTTACTTTCAACTTTGCAGCCCGACCCGCGTTTAAAATCTGATTTAACTTTTTCCGTGAATCCCCGCTCAACTGAGTTGCTGATACCGCACTCATCATCTTCTTCAGTTTCTGCCGCGACTCGGTACTAAGTGTACGCTGTGGGGTTTTACCCTTAGGTTTTACACTTGGGGTCTTTTTACTCTTGGGGTGTGGGGTATCCCCACTTCGCAAAACGGCTTGTATCTTGTCAGCCGCTTTTTCTTCTGCTTTTTCTGCAGCTTTTTTCAGCATTTGCTTCGAGGCTTCATTTACAGCCTTCTTCAACGTCTGACGGGTGACCTTCTTTTTGAACTGCTTTCCTATATTCATCAGGGTGTCTCTAACAACCCCCGTACCTTTGTGTTTGTATCTATATGTTCCCTTTGGCGCGTCATAATATCTCGCCCACTCGCTCGGATGATTCATTATTATACTTATGTGTAAATTATTTTTCTTTTTCTTCTTCGATGATGATGCTTAAAGCCACGTCTTGGTCATTCAGATCTATAATGTTGTTGTGCCCGTCCGTGATTTTGATATTTATGCTATTGATTCTATTTTTGTTCACCGGGTGCCACAGGAGGCGGCGGGGCTCTTTTGAAAAGGGGTAGCTGACGGAGAGTTCAGCGGTTGAAAAAGAGAACATAACGTCACCCCCGATGTTGTCCACAGCCCTTGTAATGAGGTCACAATGGATGTAGATCCAGTCGACGCCTCTTGTTATATTTGGCACGCGGTCGCTCCTATTGTTCGCTCCGTCTATTGTTTTCTTGTCAAAACCCAGCAACGCAGCAAATTCACCTCCACTTAGATCAAGCTCGTAGCCGTCCTGCAACAAAATGACCGCCCGATACGTTGTGCTGTGAAAATACAGCTGGACAATAAACTTGGATTTTTCATCCTTGGGATCCACTCTTCCGATAAGTGACTGAATGGTGGTGTTGAGACCTTTGTAATCATACATCCCGTCCGGAATTGTCACGGTTTTCCAGTTCTCTGTTTTTTTCCGCCATTTGAACACGTTGTTGTTGTACCGTTTCGCGATGTTGTACCACGAATAAGACATAGATACCAGCTCATTTAACGCCGCCCTGTATGTTTTGTAGGGATCTAAAGCGATTGGCGGGTCAAAGTTAATTGTAAAGTCATGTGACTTGCTGTTGGCGTTGTTTTGTTTGGCCAGCTGCGAGTCAAGCAACAGGTTGAAATGAAAATGGGTTGACATGTTGCTTATATAATATCACTCAAAATTTTGTGGGCTTCTTTTTGTGTTATTTCCTTCAGCCTTACCAGCAACCCTAACATCTGCTGGACCTGTTTTTTCAGCTTCAGTGAAGTGTTGCCCGCCTGTATAGACGCCAAGCTTAAGTGTAGCCTTTCAACCAAAGCGTTTGGATCAGCACTTCCGCTTCCTTCCATTTCCCAGTCGGGTTCATCCTGGGGTTTTACCCCACTGTCGGGTTCATCCTGGGGTGTTACCCTAGAAGCTGCGGGCTGTTTATTCCCTTTTCTCCTTTCAAGAATTTCTTCTCTTGCCTTTTTTATGTCTGCCAATGTGTAGCCGTGGAATTTTGATTTTTTGCTTTTTACAACATAGTCAGGATTGTCTTTATTTTTTGTTAACATGCTGCTCAGTGTCTGCAGGTCAACTGACTCTGATCCCTTGATACCTGGTTCTTTTGGTGGCCCCCATTTGCTATGTTGGGGTGTGGGTTTTACCCCACCGCTTGGTTGCACTTCTTCCATTTCTTCCTCTTCAGCCAAAGGTGGTAGCGGTGATGGTGGTGGTGATGATGTGTAGTATGATGGGGGTGGTGATGGTGGTAGTGGTGATGGTGGTGGTGATGGCGATGGTGGTGGAGTTTCTGCATCCGGGTTAAAATCTTCATCAAAGGGGTTATTTAAATCAAACTCATCCATACCATAGTCTGGGACCTCTTCTTTCTCTTCTTTTGGGGCCGTCCCTACTTGGAGTTTGTCAAGCCGCGATGTGATAGGTTTGAACAACTCCTCGCCTGATAGCTGGCCAAACTCTTTATCTATTTTGTTATTTTTTATTGCCGCGAGGATTTTGTCGTTCTGCTGCTCAACTTCAGCCTTTTCACCGACAAGTTTTTGCCACTTCTTCATGGACATATTTTGCCCTATATATAGCAGAAAAAAAAATGAAAATTCCAAATTACGACCCCAGTTTGACTACAAAAAGTAATTACAAGCAAGGCCACCCTTGTATGCCAGCAAATACCTTTCGGATGCTTATTTGCGGGCCGAGCAACTCTGGTAAAACAAATATTCTCATGCATATGCTTTACAGGCTGTTGGTCTACGACAAAATTTACCTTTGCACAAAAAACCTGCATCAAGACAAGTACCAATATATGATTGATGATTTCGATAAAAGAGTCAATCCTGCGGCTGGGTATAATGTTATTGAAGGCGCCAACGATGTTATTCCTCTTGAGATGCTGCCCACTGACAACCAAAAAATTGTAATCTTTGATGATATGGTTTGTGAAAAAAACCAAAACGACATTATCGATTATTTTATGAATGGGCGGCAGCGCAATTGCAGCGTCATTTATCTTTCTCAAAGCTACTTCAAGACCCCCAAAAACATCCGAGATAATTGCACCCACTTTTGCATTTTCAACTTTCTTCCCAGAGAAAATAACCGTATTGCTGATGAATTGGGAATTGACAGAGAGCTGCTTGAAAGGGCTACCGATGCTAAATATTCTTTTTTATACTACGACAAACCAAAAAAAACCACACTCAAAAATTTTGATGAAAATATATAGAGATGGGGTATCTTAACGGTGCGACGGGTGCAACTCAAACACATGAAGAGTCTACTTCAATCCGAGGGAAAACCGGCCCTGCCGGCCCTGCTGGTCCAACTGGTGCAACTGGTCCTGCTGGCCCTAAAGGTGAAAAAGGTGAAAGGGGCAATACTGGCCCGCAAGGACCTAAAGGAGATAAAGGCAATGTTGGGGAAAAAGGATTAAAGGGTGAAACGGGCTCACAAGGACCGACCGGACCTGCTGGCCCTGCGGGAGCAACGGGACCTGCGGGGCCTACGGGGGCTCCGGGACCTACGGGGCCTACTGGACCTACTGGACCTAAGGGCTCAAAAGGTGATATTGGGCCAAAAGGTGAGAAAGGTGATATTGGGGCTTTTTCAACCGCAAACATTCTCATGAATGACTATGCGATCAGACAGCTTGCAAATCCTACGGGTGATCAGGATGCTGTAAATCTTGGTTCAATGAAAAAATATGTGTCCACTACTACAATTACAACAGGAATTGCTCATAAGCAAAACTCCTTAGCCTATTTAATCCAAAAGGTAGGTCTTACGCCTGTAAATAATGTTGTTTCTGTTACGTTAGAAGAAGACTTTAAATCCAACCTTCACATTTTGAATAAAAAAGCTTATACTTTCAATCTCGTAAGAACTAGTGTCGATTCTTTCAACTCACGTTTGGCGTTGAATAAAAAACCTCTGTCTGAAGGAGAGCACACTATATGTGTTGAGTTCTTTATCCCAAAAGTCGATACTAATTGGTTTATAAGTGCTTCAACCCCTAACCCGGTTGATACTCTTAATTACCATACCAAGCATTTCAACGGTCACAGCCCGAAATATTCGCGCACCATTATTCACACGCACAAATACAAAGACAACGATGACACAATCTATCTTGATATTTCAAATCCGGGTTATGATGGCTCGTCACCACTTGAAAAGGCTGCTTTGATTATTTATGGGGCAAAGGGTTATCAAACAGATGTTGACGGAACTATTTATGATGAGGCTTTTGTTGTCGATGACAGTGGCGACTTTACTCTACAGACAAATTTAGATATGAACGGTTTTAAAATAAAAAATTACCTACCCCAACGCCTGATTGTAATAAATGGAGATTATAAAAAGGATTATGAAAAATTACTAAAATATGGTATTGTTAAATTCGGTAATTTATTTTATACGATACCGCCTCTCCCTTGCATTATTAAGCGTGTAACAATTTTTATTGCGACGTTAGGTGGTGAAAATAAATACGAACAAATTGATATTAGGTTACGGTTGGCAAGAAATACCTGGATCTTTGAAGGTAATAATATTACCAATAACGACTTTCAATACCAATATATGGAGCCTGTGTTAAATGACAGGGGAAAAATACAAGTACCCTTCAGCGGTGACCCAACTATTTTTATACAGGTACTTAAGCATAATTCACCACTAAGTGTAAAATATGGTGAAGTACTGGTAAGTTTAATTTTAGAAGTTATATAGAACTAATTAAGTTCGTAATTCTGATTTGTGCCTGCACGTGCGCTGTCAATCAATTCTTATTCTGTGGTTTTACCTCCCATGCAAATCTTTTGTTTTTACATTCTTCAGTGCTAAAATTCTGTGGTTTAGCCTAAAAAAATTTCAGAACAATCAAATCTATTGTTCTTTCGCTCCGCTCTGCTTATTTTTTAAGACCTGTCAGTTTTCTATTTAAACGTTAGTAAGATTATGTAAATACGCAAAGTTCAAGAACTTTCTTGAATATAATTAAACGGAGAGACACGCAAAATGATTTCACTATTTCATGCTCTTATGTATGTTATAAACGAAATTTCTACACCTGTTTGGCAAAACGAGGTCAGACAGATAACACGTCAAGTAGTGGAGGCTATGAGAGAGGCGGAAAAAAATTAAACAGTCTCGCTTGGTAAGTTAACTTCACTCGATATTGGGCTTGTGTAATATAAATATTGGTTTCCGTTATTCTTCTCAGAAATATCACCAACCTACGTCGAAAGATTTCTTGAAACACTCATCATAAATAGGATAGCCGAGATAGTGTCTGAATCCATTTCTAATACACAGATTACAGTGACCATTTCGCGAACATCTGCTTCTGTCACATTTATAACAGAACAAGACCCTTACAATTTGTTCATTGCGATCACAAAATGGAGCTTCATGGATTGCAGCATGAACTTCGTCCCAGCCAAGAGCTTTTCGCTGTCTGAGCTTCATTTTAATATATCCTTTGCGGATTTCTTTTCGAACCTCGTCCCAGCCAAGCATTTTTCGCTGCCAGAGTTTTATTTTAATATACTCCTTACAGATTTTTTCTCGAAGTTCTAGTGGAAGTGCTTTTATTAATTCCAATGTGTCTGCCATGTTTATACACTTGCTGGTGTGTTTCTCTAATTGCTTTGCAACCAAACGAAGGTATCGGTCGCTCAGTAAAATTTTTGAAAGATTTCTCGCATTGGGTCTAAACCCCTTAACTTACAAAGGATCCAAGCATGTTCAAGATCCTCTTCGCATATCTCAATACAGCGTCTGGGGCTGTTGTATTCGTCTATGTCTGGGAAAATGTAATGTTTTATATTTTCTTTTCGCATACACGGTACACAGATACCATCAACGCCGCAATTTTCGTGCTCAAGACAAAACATAACTTTCACAGGCCTTTGCCGTCTTTGACAAAAAGGGGTTTTCTGCAAATCTTGGTGTACTTCAGCCCAGCCAAGCATTTTACGCTGCCAGAGTTTTATTATAATATACTCTGTACAGATTTTTTCTCGAAGTTCAGCCGGAAGTGCTTGTATTAGTTCTATTGTGCCCATGTTTATACTTGTTGGTGTGTTTCTCTAATTACTTGGTAAAAGAAGATTCATTACCTCTTGTGGATTCATTTTTTGTCATTATCAACCAATATTATTGGCTGGCTATTTGCTTGGTATTTGTTGGTGGTTGACCGATATACTTCAAAATTTGCCTTTCTTCTTCTGTGTTTAGTCCTGGTTTGATCTATGATATGATTTCTGCCTCTTCCCATTTCTGCGTTTTATACAGCACGGTGTCAATTCTCTAATTGCTTGTCCCCTATGTTTCCTGCCGCCCTCTGTTTATGTTTCCTAAGTAGTATTGTCGGAGTCAGACTAAAACTATCGAGCAGCTCCTAAATTTCTTTCCTCTTTAGGAGACTATAGTCAGGGACTTAAAATCAAGCCACGCGAGCATGTGAGCGTGGTTTGATTTTTGGTCCCTGACTACTAGTCTCCTGAAGAGGTTAGAAATTTAGGTGCGCCCGAGATGGTTTTAGTCTGACTCCGACTATACTACTAAACAACTTGAATAAAGTTTGTATCAAATTTCAATCCGATTACACAACGGCGCTTCCATAATGTACACTACGAATGACAAATACAAATTAAAATAAAACTAAAAGGTCGGCCAAATTTTATTTAAATAAGCACTGTACATTTGCTTTTAGAAGCAAACGACTTTCGAATTCCTTGCATCACTGTTGCGTGCGGGAACACAAACATGCATTTCTCCAGACGCTCACGGAAAGCAACAAAGCATAATTAATTTCCAAATTATTGAATCCAGTTTCAAGAAATCAGCTTAACGATTATAAAGCAAATCAACATTTGAAGACATTTACCATCCATTTGAACTTGACTTTGTACGAGCTGCATTGTTGAATCCTTGATTAATTTTCGGCCAAATACAAAGAGTGTTGTTCTACTTCATCGCTGTTTAGCTCTTAGAAGACCTTGGTGTCCTATTTTTAGCCGGTCGAGTGTTCTTTAGGGTTAGTTCTTTCCATTTTGAACTTCAAAAATGTGTTTCTTTTTTACAAGAGGGGATAAACACCGTCCTGAATTCACCGTTCGAGACGCCATTAAACTTTCCTTCAAAACGGAGCACATGCGAATTTCATCGAATATAAGGGAACTGCTGATTGGCTGGCTCGTATTTGAAAGGGGATTGCTGATAGGCTGTTTCACGACCCGATAGAACGAACGAACGAAACTTCTCAATTACCTTCAAGAATATGAAAGCTGCCTATCGGCAGCAACTAGAGATGTAAGGGTAAAAATTACGTTTGAATATCGCCAATGCGACGTTATTCTGATGGTTCCATTAGCCATTATTTTGTGAAACATTTACCAAATAATAAATTGAAGTCAAAAAGGGTTTGTAAAGTTTTAACGGCACGTATGACTTAAGCGTACAAAAAATGTGCTACACGTGAGTACAGGAAAATGAAGTTCTGAAAGTTTTAGAACGAGTTTTTTAAAATATAGTGGATAGGTCGACTGAGGAAGCTAGAAATACCGCTTAGATAAATCTAATAAAACTTTTAATATCTCAAGTAGCTCATGATATTAATTATCCGGCTAAATAAGGGCTTTGAATACAGACCTACGGTGTGAAAAAAGATAAACAAGTCACTCGCCATGTTCAACGATCGACTTCAAGCTACTTCAAGCTACTTCAAGCACGAGCAGATTTATGCAGAAAGAGAAAACATCGCTCACTTCTGCCTGCCCGGCAGTTATAATGTTTACAAAACATTCTGCCAGGCTTTAGATTTCACTTGTCTCGTAAACGAAAGCCTCAGTACTTCACATTTTCATAGGTCTGGTAAGTTACTTTTCACCCGCCGCCATGTTGTTTCAGACAAGTACCCAGTCTCTCAAGACTTTCCAGGGCTAGATCCAAACGTAAACATTAGGGATGAACCATTGTTTATCTGGAAGCGCAGTCTTCTAGGCCATTCTCGATTATGCTAGTAAAACTGGCATTTTATCCTTCTAGCAATGCTCGGTTTTTGTCCAAAAACTGCTCAAATTATGCTCATCTTTCAAATTTATGCTCATTTGGTTTGAAAAATGCTTTGTTTTATTTTCTCTTAATTTTTCATGCAGTCATAAGCCAATAAATGACGACCATTTGGGTCAGGTGGATGAATCATGATACCTATTGAAACACCAGAAAAAATACCACCAGGTTTTCATCTGAGATGAAACATGTTTTTTATCTGAGATCAAACACTTGCATTTTGATGAGATGTTTTATTGATTATCACAAGTCATGGAAACAATGCAATATAAGAGAAAATATGTCACTACATAATTTCTTATTGTTTCATTTGAGAAGACATGTCAAAAACTCGGGCTTCGATGAAGCACTCGCCCTCGTTTTTGGCATATTACTGACTTAAAAAAATAAATGCAAAATAATGCAACATGTGTGTTTACTTCAACTAGCTCCAACCGCATGAAGTCAAAACATGTTTGCGCTTATTTTTCTCCTGTATAACACTTGTTTATGTTTCTCAAATGTGTCTGGTATTATATAACACAACGTTAGCTCGTACGTTTTATGAAATAATGTTCAAAACGTTCATCGCTTGTTGAAGTAGGATATGATGGCGTGTCTGACGCCATCTTGTTTTGATTTTTAGCAAGGACTGGGTACAACGTCTTAAGAGCAAATGCCCACAAAATTCAGTCAATCCACGGCCAGGGTCAAAATTTTGATTTCGCTCATATTTTGTCTATAGATAGGCATTACCAAGTGAACAAACGTGGTGTAGTTTGTTTTTCCAAAGACCACTTCAATTTGGCGAAAATCAAGAAAAACTATTTCTGCTGTCGGCGACTTCAAAACACCCAAAATTTGAGACAAAATCGGCTGCTTGCAAAACTTTGCTTGCATGCAAAAGGCGTGGAATTTGGGGAAAATCTTTTCCAGTGTATTAATTTATGAAGACTTTTACTCCTAGTTTAGTGGTAAATTTTCATCTTAGCGATAATCTGGAAGGTAAACAATAATATTTTAAAACTGCTTATTTTTCAAGCTACAGAAGTTTTAATTCAACTTGAAAGACGCGATTACAATTTTAAGCATGTGCTACACCTTGGTTTTTCCTCAAACTTAAGCTATAAGGTATTTAAACATTGTACTACAACATATGTAAAAACTGGCTTGGGTAATTTAGTTTGAAGATCACACGAAGTCTTCGAAGTTGAACGAATTTCGGCTGAAATATGAGATATTTGCATAATTATAAAACGTTGCATTGTTGTTGTTGTGATGGCTGAACTTGTTTAAATGATTTCTGATGTGAAATCACTTACCTCAATGCCTTCTTCGGTCTTCTTCTTTTGCCGGTAATTGACTTTATGTCTCCAGCTGATCCGAACATGTTTCCCGAGGTTATTATCCAAGAACTGGCGAGAGTGGCGTGAACAGCAGAATTCATTACAATTATACCTCATTGAATCCTTTGCTGTCAATTTTGATATTATGTGCATTTCAAAAGATTCACACCTTTCATAATGGCGCAAAGTTTCACAGCTAAACTTCCAATTAAGCTTCCAGAGTGCCTGTAAGGCTAAGGCAGGGTTTATTCTTATCCTTCTAACTTGCGAGGTTATTCTCAGTTCTTTCTGTTTGACGGTGATTACGGGAGTTGCGTGACAGAACAATGCCCTTCGCACCGAGAGGGTGTAGGGAAACAACGATCACGGATAGGAACCAAAAAAAAAAATTGTTGGAAGAAATGCTTCTGTTACCTTAACTGAGTTCACACTTTGTAAATATTTGTCAAATTTCTTAGTATTAATCAAGTCACAAATTATTGCTTTTATTTATAGTCCATTGTCTGGTGCAGTCTAATATCATAGTACAATTTAACCTGTAAGGAGGTAAAAGAGCCTATAAAAGAATAAGAATTCATTGGCTTCTTTTTCAAAAACTTACAAATAGCGTTATCACAAGTGGCAGGTCTAATTGTTAAGGCAACTGCCATAGAATTATTATTACAACTCTAACATCGTGTAATTCCGCTTTATTTTTAGTTAACAATTGGTCTGAACTTCTGAACTGAATGTTAGGAATCCAAAATACTAAAGGCTTCAGTAACGCCAAATTTTGCTGGCTGTATATTTACTCTTTTCGATCATATTCAGGGGCATAGCCAAGGGGGAGGGGGGGTGTCCTGGGGTGCTCGTGACCCCCTCCCCCCCCCTTTTAAGTAAACAACATACAAATCTTTTAATTCAGGTGGCGAAAAAGCGCGAATCCAAAGAATCGACATGTCATTTATCTTTTCTAGTGCTAGATAGTTACATACTTCATTTTCAGGACCTAGCATCTGCAGTGGACCATGTAAGTACCCTGGGTGTGACACAGTGTGATCCCCCAACCCACTCTTGGAAAGTCCTAACTACGACGCTGATATTTCCACAATATTTCACAATTAAGGTATTAGACTAAAACGTGGCCTGTCAGTGGGTGACTCTGCCTGGGTCCAACCTGGATGATGCTGTGATGACTCATCATCTCTAGCGAGAACTGTACTCAATTCAAAGAAAAATTACGCGCCTGATGGACTCTGGTCAGCAATTATCTACTTATTTTGGAGCTTAACTCGTGACCTAAACCGATACACTCTGTAAATGTTTTCAGGAATATATTGCCGATATATAACATGTTAACAGAAGTTTATACTTCTGGCCTTATTGAATGCCCTATAGAACACTACTTTCTCATGTTGAGTAAGTGGGAGTAAGGAGCTTTCGTCTTCCCCTTGTTGCCGGCAATTGGGATATACTTTGATAGCCTGAATTTTAATTTCAGATTCGGATTTTCAGATTGGGTGGATTAAGAGCAACTTCGTGAAGAATTTCGCTATCTTAACGTACCGAAGACTTCGTCGTTCTTTGCGTTCTACTTTTTGTCAAAATCACTTTCAGTTAGACCAGTCTTGGGAAGAAAACTGAAATCTGCTGGCGTGTCAGAAATTCAGAATTGGTAAAAAGGCGGTTAAATTCCCACTGCTCTCCCGGCCGGGCAGTCATCGTGGCCTTGACTACTGACGCTGTATCCACTTTCTGGCCGTTTGCTTTCCCAATAAGGAATTTGCTGGAAAAATAATCTTTCTGCTTTTCTGTAAATCGTGTTCTTCAAACGTGACTGGACTTCCGGTACCCATCCGATTGGTACACACTGTAGATTCGAAAGGATTAGTCGCTTTCTAAGTTCCTGTATCGGTGACACACCACCTGCAGACGGTTCCTGTTGCATAGTCGAGCACTGCACTGTCAAGAAGTAGTTTATGTTCTGAAGTACGTTCATGTTTTCCAAGGTCCAGATGGTGCTGCAAGGAGGAAAATCTCTGATACGTTTCTAAGCATCTTTTCCGTTGACAAGAGAAAAAACGGTTGAGGTACCAGTCGCAGCCACAGTCGCAGCCCCAATGTAACATCGACACACGGAATACTCCCGATGACTGGACAGAATCTACCATTTCCTCAGAAGCTTACTAGATGTTAGACCCTTGTTTTATGTGGACTCTCGTGACCTCTCTCGTGTGCCATTCAATAGACGCCACCTTCCGACCACATAATTATAATCAATAATTCGTGTTTTTCGATTGGGGACAGCAAATGAAATAATCGACTCAAGATATCTCAAAAGCCAAAAAAAAAATACCAATACCAAAAAATAAAGACCCCCCCCCCCCTCCCCCCCCGCCTCTACCCCTCTACCCTAGATCCACCACTGGTTTTGCCAGAAAAGGCATAAACTTAGTTCACCAGTGGTTAAGAAGAAAAAATATTTTTGATGTTTATTTTTATTGACATATATATAGAAGTACAAACATGATAAATTCGAGATTCTCGTAACACGATCTGTGAGCCCGCTTTGCTGAAACCTCTATATGCTTATATTGGAAGCACTTAAAGGAGAAGGTCACTCCAGAAATCGTATTTTTTTTGTTATCACCAATAAAAAGTTCACATAAGGGTTAGCTTCTCACCGAAGTTTCATCGTCTGAAGTTCATGATATCCTAACGAAATTCGTCTTCAAAGAAGCCCAAAATTCGGCATCGCGAGCCGCCATTTTGAAATGAAACTGAGCAGCCTGGCCGCGTTCGTGACGTCATTCCGTCCGAGCGATTTTGTGCGGCTGCCAAGCTTGTTTATAAATTGCATGCACGAGGTGATGGCTGCTCTTGGACCGTATCGTTTCGAGCCAGAACGTGCTCATAATCCCGACAATAGCGACAGTGACGACGAAGAACCAAACGATCGGTTAGGAGGAGCATTCTGGTGCACTTGTGAGCGATGTGAAGTCATGGCGACCCAAAAAGAATGTGTTTGTTGCCGAGAAGAGCGAAAGTCAGAAACCAAGATGGAAGGTATAATTTGTTTATCAATGGTCGAGTTGTTGAAAAAGGAAATGTATTTTTAATTGTAAACTGCTTTAATACTGAAAGGCGGTTTAAAATAAAGCTACAAAGCTGATTGTGTCTGTTATTTATTATTTTAATTACTGCTTGGCGGTGTGACACGAAGGAATTTCTTGTATCACTGAAAATAATGAGTACTTTTCGATTGTGTGTTTAAATTGAGCGGTGCTAGGAACTGCGATCGTAGGTTTCCACTACTGCAACAGATCGCCTTTACCTTCACCGATGCAGAATCGGTAAGAATGTTATACAATTAAAGTAATGACTAGTTTAGGAGTTTGTAAACTGACTAGTGCAACCATGGCCAAGAAGTACCATCCGAAAGCCCAGCATTATTCCTACAACAGGATGAGGTGCCGCACCCAGCTTGCAGTTATCGACAACAACTGGAGTCAGGGGAGGAGCGATTCGAGTGTGCCTACCCTAAGTTTCAGAAAAAGTGGGTTGCAAAACCAATCTATGAGTAGAAGTCTTACCAATTTGTCAAAGATCTTATGAGGGACACAGTTTTTCTCAAGCAAGGTGTCATTAATATAGCTCCCCTTCAAACACCAGTGCTGCCTGCAAATATATCCCCAGCTCCCCGTGGGAACAAAAAAGAAATTATTGAGCAACGCACATCTAGGTTTCATTAGCTTTTTACACGTGAAAGTGCTAATGAAGACATTTTAAACCTAAACCACTTTTTAACCTGGTAATTTAAGTGATGCTGAAAGAAGGGGATTTTCATCCAGTCTTCAAAGAGTTAAATGATTAGAAGGATTGTCTCCATTGGGAGAAATAATGGATTATGTAACCTTGTCCTTGGTATAAAGTTTGTGGAATTGTCACTGTGATACAGTCTGTTTGTTCTCTGGGGGAGGGGGGTGAAAGTTCCAAGACAGAAGGGAGGATTTTTTTTTATTTAATGTTCTCTTTTTAAAAGGTACTAAAGTAATGAAAGTGAGGCATCCTTTTAAGACATTCATGTTTGAAAGCATTTCCAGATTTGTGGACATCTTGATCTCTTGTTCCTGAATTATAGCTATGGCAACTTTGCATTGTTTATAATAACAAGACAATAATGTGGTTTTACCTTGATGTGTCTATTCTGTTCAAAAAGACTCTCAATTTTAACCCACTGAGTTCAAAGCAGTTGTGAAGTATTCAACAACAAAAAGAGTTTTAATACTCTGTTGCTCTAAGCCATAACGTCAGCCAGCAGTGTGAAATTTTTCCTGATGTAATGCACTAGAAGTGAAAAGTATTATAACAGGTTCTGGAAATTTCAAGACTATTAGTTTTAATTTTGGGTAAAAGATCATGCAAACAACTTATTTGCAATGAGAATGTAGTTTCACACTCGTGTTGGAGCAGAGAATATTACAATAAAATAATTATAATGATCGTATACATAAAAGACAAATAATCAGCATGTGAAAGAGATTAAAGCAAATTAAATCACTTTTCTTAAGGTTTGGTATGTTATCCACAGATAAATCAAGTGACTATTTAGTAAATAGGGTTGATGACCACTGGAGAGGCCTATCCATCCCTTATGCAAGTTGGGCCTAATGAAAAAAATGACCCTATTTAACCAGCCTTGTTGTTAAAATTATTTTGATGGGTTCAGTAAAATAGAGTGTTTATTTGTAGATTTACTTTTTACAACATTCACACACTTGTGATAGAAGAGGAAACACTTTAGACCCACACTGTGAACTGCAACCCCTACACCAGCTTGAGTATTGTGAAATTACACACCAACATGCATTTACAATTTTTTTAAAGTTTCACAAGGTATGTTTTCAATGCTTCATGGGTCTGCATACATCTTCAACACTTGAGTTGGAGCCACGTTTGCAGCTCTTCCAAAAAGAATAAAAAAAAATATTCAAAAAATGCCAAGTCTAACTCTGTGATTGTGGCCTCCTTAAATCTAGTGTAATTTCCATCAGCCTCTGGAAACTGTTTTCTAATGGCCAGGACAACACAGGCTGGAATCACCTTCCTTCTCTTCCTACCCAGGTTTCGATACACTGACGGTAAGCAGCATAGCGGTAGTTGCTGGAGATCGCAATGGGCAATTTACATTTGTAAAATTATAATGATAATAAGTGTAATATCAATATTTTGCCTTTGGAAAATATACAAACACTAATAATTTAGTACAAGTGTTTTCAAAAAATATGTGGGATATTTAAAAGCACAAAGAAATTTGGAAATAACTTTTTTTTAAATTATGAAAAGATTGAATGATAATTTAAGAGTTAAATTTAAATTCAGTATGATCCAGGCATAAAGTAAATCTAATTTCAATATGCTCAGAACATGTAATAATAATGCCAATTAACAAGCCTGCACTAGTCATTTGCAAACTCCTAAACTAGTCATTACTTTAATTGTAAAACATTCTTACCGATTCTGCATCGGTGAAGGTAAAGGCGATCTGTTGCAGTAGTGGAAACCTACGATCGCAGTTCCTAGCACCGCTCGATTAAAACACCATCGAAAAGTACTCATTATTTTCAGTGATACAAGAAATTCCTTCGTGTCACATCGCCAAGCAGTAATTAAAATAATAAAAAAACAGACACAATCAGATCAAGAAACGCAAGTATGTGGCTTTATTTTAAACCGCCTTTCAGTATTAAAGCAGTTTACAATTAAAAATACATTTCCTTTTTTAACAACTCGACCATTGATAAACAAATTATACCTTCCATCTTGGTTTCTGACTTTCGCTCTTCTCAGCAACAAACACATTCTTTTTGGGTCGCCATGACTTCACATCGCTCACAAGTGCACCAGAATGTTTCTCCTAACCGATCGTTTGGTTCTTCGTCGTCACTGTCGCTATTGTCGGGATTATGAGCACGCTTTGGCTCGAAACGATACGGTCGTAGAGCAGCCATCACCTCGTGCATGCAATTTATAAACAAGCTTGGCAGCCGCACAAAATCGCTCGGACGGAATGACGTCACGAACGCGGCCAGGCTGCTCAGTTTCATTTCAAAATGGCGGCTCGCGATGCCGAATTTTGGGCTTCTTTGAAGACGAATTTCATTAGGATAACATGAACTTCAGACGATGAAACTTCGGTGAGAAGCTAACCTTTATGTGAACTTTTTATTGGTGATAACAAAAAAATACGATTTCTGGAGTGACCTTCTCCTTTAACATATGTCCGGAAACTCGACACCTCCAACCAATACCCAAATTATAACAGTACGTTGTAGAAATTAATCGGTGGATTATAAAATAAAGAAACCCCTTAATTTCTGGCTTTCTAGTATATTAGAGGATAATACCCCTGGCTGAAAGACTGTCCCTTTTTCACAGTTGCCCGCAAAGCTTCGCTTTTCGGCCAAATGGAATTCGGACAATCGATATTCGTGGAGCTGGAAAAGATGCGTGCTTTTGCCAGAATTAATTCAACAAAGTGCCACTATTAAAAGGAATACATTCCTCTATTTTGTTCCTGTCCCTTTTGTCAAGGCCACATTGGCCTCCCACAGTTGAGGTGTAAACAAAACTGGATGGTTAGTTAAATTAAGTACTACAAGCAAACAGAATATATTATTATAAAACCTTTTCTTTGTGTTTTTTTGTGAATGACTTGTCCTCGTCACGCAACACCTTCTATCTACGGGGCAACAATAAGGCTACGCTGATCACTGCACTCCTTCTCAATTCACGACTTTGTTCTGACCAATTAAGCGGGCTGAACTGAGAAAAAGCCCTTCCCCCAATAATATTAAATAAATAAATGTGATATCAGAGGTTTGTTAAATTACACGTAAATGTTCGGCCATGACCTTCATTCAGTATAAAGGTCAAATTAAAACAGCGGACTTCTAAATCAGTACATTTTAGCTTCAAAGAAGTCAACAACAGGCAGAATACGCGCCACATGTTTAAGGAAAAGGATTTTAAATTCGATGTTTACACTTAAATCAGATTTCTGCTCGGGAAGTGCCCAGGAAGTGCCATGGATCCATTTGGTAGTGAAAGAGCGCTTGCGTTAATTATTCAATTATCTCATATTTCATCTGAAAATTTGCTCAACTTCGAAGACTTCGTGTGACTAGCAAACTAAATTACCCAAGCCAGTTTTTACACATGTTCTAGAAGAATGTTTAAATATCTTATAGCTTAAGTTTGAGGAAAAACCAAGGTATAGCACATGCTTAAAATTGTAATCGCGTTTTTCAAGTTGAATTAAAACTTCTGTCGCTTGAAAAATACGCAGTTCTAAAATATTATTGTTTACCTTCCAGATTATCGCTAAGATGAAAATTTACCACTAAACTAGGAGTAAAAGTCTTCATAAATTAATACACTGGAAAAGATTTTCCCCAAATTCCATGCCTTTTGCATGCAAGCAAAGTTTTGCAAGCAGCCGATTTTGTCTCAAATTTTGGGTGTTTTGAAGTCGCCGACAGCAGTAATAGTTTTTCTCGATTTTCGACAAATTGAAGCGGTCTTTGGAAAAATAAACTACACCACGTTTTGTTATTTGGTAATGTCTATCTATAGACAAAATATGAAGGAAATCAAAATTTTGAGCCTGGCCGCGAAATTTCAATTTTGCGCGATTTTAACTGGCATTCGCTCTTAACATTTTCCGCTGACCGGCTAGGCCTTCGCCCAAGTCACAACTATAATGGAGAAAGAGCATTTATGTGGAGAGCTTGGAGAATCGGAGTTTCCTGAAGATTCAATTAGAAGTGTTAGAACCAAAAATAAGCTCAAAGCTATGCTTTTGACAACAAAATTTAGATAAAATTGGCAGAAAATGTTTAATTATGCTAAAAACTCCTGATTATGCTTGCAATTCTTTTTTGAAAAAAAGCACCAAAAAAATGCTTGTTCAGCAAAATTATGCCGGAAAAAAATGCTTGCATAATCGGGAAGGGCGTACGATATTCAAGACAGACAATTTTTTCGGTGTCGTTCTCTGTGCAAACAATTTTTTCTGGCTCCATCTTCCTGCGGACAATGCTTTTGATGTCTACAAACAATTTATTTGGGCTTTTTTGCTATTGCAAACAATTTTTTTCACCATACGTGTAAAATTACATATCCAATTGGACTTCACTCTAGCTATGAATTTAGTTATTCTAAGGGGACAGACCACGAACACAATAGTAGCTCCTGTAAATATCTAATTGTTGTAACCGTTCATCAGTAGGATACCTAAAATGCGTGCATTTCTACAATTGGTTTCGGCTCCATTAAATCCTAATGAATGAGAAGAATTTGGACGGATAATGAAAGCCAGACTTCAAAGTTTCAGGGAAATCGAGTCAGAAATGGTGAAGGTATTAGGGTATTAGAGTTTTTAGACAGGCATACAGCCCGTCATTTATTTCGATCGAGTCACCTTAAATCACTTTAAATTGGCGATGAGTATCGTCACCAACCTTTTTGAGTCACGTGTTATGCTATTTGCCAAACATCTCCAGTACGTACACCGTCAATTTGAACGCCTTGAGGACAAGGTTGTGAATACATGAATTAGTCGTCATTTAGTTTCAAGAATTATCATCCCCAAAGAACGCAGCATAACTAATCAATTGTTCTAAATCTCTACTTTTTTCATAGCATGCGCGAACACAAAAGAGTGGGGTGGGTAGGGGTGTAGGTTTTCATGTTGCTGACATATCGCGGATCTGAAAACCATAAACGCCTTAAAACACACCCCTCCATTTTATTCATCTCCCACCCAACTAGCCCTTAATAGCTTTCAGGCTGCTGTCGACATGTCGTCATGCTGGCGCGTACATTCGCAGTCTGCTTGCTCGCTTCAAGAAGTTTGTTTTTCATCGTTCTCACCTTCCCTATATCAATCTTCTTTTTTCTTCCATGCTCTCCACTTGCTTTGGCCAGTGTGACTCAAAGGGCCTCGCTGTGGAGTCGGTTTCCATAGCAACCGTCCAAGCACCTACCTCTCAGTCCGTTCCCGCCCTGCCTCGGGGACCACTCCGCAAGTGCCTTCCCCTTAGCCAAATCTCGCCTTCAGTTCGTTGAGTAGTGTAACAGACATTAGCGTCCCAGACCAGAAGTATCGTGGACTCTGGGGAAGAGAACCGTTCGTTTCATTTAAAGTCTCCGGTGCGTGCGCACAGTTAAACCGGAGCCATGAATGCCCCAGAGGGCAGAGGACGACCCAGCTCAGTCGCAGCTGACGGGGAATCCGCACGTTCTAGGAACGACATTGAAAATCTTCAAACTCGTTTATCGACCGCGGGTTAAGAGGAACGAATATCAAGACCCTTGGAACAAGGATCCAAAAAATGCAACAATGTTACGTTGGAAACACCTCTATCTGTAATAGTGCTCCTATTGATTTCCTATTTATAGCTAGAATGATGACCGACCAAAGTATTGACGGAATTAAATATTTGTATAAGTGTAGATCAGCGTGGCTTTTTACACCTGTATTCGTCATTGCCTTCACCAGGTCGTTGGAGGTTCGTTTTCACTGGCACTTTTACAATCATACTCTTTTGTGTTATTTTGTGTTCCCATCTTTCTTGTAACCAATCCTTAGAATAATGTGAATGAGCGAAATGCTGTAAATGATCTAATTAACGCCCACTCTCAAAGAAATACCACCCCCTCCCTCTGAGGTGTAAAGTTTGTATCAGAGGCACCACACCAATAAACACCCCGTGTCTAATAGACGCCAACGCCAACTGAGCAAACAAAGTTGACCCTCATGCGATGTCGATGAAGACATCGATATCGAACTAGCTATGAACGACATCTTTATGCTTTGCATTAGCAAAGATCAGACTAGTCTCCTACTCACAAAATCTGTTTCCTATCTTAATCCGGGAGCAAACTTCGCATCGTATTTATATATTTGTCTTGTTGACGTTGTAACTGTTAAAGTGAAATGACTGTCTCTTTCTGATAAAAGCCTCATATCGAATTAAGAGTCTAACACTCCCGCTTGGACTCCTTAAAATTAAAAAGACGCCCGGGGCGTTTATTAGATCATTTACGGTAAGACTAAATTTTCGATTTCTTCGTTTTTAAAAAGAGAATTAAAAAAGGTGGAAAAAGCCATGGCGAATTGTGGCGTATTGGATCTTTTATTGACGACTCCATATTTATACCATGGCACCTCAATGTCCGGTCCTTCTTGAAAGTACATAAACCAAGCCATGACAATCGCAATATGATCTGACTCGGAGTGCAATTTGAGACAAAAATACACCCGTACGTGTCTCAAGTCCCTCTGTCACGCAATCAACTATTGTCGCTGTTCTTCGTAAAACGACAGCACCAAAAACCACTGGATGGAAATGGTAAGTGTATAATTTCTTTGCAGTTGAAACATGTTTTTTTTATATGTGAACAAAACACGCGACCGGATTCTAAAACAAGTCAGTTTTCATGATCGATGGAGATTTGATGTCTCGCCGCCAACTTGTTTTGATAACATCTGTTCTTAAATTACTATGGTGCTGAACAATACGACAATTTGCAGCTTACACACCAAGTGGGCGATGCCAAAAACGCTTCAAGGGAATGACTTTTATGCTATGATGCTTGCTTGTGGGGATATCTTTCACATTGGTGCGGTGCGACCAGGAGGTCGATATGACCTTTGCGTTTGTTAGAATTTGTTTAATATGCTTACTACCAGCCAACGACTTTCAGTAGTTAAACCTACTAACGAATTTGAAAGTAATTTCATTCAAAAAAGCTTCAAAACGATGTTTTACTTCTTTAGGCGACATTCTATTTAGTTTACATGTTATAAACTCTGAACTTATCATGATTTCCGTGTTGAGCTCATTTGCATATCGACACGAAGAAAATAACATTTATTGATGCAAATCTGTTATTCCTTTTAAACTTAACAAGGATTTTACTGATAAATAGAGACACCACTTCCTTGGCAATCTATAGATAGTTTCAAATTTGATTGAAGAAACGCCTCATCTCTACAAACAATGACTTTTCATACTCCACCTTTTCGACACGAATTGAATACTAGGGGGAATTGAAATTTTGCTAGCTAAACGAAATAAATGACACAATTCTACTTAACGTTTTTCTATTGGTTGGGGCTTGAACTGTCTTATGTATGTAAAAGTTTCGTTTAATTTCTTTTAATATTTAGCCAGTAGCAGGGGATCAAACATGGCGTATATGGTTACGTCGAATTTAGGCACTTTCCACTGTCTGATAATTTGATTGACATTCCTCCAAAACAATAAACAATTGAACAAAATTGTTGCACATAGTTAATGTACTAGTAGAGTTACAGAAGTGTGCGAAGTTTGAGCGAAATCGGTGAGATGTGCTATAGACTCGCCTGCATGACTGTCATGTGACTTCCTCATAATTTTGGTAATGTTTTGTTCGAACACGATATTAGAATGATTGTGTCGAAAACAAACTGCATTCTGGTGTCCCTTTTACGGACTAATGGCCATTTGAAAAACAAAACAAAAATAAGAAAAAAATTTATTTTTCGTCATCTGCCACGAAATTCGTATTTGGCTAGACATTTACTAATAGAGTCGCTCTGAACAAAGACACTGGAAGCTATACTTTTCATACAACTACGTGGTTTATTTTATTTAATACCATTTCTTGCGCATACAGTTATTGTAAACGACACTGTTGATTACAACTCGCAGTACTGTAGATCTTCTTCCGAAGGGGTGGTTGGCGGTGGGGTGGTTGGCTGTGGGGTTGTTGGCTGTGGGGTGGTTGGCTGTGCGGTGGTTGGCTGTACGGTAGTGGGCGCTTCGGTCGGTGGCGAAACTGTTGACATAAATCGCAAAAATATTTGTTGGCTCACAATTCGTTTCATTGAAAACAAAGAAATTGCTTAATATAAACTTATTGACAGATCCCACCATCTTGAAGCTATTTCAAATACAGCGCAATCCCATCAATCCAGTCACCAACGAGCCACAAAAATTTGGCCATGTTAATGGGGTTTCGGTATTAAAAAGGTTCTTCAGTTAAAGAAGAAAATGATTGAGTAATACTTTGCTCGGGTCAAAATAAAGTGGCTGTAATAACGTGGTGGCTGCATTAACGAGGGACCTTGAGGCGTTCTCCATTGTTTGTAAACTGCTAACTTGTTTATAAACTATGGGAAATTACTGTTATCGGGCTAGTTTCAAAACCATTTATTAATAACTGACTAGGTACAAAACTTGTGGCAGTTTTTTATCTATTGCCCAATCGGCGAGCTGCATCTGATCGCGCCACGTTCGTGCCTTCTACCATGTGCATGGTTATTAATTTTTTTGCACTGATTGCTATGTATGCTCGTTTATCGGAACTTTCGCCCAAGAAAAGTGACTGAAAGCCTGAGAAATAACAAAATTAAGCATGGTTGCAAGAGAGTACTTTTGTCACTTCGTAAGTTTTGATGCCTCTTCGAAGACCAGGCTGTGACTATACCTTAAATTCCGAAGAGTTAAAGTATTAATTAAGGTAAAAGTCAACAAAGATATCTACTCACTTGCGGTGCCATACACCTCCACTCTAAGACAGTTCCAATTATTTCGGTTTGTTGGATGAAATCGAACATATCTTGCAGACACTGTCGATGGTAACTTGTGTTGGTCAACTGTGCCGCTGTTACCTTGTCTGTGAAATTCCTATCGATTAAATAAAGCCACAGATTGTGAGCAATCTTTTAAACAACATTATTGGAAACAAGAAACCGTTTTATCCTGTCATGTACTCAAGATTCTCAGATTCTGACGATTCTCATCAAAATATATCATTATCTTTGAACTGATAGTTAACAATTTTCCACGAGTGCACGTTGGCTAAAACCAATCTCATTTCCAACAATCGCGAGTGGAATAAATGTTTTATTAAAAACACCCAACGTATTACAATATTTGTGCTCCCCGGTTATTCTCGCTGACGCGTACACCCACCATATTTGTGGTCCATTGTATATGAGATTAGATACAATGGCCTATAAACCAAAGAAAGCTCAGCAATTGCAATAAACCATGGCCAGTTTTTAATAATGAATAGAATGTTCGTAAAGTAATGATCATCGTAATGCAGATCTCACCACTTCCACGTCATTTGCATCCTTATAAGGTGTCCAAACGTTTCCATCCGATGAGTAAGACAGCTTGAAGTCTGTGACCCATTCATTGCCAGTTATGTCTCCCTGGGTAGCAAGAGCACACACGAGAATCTCAATTCCAAGATCAACCTGCAGCCAGTCGTCATTGCTGTCAGCTCCTTTGGCACACCAGCCATCGCCTCTGTCTCCGTTAAGTCGACCGTATGCGGCCTGGTAACCATCGCCATATTGAGAAGAAGCTGTCATACGATCGTCTGGGATTTTTGATTGATCAGAAACTCCTACAGGCTCGGTATAGCAGTCATCAACTAGTTTTAAAACCATTAATAACTGATTAGGTACAAAATGTGTGGCAGTTTTTTTTTCTTTTGGCTAATCGGCGAGCTGCATCTGATCGCGCCACGTTCGTGCCTTCTACCATGTCCATGGTTGTTAAGTTTTTTTTTTTTGCCACTGCTTGCTATACTCGTTTTGCTGTTTTATCGGAAGTTTCGTTGAGGAAAATGACTGAAAATATCGCGACAAAGCCCGAGAAATTGCAAAAGTGAGCATGGTACAAGAGAGTTCTTTGGCACTTCTTTAGTAATGACGACTCTTCGAAGACCAGGCTGTAACTATACCTTAAATTTCCAAGAGTTAAGGTATATTAAAAGTAAAATTCAACAAAGATATCTACTCACCTGCGGTGCCATACACCTCGACTCTAAGACAGTTCCAAATATTTTGGTTTGTTGGATGAAATCGAACATATCTTGTAGACACTGTCGATGGTAACTTGTGTTGGTCAACTGTGTTGCTGTTACCTTGTCTGTGAAATTCCTATCGATTAAATAAAGCCACAGATTGTAAGCACTCTTTTAAAGAACATTATCCGAAACAAGGAACCGTTTTATCCTGTCCTGTATTCAAGATGACGATTCTCTTCAAATTATAACGAAGCTCCGGCTTGCGAAGTTCGCCTGCGGAGCACCATGGGTAAGGAACGTTTTTTAACCTAACGATGCGAGAAATTTAAGTTATGACGTCAGCGTACGCCCAACCGCCCGTACAGACTCTGGGGTAGGGGGAGGGAAGTCCCAAGGCAACCCTACAGAGGGGGAGCGTTCACTTGGCGGCAAAATCGTTGACGCGTTGTTCACTTTGAAAGCCGAATGAAAGACGTAAAGAAAATAGGAGGACGAAAATATTCCTCGCTCTATCTCCTCTAAAATTTTCTACATCGTGGAAAGTTATGACAAATGATTTAGGTTAACAGGAACATCCGTAATAATCGCCCAATTTCGATATATTAAAATTCAGCCTAAAGCAATAGACCTCAGTACGAGGCTCCGGAGAATAAACTATAGAGTTTGTGGGGCTTATTTCCAAGAGCGTCCTAGTGAAGTTTATTGTCTTAGGCTGAATTTTAAAATATCGAAATTGGGTTATTGCGGAGGAGAAGATATATTCCTCTGTATTCTTCTGAGAGATTCTGCTTGTCGAAGCCAAGAAAGTATTACTATAAATATCATGTTATTTCGGAAAGACACACTAACATCGTTACTTTCGACACACTAATTTACATATGCGATTGACAAAACTAGTTTCGTCTAAGACCTCTTCAGTCGATCGCCATACAATATTGGAATATAAACATACGTTATGTAGCAACATACGAAAAAAAGACCACTCGATACCAGGTCTTTATCATTTGAAACAAGGCCCTTGAAACAAGAGTTCAGAGTTCAGTTCGCTACAACGTGACAACAGTCCTTGGGATGTGGACGTAATTTCACTCACTTTTGGAGTTAAATAGCATTCATAACCTTACTAATCAAAACCGACTCTGTGACCTGCCTCAACATCGCGTCGTCACGAGAAGTTCCTGTTACATTCATCACAAATTCTGGAACGTTCCCTCCATGTCTGTCACACGAATGCCTCCACATCACATAACGTTCGTCCCGAAGTTCCAGAGCATTCAGATGTTCGCGAGTGTAAGCGAGTGTAATGATAATAATAATAATAATAATAATAATAATAATAATAATAATAATAATAATAATAATAATAATAATACTAATAATAATAATAATAATAATAATAATAATAATAATAATAATAATAATAATAATAATAATAATAATAATAACATATTTATGCAGGATGACCATTTCAGTTATAAAAACTGCTATCAACATGGGTCCTGCCAAAAAAAAAAAAAAAAAAACTAGACCTAAAAAAAGCTATATAAGAAATCGAGAAATTATCCTAAAACTAGAATTCATATACAATTATTAAAAATATTTGCCCCTTTGTAAAAAAACGCTCTTTTAGTTAGAGGAAGATTTAACTGAAACAACGCTAGATTTTGTTGGTGATCTATCTGAAGCTACAAGCACTTCGTGACGTCTCCCCAATATTCTTGTTACATGAAGCCTTACACAACAGCTCGTAAGTAACACCGGTACTGCGGCAAGATCCCTTTCCGTCAGCTCGGCAGACCAGACAATCGACCTTTGCACACCGCTTCGGTTCGAACGGGTCTGACTTCTGCACCATGCTCTTGAGTGTTGTTTCTGACTGCTCGACAACTCTGACTTTAAATCCTGTCTCCTTGATCTCTTTCATGTAATGATGTTTAAGCTGGGACCCCGGTGTTGCGGGAATGAAAATCACTGTGTCAAACCCTCCTTTCTTGTACCAGTTCTCACCCTTCCTCCGTTTCTCTCGTGCTCGGTCCAACTTTCTCCATTCTCTTCGCCTGTACAGCGGCGTCTCATCACTTGCATCTAGTTCTATCAGGCGGGTGTATGCATTCAACGCTGGTCTTACCACGTCTGTTCGAAACGTCTGATCGTAACCAGAGTACTGGAGTCGCAATATCATGTGGTTGACATGGGCAACAACAGTTTCCCAAGAGAGCTCTCTACTGCAGTTGAAAAGTACTCTCAAGACTTCCTGTTTTATTATTGTTCTCTTGCAGCTCCATGGTAAGACTGATCTCGCATTAACCGCGGATCTGGTGGAAACATCTTTGTAGTAGAACTCATGTAACACCACCTTGACTTCACGCTCTTGTGCACTATCTACCACCCTGTTCCTCTTCTCCACCCAGCCTTTCAAGTCTAGTATGGGTAGTTTCCCATCCCTGTGTCGTGAAGGGTAATCAACCTCTACCTCAATCGACAATTGAATGCTGTTTCCAAGTGACTGTACCAGGAGCATGCATCTTCTATCCGCTTCGACATATTGCTCTAATTTAGCAACGTGCTCATCCTGGATCACCTTACTCTCAACAAACCTGAGGCCAGAGCTCAGGGAGTGTCCATAATGACATTTATGTCATCAACATACTTCTTGTACACCCGTAACTTTAGCCCATTATATTATCCTCCACCTTTTTCACAAACTGCCTGTCCCACCAGACCATAAACCACTGAGACAGAACCCCAGTAAGTTCTAGTTCTGTGGGACCTCCCCTCGATTGCAACTTAATCTCGTTTTAAACGTGTACATGTGGTTCTCCATGATAAACAAAAGGTCTATCTTCATTGCCCCGGTGAACATCTTTAATTTCTGATAGTGACTTCATCGGGATCTTCGGCCGGGGGTAACCAAGGCTTATACCTTTTGGTTCTGTTTTCATCTAGAGCACACCCTGTGATGGTGGGTGGTCGGGCTCTGTTGGTCCTGCGTCATGGGCAAAACTGCAACAGCCCCACATCTCTCAACTCTGCCTCAGTCCTGTTCAACGCAAGATACAACCCCAACTCCTCAGCATTCACCCCGACAATTTGTACACTGTTTGTGTGGAAAACCTCACATACTTTCTCTACTGTAAAAGCGATGTCCAAACTCGAATACAGCTCCCTAACATTTGCTGAGCCAACAACGTTATCCTCCGTAATCTCGGCCAACATCTCCCCGGTATTCAGGCACACACTTTCCTCTTCTTTCCACACCTCTCGTCACTGATTAACTCTACGTCTCCATAGCACTGGGGATTCGACGGTACCGTTTGCAACAGTTATTTCTTCTACTTCTGTCACGCAATCCACCACCTCCTTCCGACCATACTTTTGACATAGGAAAACGACTTTCGTCCTCGCTCCTCTTATCTCTCAAAACCTTCCAATGCTTTCGCTTCTCCCTCTCCAACTCTTTGTTGAAAGAAACACGACACCTTCATCCTGTAAGACACGTCTGGACTATCGAGCGGTCTTTTTATCGTGTGTTGCTATACATAACGTATGTTTATATTCAATTATTATATACTCGACAAAATATCACGTTTTTGATTGGTCAAAAACGAATGCATAAATAGGTTATAGAGTGCAAATAGAGGTTATAGAGTGCAACACGGAAGTTGCTATGGAAACACAGGGGAAGCGCCAAATTTGAACAACAAATTAAAAAATGGCGGACAGTCGGTTTGCTTCGTCAAACCAAAACATTATCGAGCTAAAAATGCAAAAAAAAAAACGTTGAAAGTTACACAAACCTGGTTGAATGTCTGGCAAACATGGGCAACAGAAAGAAAAGTAAATCCAAAAATGGAAGAATAAGAGCAAGAACAACTCGACGAAATGTTCCAAATCTTCTACACTGAAATACGCACAAAAGACGGGTCTGACTACGAACCTGAGAGTTTAAAATCCATGCTGGCAGTCTTCGACCGCTATTTAAAAGAGCATGGCTACAAGTATTCTATAATAAGAGACCGAGAGTTCCACCAGTCGAAATTGGTACTTGAAGGAAAAGTGAGATGTCTTCGACAACAAGGCAAAGGCAAAAGACCCAACACCGCGAACGCATTGACAACCGAGAAAGAAGAAATGCTATGGAGTAAACAAATTCTCGGTGATGCAGCCCAAGAGTTCTTTCCCAGACGATGTGGTGGATCTTGACTCAACGTTTTGGTCTGAGAGGAAGACAGGAACACCATTCAATGGAAGTCGAGGACTTCACTTTTTGGTTGGACGACAGCGGCACAGAGTACGTCACATTTAAAGAAAATCCTACAAAGACGAGGCAGGGAGGACTTAACACAAAACATCGTAGTGTTCTGCCAAAAATGTTCGCTACTGGCGGTCAGAGATGTCCCGTTGAGCTGCTGAAGCAATACCTCAGTAAACGTCCCCAAGAGCTACGAGAAAAAGGTCCTTTTTACCTTGCCATAATCGAAAATCCCAAAACAAAAGTTTGGTACAAGAAGCAGCGGTTCGGCATAAACAGTATCGACAATATGATGAAGAACGTTGTAAAGAACACACCTCTGGAGAAAAGCAAGAAGAGATCGACTAACCACAGCGCAAGGAAGACAGTTGTGAAGAAACTCAGGGCAGCAAGCGTCGAGAGGCAGTCGATAATCTAGGTCACTGGCCACGCAAACGAAAAATCGCTTAACGACTACTATGAAGGTAGCGAGAAGGAACCGCATCAGCTCTCTAACATTATCAGCATGCCTCCACAGTCAGCAGCTTTGAGCAGTTTCTCTGGTGTACCCGCAATGTGGTCTTTTCCTGCTCCGACTTCAGCATGTTAACAGGTGAACACAAGCAGCCATACTTTCACGGTAAACAAATTTCACAACTGTCAAGTGACATTTAACGTGATTCAAGGACAATGCAGTTCACCAAAGTCTGTGAATACGAATGTTATTCACTGAGGCCAATTGAGTTATAAAAACATTTGAAAACAGATCAGCGGACCAGTATTCTTGTCGCTTTAAACAACTGAAATTTAGCTTTTGATTTCATCTTGTAAGCGTATATTTTCTCGGAAACTTTTAAAAACTTCACACTTGATTTGCCTTGTCACAACATGATATTTTTGATTGGATCAAATAAAACGTGAGCATTTGCATTGAAGCGTTTCATGTAGTACGCATGGCGTGCAAAGTAGCGTAACGAAGTAATTTTGTTGAGTACATAATAAATAAAAAATCGTATGAATTTGCTCGTGCATAACGTGATTTATGGTCACTCGTGATGTTTTTAAAGTTCTCAAATTGCACTCGCCTACGGCGACTTTAAAAACATCACTCGTGCCCATACATCACGTAATGCACTCGCGTTCATACGATTTCCTGTACATAATATTGTATGGCGAGCAATTGTAGAGGTTTTAGACGAAACTAGTTTTGTAAATCGTATATGTAAATTAGTGTGTTGAAAGTAAATGTCAGGTTTTTGAGTTTTTTTTTTCGAAATAAGATGATGAATTCTCTTTTGTTTTAGGATAATTATAGTAGACTATTATAAACCTGGCTAGTTTTTAATAACAAATATAATCTTCCTAAAGCAATGATCATCGTCATCATAACTCAAACGTGCAGATCTCACCATTTCCACGCCATCCGCATCCTTATAAGGTGTCCAAAAGTTTTCATCCGATGAATAAGACAGCTTGAAGTCTGTAACCCATTCACCGCCATCCCTGTCTCCCTGGGTAGCAACACCACACACTTGGAACGTTGTGCCAAGATCAACCTGCAGCCAGTCGTCAGTGCTGCCACCTTCTTTGGTACACCAGCCATCGCCTCTGTCTCCGTTAAGTCGAGCGTAAGCGGCCTGGTAACCATCGCCATATTGAGAGGAAGCTGTCATGTGATCGTCTGGGATTTTTGATTGGTCAGAAACTCCTACAGGCTTGGTATAGCAGTCATCAACTAGTTTCAAAACCATAAATAATTGATTATGTACAAAATTTGTGGCAGTTTCTTTTATTCTGCGCATCTGATCGCCCACTTTCGTGCCTTCTACCATGCACATGGTTAATTTTTTGCCATTGACTGCTTTACTTGCTTTGCTAATGTATGGGAAGATTTAGGAGAAAGTGACCAAAATTTTCTTGGCAAAGCCCGAGAAATTGCAAATTTAGCAAGGCCGCAAGAGAGTACTTTGGCACTTCTTCAGCAATGGTGCCTCTTCGAATCTGGCCGCATGTACACCTTAAATTTCCAAGAGTTAAAGTGAATTAAGGTAAAAGCCAACAAGGATATCAACACACCTGCGGTGCCATACACCTCCACTCTAAGACAGTTCCAATTATTTTGGTTTGTTGGATGAAATCGAACATATCTTGCAAACACTGTCGCTGGTAACTTGTGTTGGTCAATTGTGTTGCTACTACCTTGTCTGTGAAATTCCTATCGATTAAATAAAGCGCATAGAATGTAAGCAGTCTTTTAAAAAACATCATCCAAAACAAGGAACCCTTGTATCCTGTTCTGTATTCAAGATGACTACTCTCTTTAAGTTATATCATTATTATCTTTGAGATAATAATAAACAATTATTCCACGAGCGCGCGTTGCCTATAACCAATCTCATTTTCAACAAGCGCGAGTGGAATAATTGTTTTATTAAAAACACCCAAAGTATTGCAATATTTGTGCTCCCCGGCTGTTCTCGCTGACGCGTATACCCACCATATTTGTGGTCCATGGTATGTGAGCGCAGATACCATGGCCTATAAGCCAATGAAAACTCAAGAATTGCAATATACCATGGCTAGTTTTTAATAATGAATATAATATTCGTAAAGTAATGATCATCGTAATGCAGAACTCACCATTTCCACGCCAGCCGCATCCTTATAAGGTGTCCAAACGCTTTCATCCGATGGGTAAGACAGCTTGAAGTCTGTGACCCAATCATTGCCATTTACGTCTCCCTGGGTAGCAACAGCGCACACTTGGGAAGTTGTGCCAAGATCAACCTGCAGCCAGTCGTCAGTACTGTCAGCTTCTTTGGTACACCAGCCATCGCCTCTGTCTCCGTTAAGTCGACCGTAAGCTGCCTGGTAACCATTGTTAAATTGAGAAGAAGCTGTCATGTGATCGTCTGGGATTTTTGATTGATCAGAAACTCCTACAGGCTTGGTATAGCAGTCATCAGCTAGTTCCAAAACCATTAATAGCTGATTAGGTACAAAATTTGTGCAGTATTTATTATTTTGCCCAATCGGCGAGCTGCATCTGATTGCGCCACTTTCGTCCCTTCTACCATGTGCATGGTTTTTAATTTTTTGCCACTGATTACTATATTTGTTTTGCTGGTTTAAAGGAAGTATCGTCCAGGAAGGTGACTGAAAATATCGCAATAATGCCCGAGAAATTACAAAATTTAGCATAGCCGCAAGAGAGTTCTTTGGCACTTCTTTAGCCATGATGACTCTTCGAAGACCAGGCTGTAACTATACATCAGTTAAATTTCTAAGAGTTAAAGTAAATTAAGATAAAAGTCAACAAAGATATCTACTCACCTACGGAGCCATACACCTCCACTCTAAGACAGTTCCAATTATTTTGGTTTGTTGGATAAAATCGAACATATCTTGCAGACACTATCGCTGGTAAGGTGTGTTGGTCAACTGTGTTGCTGTTACCTTGTCTGTGAAATTCCTATCGATTTAATAAAGTGCATAGATATTAAGGACTCTTTTAAAGAACATTATCCAAAACAATCATCTTTGAACTGATAATTATAATTAGCTGTATATCATGTCTATGTAAAGATTGGCTTTCCAAGTGTATAACACAAGAAAAACATGTAATGTATGATTAGATAAGCTGTGCAAGTAGTGATAATATTGTAAGTGGCGTTTGTATTGTAGTATAATTATAGCGTAAGTATTTTAATGTAAAGTGCAGAACTGTAAGTCAGTCTAATTAGTGCAATCATTTTAATGTAAGTAGTGTTTTTTTCGTTGTTGTAGCAGTGTAAGTATTTTTTTTTGTTATAAAATGCAATTTTACTGTCACGTCAGTAAAATATAGTTAATGGAACGTGACGCTCGTAATCAGTAAGCCTTTCATGGCGGCGTTGTTTTCAATTAAGCTATTGTGTAGGCAAGCTCCCACGGCCAAGCAGACTCTGAGATACATTGTATTCTAGCTCAAACATTATGGCTTTGTTACCTCTAGCAGATTATAACGATCGATAGCATTGGCCAAGATTATTAAAGCACTATTCATGGCTAAGAGTATACACGTGTAATGCTAAGCTGTCCGGTAGTACAGCTCTTTCTACTGGCTTTCCCAGCAGACAAGCGTCTAGCTATAAAAGCTCAAACAAACTATTCAGAGTTCACTTTGGTGTTCTGTTGTACAGCGCAGTTAGCACTTGCTATACTATTGTTAAAATTTTTTCCCTCCCTCCCTCCCTTTGGAGAAGAGGTTGGTTTGCTTTTGTTATTCTAATAAACTTGGGTCACTCCTGTGTGGTGTCTGCGCAGCGACTTCCCCCAAGCGTCTTGGCTACGTTGCCTATGAATATCGCCCGCTACCAATACTCTTGTCCGATCCAGCACGTGCTGTCTTACAGTCAGCTCGTAGTGATGGGGAGATAAGTGAGGTTCTTGTGTCACGCAATCTCCGGAAGTCGCAGGCTTACCTAGCGCAAGGCAGTGCTCCCCCATTAACGCCAACTTGGGTCATTGTTTGTTTTAATTAGTAATTTGCGTGATAAGCAAACAGCAAGTCACGATTAGACTATTTTGAAAGGAACAGTTACATTAAATAGGCTTAGCTAGCGCAAGGCAGTGCTCCCCCATTAACGCCAACTTGGGTCATTGTTTGTTTTAATTAGTAATTTGCGTGATAAGCAAACAGCAAGTCACGATTAGACTATTTTGAAAGGAACAGTTACATTAAATAAAATAAAAAATATATACCACAGGTAGTTTTTAATAATGAATACAATGTTCGTAATGTAATGATCGTCATCGTGACTCAAACATGCAGATCTCACCACTTCCACGCCATCCGCATCCTTATAAGGTGTCCAAATGTTTCCATCCGATGAGTAAGACAGCTTGAAGTCTGTGACCCATTCATCGCCATTCCTGTCTCCCTGGGTGGCAACAGCGCACACCAGAATCTCTGTTCCAAGATCAACCTGCAGCCAGTCGTCATTCCTGCCACCTTCTTTGGTACACCAGCCATCGCCTCTGTCTCCGTTAAGTCGACCGTAAGCGGCCTGGTAACCATCGTTATATTGAGAAGAAGCTGTCATGCGATCGTCTGGGATTATTGATTGATCGGAAACTCCAACAGGCTTGGTATAGCAGTCATCAGCTATCCCTGAAATTGAATTTCCGTTCGAACTCGCGCTCTGCAGCAAACATGTCACTGATAGAGCAATTGTTTATTTGTTCTGTGCCCGTCTGTTCTATATGTGATATATTTCTTCTTATAATGACATAGTGTGTTGTACGTTTTAGTCTTTTGTTAGAATGGAACATCAGAAAGAGTCAGGATACGAAGAATCTAGAAATTGTGCAGGTTTTTCGTCGTTTGTGTGAGAACCCGGTCTATAATGCAACGCATGCGTAGTTGGTAAAAAAAATTAGATTGAATGCTTTAGAATTTTATAAAATTGGAAGGAAGAATCTTCATGAAGCAAGTAATTGGATTATTGCAAAATATCTAAAGTTTAAGAGCGTCTGACTCTATTTTTCGAGAATCCCGAGACAGGACCGAAAATTCGAATTTTCTTTTACTTCGTCCAAAAGACCCTTTTGGTGAACTGTTTTCAAAAATATTGTTTAAAAGTTCCAGCGAGTTTAATTTTTTGCGAAATCTGCGAAAGTTGGAAATACCGCCTGATCGTGCCCGAACAATAATGGCGGATGGAATTTCTGCAAAATAGAGCAGTTTCAACACGCTAGTACAGAAAGCCGAAAACTTCCCTTGATCTCATTTTTACACAATTTCTTATCTATCCTTTGGTCATTATTTCTAGCTATATTTCATCTTGAAGCAAATAAGTTTTGTCCAATTTTCAACCGTTTGAAAAATACAACTATCGCGATTCAATTTACATGCCAAATTTTAACTGATTTCAGAGGGTCATAATTCGCTGGGTATACCACTAGCTCGGGAAATAAGGAGTTCACAAGAGAGAGTTATGCTATGTGTTTGTCATATGTAAATGTCTAGTTTGGCCCGTGGAAATTAAGCGCGCTAGACGAAAAACTATGGAGGGCATTTTGACAAATCGCGCCAGTTTTGGGCGGATGAGCAAAAACCACGGGATTCTCGATAAATAGAGTCAGACGCTCCTAACAGAGAATATTATTAGAATAGCGTTAACATGCGAGTATTGTGACAGGTTTGTTCCAGGCAAAAGATGGAAAAAATCTAACGGCTGAATTTTCTGCAAATGTATAAAACCCGATTTTAAATGCATGTCTATATCCATTCATGTTACCATGGCAACGCCAACTAAAATATCAAATCATGGAAATCTATCCTTTAAACTTATGTCTTGCCTATTTTGGAGACCAAGGGATCAACGGCAAGAAAAAAAATGCAAATGCAGCACAGGTACCAAAAACTGTGTTCATCCACCTTAAAGGGAACCTCCACTCTTGGGACAAGTTGACGTTAAATTGTTTGAAATAATTCCTAATTTCCAAATTTTACAAGACAAGGGAGAAATAACATTTAATAATAACAATAAATGGAAACGTTTATGGCTTTTAAATTTCCAGCGCGCCGCCATTTTGGATTTTTATGACGTGTTATGGCTCTCGCTATTGTTTAGAAGTTTCCAAACAATAAAACAATAAAAGTTGCAGAGCAGCTGCAGAGTTTAATAAAGAAGCTGGGTAAAACGTTAACATAAAATGAATACGAATTTATTTGCCTCTAGAAAACGGTTTTCATGTTCAAATCATTCGAAGACGTAAAATTAAATAATAAATAAATAAAAACGTAAATAAATATATAAATAAGGTAAATAAATGAGTGAATAAATGAATAGACAAATCAATCAATCGATATAAATACTTTTTTTACCTTGTGCAATATTTAAAAGGAGAAAAAACACACCAATCTTCACAGCCATGTTTGAATCTAAAAACAGACTATGTTTTAGTACCAGTTTTAAAATAACAGTGGATACCTAATGAATGCATTCTCGAAATGTTTCATTCGGCTATAGAACGTATACTCGACACCAAGAGAGGATGAAGTAAGAGAGTTAATCCCCCATATAGGCCTTATTCCAAAGGTAATCCCTCTTAAGTTATTTTTAGACATTGTACCCAGTTTACCCACGGATGTTAACGGGCGTTGCGTGGATGTTCTCGCGTGTTTTTAAGAGACAATCAGAAACGCAATGGCAGGAAATGCGGTGTGAAAGTGCTTGTATTCATTTTGTCGACGAACTTTAATACAAGAACATTCCCATAAAGTGATCTGAAGGCTAGAGGGATACAAGGGTCAAAGAAAACTATTAGAAGAAGTGGTAGCACTGACCGAGCTTAACCTTGCGAGTGCGAGTTAACTAGTTCCAGTTCTGTTAGACTTTTATTTTGCAGCAAGAAAATCGCCCGGAATAATCTTCAAACTATCAACGCCATCACTTACAGCTAGGTAAGTGAAATAAAAAGCTGCTTTTTTAACCGAACGTTTGTCGTATCACGCTTGAAACGAATTTAGAAGCCGCATTGAGAGAATTTGTCGATCAAAGAAATCGACGGACGAGAATGATTACTTTAAAGCTTACTTGCATTTGTAGATTTTTTTGGCGGAAGCAGCATCAAATGACCGTCTAAGTATGACTGGAATCCTGGTGGAATCAGCTCAGCAAAATTATCAGGTTGTCCTTTAATCGAAGATTTTTTTGTTCGAGGAGAAAATGTGATTTAATCTTTTTTTAACTGCCATTGTTCTTTCCCTGAGAAATTGATTGTTTTATCGAAACCTCAATCGCGTATATAAAAGAGAATATTTCGGTTCTGAATCGAGTATCCATCTACGTTTGCCCGGTACTTTCAAAACATAAATCAGTCATGCACCAGTACGACTTATAAACAGGAAAAATACAGTAACATGTGCTTCTCTTTGAGTTGAGTTCAATCAAATTTTAGCATGCCCTAGTGTGTCAAATTGCACGTCAAGCGTTAGTGTGTTCAACGCACGCTTAGTGTGCTTAGTACTCCACGCTAAATGTGCTCAATGCGCGCTAAGGGTGAGATCTAACACGCTAAGGAAAACAATAGGTTTAGCGTGTCAACTTTCCTAAAACAATAATAAGTGTGTCTCCTTTTGTCCTAGGAATTAAATATGCGCATATCCGTGACTCCTGAACACGCTTAGCGTGCCGTGTCTGAGTGTGCCGTGAGCGTACTATCACCTTTAGCATCAAAGTCCCTTTTGCCATAATAAACAAACACCTTTTTGCCATAATAAATAAATAAATAAATAAATTTTTTTATTTATTTATTTTGGCAAAACAGGTGTTTGCATAATTATCGAAAATCCCGAAGTTTTAGACTTCGTCAGCGAGAAGGCATTTGTTTAAAAGTTTCTTTAGTTAGCAATTCGGCTGGAACCTAAGAATGCAATCTGGAACATAGTCGAGAAAATAAATTTTAAAGGAGAACGGAAGACTAGAATTCATATTTTATATAACCACTGGAAATCATAGAAATAACTTAGACTTGTGCAAAACAACAAGAAAAATCGTATTTTTCCTACCAAAATTGACGAAAATGATCAAAACCTGTAGCCTTTTTTCGAAATTGAACGTCCGCCATTTTGAATGTATTTTCTTCCTGTTACTTCCAAAAAAGGAACGACAGCTCACGTGTTTTTACGTCACTGAGCACTCGCAAATTTCCTCAGTTCAATGTTTTGTGCACTTCTGTGTATTTCACGTCGCCGAACCAAATTTTTCGTATTGACAACTGTAGCAAGCGTACATTGTAGCTAAGTTTAAGTTTTATTCATTTGAACCGACGAGAAAAAGCTCAGAATTCGAGGAAGACGCTGTTGAACGTGGAGATCAATGTAACGAGGAAATATGTCGTGGGTGAGTGTGATCGATATTTGTGTTAACTTCGAAGGCGAAACAAGAAAGAGAATGTTTATGATGCCAGTCGATGCCAGCTAGGAGATCGAAGAAGCCAGGGATAAAATTTTATGGTGAATAGACACTTTTGTATTTAGGAAATGATAATTGTATTTCAAAGTTATTAAACAGCCCTAGCTTTGGTGAGAAGAAACTTGTTTGATGTGTTTTGTTGTCACGAGCGTTTGACAAAGCGTGCGTGGCTCAAGTGGCTGCAAAATAACCTGCTTACCGGTATATTAATTTCGCTAAGATGTACTGGGAGCTCGTAGCACCCTAGCAATCAAATGATTAGCTAAGAAAGGTTTATTTCAAGTAGAAGAGATTAAAGCGACATGATGGGAACTATCTTTAATAATTTGTCGGCTGTCAGACTAAAACATGTATGTCTATTTGACTTTTTAGTTTACCTTCGCTCCGCCTCTCTGACATTCGCTTGCAAGCCTTCTGTTTACACTACTTTAACGTGGAAATATGGTCGGTACAGTAACTTTCTTCAACTCTTGTTGACGTTTTTTTCGGATCCAAAGTTCGAGGCAGCAATTTAAAGCAATTCTCTTCAAATGTGATCTGAATAAACATGGCATTGACCTCGTTTTGGCGAATTCGCACTTTTAATTCGCGCCAGCCATTCATTGAGAAACGCTCCATTTGCCAGAGGTAATCGGTGAAAGCTTCTGCTTCTTTATATCTATCTGGGCGTTTCTTTAGAACATCACAGAAATGCACATGCAACTGTAATTTTTGTCTTCCGAGCTCCAAACTTGTATTCCGCAGTGACGTCATGCTTTGCAGCCAAGCCTTCAATATGGCGGACAAAATGGCGGACGTTCAAATTGTCCTTGCGATCACCTTTTTGCTGTCATAATCGGGTTAAAATGTAAGTACGATTCCAAATACCTTAATATTTGCTTAAGACGCATCACATACTAATTTAAACTGGTTTTAGAAATTTGTGTTTTTGTCTTCCGTTCTCCTTTAATTGAAAAGGAAAATTTCTTTCAAAATGTGCTCTTTTTCATAAAAATATCATCCACGACGCAAAATTAATCCGAAATCAGCAAAATTTGGCATGAGAAGCGATTTGGGTAATTTTAGTTAATTGAAAAGGAAAATTTCTTTCAAAATGTGCTCTTTTTCATATAAATATCATCCACGACGCAAAATTAATCCGAAATCAGCAAAATTTAGCATGAGAAGCGATTTGGGTAATTTTAGTTAATTGAAAAGGAAAATTTCTTTCAAAATGTGCTCTTTTTCATATAAATATCATCCACGACGCAAAATTAATCCGAAATCAGCAAAATTTGACATGAGAAGCGATTTGGGTAATTTTAGTTAACCCTTTCAGTGCGAAAGTCGACTTTTGTCGACATTTGGAGGAGTGGTCATTGAACCACTTGTGACGTCATCAGTTTACACGTCAATCAACTTTTCAGATAAGCAACTGACACAGCGGATGCCAAGACCTAAAAACTCACAATATTTTGACAAATTACATTATCCTGGAGAGCAAATTCTTTCTGTATCGCTGTAAACTAAACAAAACTCCCTTATCTATTCTGCATTTAACAGAAAAAATTAAGAATACATATTATATAGAACGTTCTATTGCGAGAGCAAAAAATAAAATTGGTCTTCATTATGAAAAGTGGGAGCCTCTACTCCCACTTACCTCTCCTTGATTAGTTGTTGTCACTTTTTAAAATTATACTGCAAACTATATGTCGCAATGCTGTAACATACCTAAGTTTTTTGGCCTTTGTAAACCCTGTTATTTTGTAACCTGTAACCCTTTAATTAAAATTAGTTATGTTAAATTGTATGTTCTGTAAACACGTAAATTGTAACTTTTTTGTCCTAAATAATTGTATTTCTTATTTTTGTGCTGTGCATTTCTTTTCTGCTGAAATTGTATGTTACGCTTTATAAAACAATAAACAAATAAAATACAAAAAAAACTGACACAGCGTGGATTGATCTTTCCATAGGACCATGCATTTTGTATATCGACTGCATTCTGACGGAGCTACTCGAAAAAAACACGCTGCGTTTTTGGTGCAAAATCGGTGCATAAACAGGACAACACACCTGTAATTGATCAACGTCCCCTTTTCAGGGTTTACCGATGATTTTGTCCAAACGTTTCCTGACAGAAAGAAGGATGGGAATAGTAGAAAGGAACAAGGATAAGAAAGCAGGAAAAAAAGAAGGAAAAGGAGCAAGATAACATTTGGAACGGATTCAGCAAAAAAAAAAAAACAAGTGCAAATTTTGGATTATGCGCATGCACCAAAGTGAAAAATTGTACATTGTTACACGGAAATGTGTGTATAAAAAGTGCTTTTATAGCAAATTTTGGGCAAAATTAGCATCGTAACAAGAAAAATTGGGTTAAACGGTTAAAAAACGCGTTTTTGAGGGGAAATTCAGCAGTGAAAGGGTTATTATTGGGCCACATGCCACTGTAAATCTCTTTAACGTCATTTGTGAATAATTGTCGATGTTAGCGAGCAAATGCAGCTGTCAGTTTTAGCACACCTGTTTGTGGAAACCTTCCTTAATTGTTACTATTACATTAATTCTTTCGAGTCCCTGGACTTAGAAGACCTAGAGTGGAAAAGTTTTCTTGAAAAAAATATTTCGAGCATAAAAGTTACATTTAATTACAAAATATTAATAAATATTTTCAAGAAGAACAATCACAAATTTACAAGAAGTACTAGTATATTATGACTGTTTTCCAAAGTTTACCTACAACGAATGCACGTGATTTTATGGATGTTGCATCTATATTTGAAACCAAAGTGGGAAAAATACGGAATTAAAATTGTCAAATCAGTGAGTTATGGTTTTGTTCGGCTTAAAAAAAACGGGCCAGTTAGTCAGATGTCAGTCCACGTACAAGAAACTATTGGCTTGTTCACAACAGCGAATAGTCGTCCCAGAGCATTTGAATCTTATTTTAATCTCGTACCTTACAGTTAAAGTTCATTTACCATCAACCAGAAGCGAGACAGAGTTGTCTTTTTCGCGATTATCGGAAAGTGGGCAAACAGGTAAAAGAGCAATTTTTACTTTGGGTTAATTGTTTCATTTGAGCATATGAGCTTGAAGGTATGATTAGTTAAAAAAAATCATTGAATATCATATCAGAAATCACATAGGACATTGATATATAGTCCATTCAGATCTTCCATTTTTATGTAGCCACGTCGACACCTATTAGTATCAATTAAATATCTTTTGTTAAAACGGCCTAGCGTTACAGAGGGAATAGTTCATGTTAGGGGAGAGTCTTAACTCCGGTAGAACCTTTACAGAAATTCTGGGGTAATTTAAAAAGTAATAAAAATAGTGGAAAGTGTTTCTGAAACGTACCTTTCTATCTTCAGAGAACCGTTCGATAGGCCAGAGTAGTCGTAATTGAGAGTGATGACATTCAGTTCACGTATTTAAACTGTATTCTCTTGCAAAGTCAAAAAATGAATGTCATCATTTGCATTCTGCACGCATTAAAGCCATGGTTTGACGGCCTGTTTTGATTTAGAGCGTTTAATTTAATAGGATTTATTGAAACACAATGGGCATTAGGTGCATAATTAGGAAGGTTTAAGTTTTGAAAGAAAAGAATATTTTTTACACCGTGAAGGAAACTATACATGATCATATCCTTGTTTCGCACTATCTCTGTCATAGGTAAGCAAAACGTTGATTTATCATAGCAATTTTCTTTAGGATCTCAAAAAGTGTCCCTAGCACTTTGTTATATCCAGATTATACTGCATATATGCTTATTTCGGAGACCGAAGCTTGTTCATAAGAGTGAGTCCATAGAGCGAGTCTATAGTGCACCTCACCGATTTCCCTCAAATTTGGTACACGTGGGTAACTTCACTAGGACATCAACCAGGTGCAACAGTTTGGTTAAATTGTCTATTGTTTTGCATATGTCAATCAAACTGTAAAGTGTTCAAATTTGAGGTAAAAATAAACACCATGTTTGATCACCTGGTACAAGCTAAAATGAGAAGAAATGAAGTGACATTTCTACACAGGACAGCCCTAGCCCTTTACAATAGAAAGACGTTAAGTAAACTTGTCAGTGTGTCATTTCTTTCGTTTGGCTATAAGCAAAATTTTGATTCTCCCAATTCAATTCATATCAATAAAGTGGGGTCTCAAACGCCGTCGTTTGTAGAGATGCGGCGTTTCTTCAATCGAATTTAAAACCATCTATAGATTGCCAAAGGAATATTGTTTCTGTTTATAAAGTAAAGTTTAACAGGAGCAACAAGTTTGCATTCAACAAAATACTGTTTACTTCGTGGCGATATGCAAATGAGCTCAACACGGACATCGTGATAAGTTAGTGTTTATAAAATATTTACTAAATAGAATGTTGCCTAAAGAAGCAAAGCATCGTGATGAAACATTTCGTAGAAAATTTATTTTGAATTGCTAGAGGTTTTTACTACTAAACGTTGTTAGCTGGTAGCATTGAAGCGCAACAAATTTAAACGAATACAAATTCATCCCGACCCGTTGGTGATAGCTGGGCTTTCCCACAAACAAGCATCGTAGAATTAAGAAGTCATACGAAGTAGGTGTGTAAACTTCATTCTGTGGTATTTCCACAACCATAGTTATTCTGCTGAACAGACGTTATCAAAAGAAGTTGGCAGCGTCACATCAAAGATCCACCGTCATGAGAACTGACTTATTTTAGTCTCCGGTCCCGTGCTTTTGTTCACATACAAAAAGTATTTTTCTACCGCAAAGAAATAATATAGTACTCATTTCCATCCGGTGGATGGACGTAGGTTGCCAAGATTTGACTGAAATCTTGCAAAGCACAGCACAACCACAGTTTTTCTCGCTGCAAAATCAGTTTCGTTGATAATTTGTTCTCAAACTCATTAATAATTCATTAAGTTAACTTCCAATCACGAGATCTATACCGTAAAATTCCGGTTATAAGCCCCCCCCCCCGCCAGCTTATAAGCCCCCCCCCCCCCCCCCCGGTTATAGGCCCATCTAACTGAAAACCAAAAAAATACATCCGCTTATAAGCTCCCCTCTGCTGGATGACAGTACTGAACAGGGTTAAATGCTGCTTTATTTTGACTTTTTAGCTTAAAAGCGTATTTCGATCAACACTACCGTGGCTCGTTTCGAAACATTTTTTTTATTTCGCTTATAAGCCCTACCGGATATAAGCCCCTCCGCTTATAAGCCCACCCAAAACCCCTCACGAAGTTGTATAAGCCCAGGGCTTATAACCGGAATTTTACGGTACCACATCACGTGCATGCATTTGGATACCCATTGAAAAACAGTATACCAATCTCCAGTGAGACTGGTATATACCACTAAAAATATGCACATTGACAACTTGCACAAAAGCCATGAATATTTATTAGTTCGTAGTAACCTTGAACTTTTTTAACAATACAACTCATGAAATCGGAAATAGTGCTAACAACAATTCCTTAAGGTCATTCCCCTGTATTATATAGCGCATCCTTACTGCGCAGAATTTTACGCGTAATTAGCGCGCGCACAGAAACAAAATGGCGGCTTTTTTCTATGCAACTTACATTCTCGTCCCCATAGCCCTTTTCGCTTCTCTTAGCCGGCAGGGCCTTGGCACGAGAAACGGAGGGCTCTGGGGACAAAGGATTTCCAGTCCTAGATTCTAGGACTTCCGGTCTTCATGTATGTAGTCGTGATGTTTCTAAAGACTGTGTGGGAGAGTCATGGCGTCTTTTAGTTCCGCTCAAGATTTCTTTGTTTCAAACAGCCAATCAAAAAAATTCGAATTAATTCAAAAATCCTATGTTCCCAGAGCCCTTCGTTTCTCGTGCCAAGGCGCCAGCCGGCTACGAGAAGCGAAAGGGCTATGGGTCGAGAATGTGCAACTTAGCCCATGAGAGAAATAAATTGTCGCTTTCTCGTAAACGAGTATGGTGACCTATCATTTTTTTCACGTATTTTGGATGTAAAGATCAAATTCTTTCTATAAAATGAATACAGATCTTTTTCTATGTTTGAAAAATAGATTATCACCGGAAAGGTGTACTTTGCCAGTACTCGCAAAGGAATTATCAAGGAATGCTATGGTATATACAAGGTCTTCCTGCTCCTAAACGAATGTGGTGAGCCCCTTTTTTATTTCAAAATTTAAGTTTCCTTGAGGCAATCAACCAGTAGGCAAAATTTGGTTGAAAATCTATGTTCAATTCTATTTCGGGAGAATGACCTTAAACAGATAGCGTCGGATACTAAATACTTTTACATAAATTGTTTTTGGTGGATATCACTCTTCGTTCTTTTTGCTCTACTTCAATGACAAGTTTGCTTTGCCAACAATTCAGAGAGTCGAAAGCTTTGAAACCTAATGCAAATTGTAATCTCGAAACGAGCCTCCTGAAAGCATGGAACATTTTCTCCACCCGAGTTCTTCGCCATTGTTTAAAAACGTTAACGCGTATTTGTTTTTATACCTTGTTGACGGGGAGTACGGCTTTCTTGACTTCGTAAACCATTTTCGGCTCCTAAACCACGCCGCTCCTTCCTCGCTCATGGCTGGGACGCTAATGAATCATGCATGCAATCACGTTCTTACAGAAAAGGGCAAAAATTTGACACTGCATAATTTCCTATTGTTTCATTTGACAAAACATGTCACTGCATAATTTCCTATTGTTGCATTTAAGAAGCCATTTCCAAAACGAGAGCGAGTGTTTCATCGGGGTATCCAAACACCTCGCAACAATAAAGGTCAATAAAAGCACTCGGCCTACGGCCTCGTGCTTTCATTTGTTTCTCGGTGTTTGGATACCCCGATGAAGCACTCGCTCTCGTTTTTGAAATAGTACTTGAATAATAAAACAAATATCCTGCTCAATCTTGAGGAATATCGTCTGATTTTAGCAAACTCGGCCTACGGCCTCGTCGGCTAAGTATCAGGCGATGTTCCGCGCGATTTCGCAGGATAATTGTTAAATATGTGTAGCAGTAGGGTGGGAGGAGGACAGGAGGTCTGGGACCGAACAACGATGTTCATTGTTATCTGTCATCCGTCCGTAACAGATATCCTGCGATATACGTAGGCTGCAAAGATTCGTTAGTCTGAAGTCTTGCAAAGCGCTCCGTAACCACACTAATTTTAGCTGTAAAATATTTTTCGTTGGCCATTTGTTAAATAATAAAACAATTATCCTGCTTAATCTTGCAGAATAGTAGGGTGGGAAGGGGACAGGAGGTCTGGGACCGAACAACGATGTTCTCATAACTTCACGTTCTAGTCCGCAGTTTTTTGACAGTGTAGCAGCACTTTTCCCAAATTACAAATTTTCCTGGACACGGAATGTATGGTATTTAATAACAATAATAAACAGAAAAGATTATCGCTTTTAAATTTCCCGGGCGCAGCCATTTTGGAATTTATGACGTCAATGCGTTGCCCAATTGTTTCACGCAAAAGAACCTCTGCTTCCCAACAATAGCGACAACGCAGTGACGTCATAAAATCCAAAATGGCGGTGCGCGGGAAATTTAAAAGCGATAATCTTCTCCGTTTATTATTATAATTAAATATTATATCTCCCTTGTTCAATAAAATTTGAAATTTAGGCATTATTTCTAACAACTTAACATCAACTTGCCTCAAGAGCCGAGGTTCCCTTTAAATTATCTCAAACTCTTTTTTTCCTTTCAAGTCTCAGTTAGAATCTTCATTTTGTTTATCTCACATGCCGCATGTCTTCTTGCAAATCTCGGCCGGTGGAATGATCGAGTCCTTTATCCGGTCAAGTAGTTTGTGTCTACCAAATCGCAGTTCTGGACTGAGCCTTGCTTATCATTAATCGCGGGACAAATTTGTAGATACCAGTTCGTACTCGGACAAATAAACTCTGTATCACTCCTCCTCGAGACCTTGAGAAATGTCAGAGAGCACAAATCAAATGTCAAATTATCTTTTATGTGAAAATCTGGAGATAAAAAGCTCTACCTAACTCTGCCTCTGTTCCGGCAATTGCCGTTGAAAGGAATCAGTGATGAATGTTACCCGAAAGCCACATTTCCTGCAAATAAATGTCATTGATTCCTCGATCTCCTGTAAAGTTATCGATCGTGGTAAGTGTATGCAATGTTGAATGAGTCTTTCAATCCAGCAAAGTTATATCTGCCAATTTTACCGGAAAAAATCTTTGACTATTACGTACTATTTCCATACTATTCGACTTCCAAACCTTTTGAAATCAAGAAAGCGCAGATATTGAAACCTACACTGAAATCTGTCGATCCGCACGTTGTATGATTCCACCGCTGTTAATATCTGGATAACTTTACAAACTATCGATCCGCACGTTGTATTGAAAGCTGTAATCTGCAACACGCTGCTGGTTTACAGCTCACGTTTCACGCACTTGAGTTGTCATCATCATCATCTGCCAATCACATTGCGAGGTTTCTTGATCTTACGTCAATCATTAGGGCAAAAAGTTTATCACACCTCCCAATACACCCTGTGCGCCCACTCCCGATACCCTTAGCGTGCCCACTTCGATCAAATCGAGATTTTTCTATATACACAAAGGAAATACCTATACTTACATACTTTATACCTATAAGCGGGGACTATAAGGATGCCTCCTCGGGTTTTGTCCTCTGGGCCGAAACCGTGCGGGGGTAAAAAGAGCTTCATATGATTTGCATTTGAAAAGATTCCCCGTATTAGCCTCAATTGCAAGCTAGCTCCAGTCCGTGTGGGCATGCTTAGCACTACGCGAGTTTTGTTATAGCTGCCTTATCTGCTTATAGCTGCTCTGGCTGCTCGCGTCCAATATGGTGAAAACTAAGGCGTGCAAAAATAAAAATGAAAAAAATCGAGAATTTCGTTACAGTTACGATTACTAACAACTATTATTGATAAATAAACCAGTAAATTTCGAAGGAAAACAGATAGGTCAAAGAATGTTAGATTTCATGGTCATTACTCGTGTGCGTTCGCCTGGTCTCGTATGTATCCGCATGGACCCACATGTTAATGTTATGTCACTCCTATGTTACTCGTCGAATCTTCGTAGTGTTTTAGTCAAGATCATGTTGTGGCAGTGGGTTTCCAGTTGCAAATGTTACTAATGTTTCTGATTAATTCTGTTATTTGCGTGCCGGCGCGGCAACTGTATCCAATGATAAATTTAAGCGAGTTTTGAGAGACTGGGCACTAGTCTGAAACAACAAGGCGCCGGGTGAAAAGAAACTCATAAAATGTGTTGTACTGAAACATTCATTTATGGGACAAGTCGCATCTATAAGTCTTGCAGGATTGTTTGTGAAGGTTATAACTACCGGCCAGACAGAAGTGACGGAAGGTTTCTCTTCCTGAATCAATCTGCTCGAGAAGATAAGCTTGTAGTCGATCGATGAACACGGGCGAGTGACTTGTTTATCTTCCTGATTATATTCCACGCCGTAAGTCTGTACTAAAGGCAGTATATAGCAAGATACTTAACATCGAGAGCTATTTTAATTGGATTTATATTAGCGGTATTTCTTGTCTCCTCAACCAGTCCTTTCCATCATGTTATGAAATTCGTTGTAAAGCTTTGTTTTCCTGCACTCACGTGTTGCACATCTTCTTACGTTAAAATCACACGTGCAGTTTAAACTTTACAGACTTTTATTGATTTGAATTTGTTATCCGATTAAAGTTTCATAAAATAGTGGCTAATGAAAGTCTACAAACAACGCCGCATCGGCGATATTCAAACGTAATTTTATCCTAAACTCTTTACTGTCACATATTACCTACAAGACCTTATTTTTAAAGTAGGTTTAATACCAAACTAGAGTGATTGATAATCTTGATTGTATCATTGAAATTGTATTTGGTTATATCAGAAGTCCATAACTAGAAGTCTACATCTCTGGTAATAGGCTTTGAGATATGTCTTTCGCGTGTACCTCGCGCTCCTCGCGTGTAGGCTATTTTTAGAACAGCTTTGCCGCGAACAAGTAGCCAATCACATTGAAGTATTTTTTAATTCGCGCCTTTGATTGGTTGAACAAATTTTTGAAGAAAAGCAGAACTGCAGAGGACGAGTGAACTCGAGCGAACGGCATTACGAAATTTCTGTTTGTTGGTCATCGTATTTTCCGTTTTGTGAGGATTAAATCGTCCGGACAAGAATCATCAGGCCATCTTTCATCGATGACGATAGCATCGAAGTTGTAAAAATTCGGAGCATCCAAATAAGCGAGAGGACCTCAGTGTTTTGGAGTCAGAATACGAAATGGCAGCGGACAAGATAGACTAATTCCGAGTCAAATTCAAAATGCGAAGACACTAAAGATTAATGGTACTCTCAAGATGAGGACAGGCGTTAAGAGAGCAAGTGCATTTTGGCACAGGTTCGTTGCTATTTTGAAAAAGAAAACCGTGGTCCCTGAAGCGCTCAACATCGAGCGCGGAATGAACAGAATGAAGTTTAATTCGTTTGAGAACAACATTCAGAGAAAACGACAAGTTTGGCGAGTTTCGCATGTTTTTGGAATTATAAGGACGGCATGAAAACAAAAGACTGACTAAGGTAATGCACTTGTTTTAATATGAATAGAAATACGAGTTTAATTCATCGAACAATGATGATTTCATTCACATCCGTCAAAAGTTTAATTCAAGTTGTGCTTCTCGGGCACTTGTGTTGTGTATGTTGTTCAGTATTTTAACACGAGGATATGCTGTACAAAATAAAGACACACTTAACTACTAAAAGTTTGGGGAACTTCTGTTCACAAATTCTCTCGTAAATTATAAAAAGTCGACCTGTTTGTTTTGTGAGTTTGTCTACGGAAACCCGGCGACGGGTTGCTTTTTCACTCGCCTTCAAATGCCACTGAACAGACGTTTGAAATCACTATCTACGATACTACTTCTGTCGAAATGTGAGAATTAAAGAGAATGGCCTGTCAAGTGTTTTGATGTGATTTGATTTATTTCACCTGCCACTTTCCAAAATATTCGGCCGCAACTTAGAACTCCAATCGTGTCGAAATAGTGGGTTACGTCATTTTCTCGCGAGACATCAGTTTCTAAAAATAGCCTACACGCGAAAGACATAGCACGCGCCCCAATACCAGATGTTGACTTCTAGTTATGGACTTCTGGTTATATTTATGACACTGGTGTTTTGATGTGGAAAGGCACAATGCTTTTGAGATATTTTCGTCGAAAGATGGGTCAAAACTTGGGTATTTTTTGGCTCAAAATCGATCGTGGAAACGTTGACCACGATAATTTGGCGATAATATTTTACCTATAGTATTATCACCTCAATATGTAACTCCATGCAAAAAATAAACAAAATCTGAGAGGGTCGATGTAGACTCAAATTTTAATACTGCATGGTTTTCAGATGGACCTTCTCCTAATAGAAAATGAAAGTAGTCCAAAATCGGGTTACAAACAACGTAAGGTTGGACATGGAAAGCTTAACATGGCAGGCAGAACACACAGTGAAGATATGCAGTGGACCTCCCTTAAACTGAGATTTGATCCAGTATAAACGACGCCAAATCATAGCCAAGCTATAAAGTCATTTCCCCGTCAGTTAATGAAGGTGAGTACAAATATAAAAAAATCTCAGTTTGTTAGGAACCCGGGGGGGGGGGGGGGGGGGCTCCCATATATGGGCTATATAGGTATGTGCCGCAAGATAGGGTATGTTTTTTGAGGTTCTCGGTCCTTAAATAGGGTATCACTTTTGTTCCTTTTGGCATTGTGTTCCCGCCGGTGTGATCCTTAGATAGGGTAGCTAAATCCTATCAGCTCCAATAACCGCCCAGCTAAACGAAAAAAAAAAATGTCTGTTAAAACTGAACTATCCGTCATTAAGTATTAACAAAGCGATTTTGAAAGATTTGAGCTTTGCCGTGCGCGGTTTGCCGTTATTTGAGTCGTCACGCAATGCTTCTCCTCCCCTTGAATAGGGTGTCAATTTTCGCGTTTGGGCCTTAGAAAGGGTATCAATTTTCGTTTTCTTTATCCTTAGATAGGGTCAGGGTTTGAGAACGTTCGCGGCACACCCCTATCCGAAATTTAGGGGAGTACCCCCCCGCAGTGCATTGTTTTCAGCTTACCTCGAAACATTTAATTCCACAAATAGCATTTTAACTTCAAATACAAGTGCTCCGTTTATGTCTATGAATCTCCCTTAACATGTGATGAGATTATCACTAAATGGTCAAAACTTCCTATTTGTGATACATTCGCTTTCCTTTTGTGTTCGTTTCATGTATTTTTGGCGATATTTAAAGATCGTGTGTTCACGCGAGTTTGTTTTTCGAGCCCGAGGTTGTTTATAATCTCAGTTTCAAACTCTATTCCAATTTGCCACGTTACCCCAGCAAGTAAATAGTTCACCCGGAAGACAAAATAGATTCGTTTCGTTTCTGAGGAAACGAAAGAAAAAGCGTACAATAAGTAATTGTCTTCTGATGATATATACCCAACATAGAGAAGATCGATCGAAAAAAGAGAAGAAAATAGATTTTAAAAATTCATTTTCAGTGGACAGTTGATGGAAACTTGTTCATATCTTTAGAATTTTGAAAGAGATCCTGGCACGGAAAATTTCTGCACTAAAGAGAAAAGGGGACAGAAAGTAGAAAAAGTGCAAGTTTTAGAGGAATACTATACGCTTGTCGATGTGGAAAATTCAAAACATGGCCGCCTATATATTGAAATCACTGTTAATCATTGTAAATAACTGCTGCTTAGTTTGAAATTGTCGCCACAGCAGTAAATAGAGATCTTCCATGGCCAGCAAATGGAAAGGTTTAGTTTCTTCGATTAAAAGCGGGGTCAAAACCTTTCGAATCAAAACTATTTCGTCTCCAATAGCGAAGAGAGGTCTTTTTTGTTTTAGGTTTTAATTTTGATAATTTTTTGTCCGAACACGAAATTAAAATGATTGTGTCGAAGACAAACTGCATCAGGTGTCTCTTTTACGGGCTAACGGCTATTTGAAAAAAAAAATAAGAAAAAAAAATTAAATTTTCATCATTTGTCACGATTTATTTAAGCAATAGACCACACTGCGCAATAAACCCCCGCGGGAGGTTGGGAGAACACGAGAAAAGCTTGTAAATCACGAGCCGTCAGGCGAGTGATTTACAAGCTTTTCGAGCGTTCTCTCAACATCCCAAGGGGCTTATTGCGCCGGTAAAGTCCCAGAAAGTGTGGTCTATTGCTTTTATGAATTAACTATGGAAAACGATTTGTATAGGTAATCAAATGATTTCGAGTGCAATTTGGATTTGGGATAAATCAGCACGAGTAAATTTTTCAAAGGCTAACCAAATTGCACGAGCCCGTAGGGCGAGTGCAATTTGTAGTCTTTGAAAAATCTACGAGTGCTGATTTATCCCAAATTGCACGAGAAAAATCATGTGATTACTTGTTGATAATACACATACAAAAATTTCTCTGCAAGTGGATGACAAACAAGACGTGTTCGGTCGCTTACCTTTCCGAATCGGTGTTAAAACATTAAGGAGTTGCCAGGCTTTGTAAATCCAGATACTGCCACGGAATTTTAAAGCTCCCTTTCATGCATTATCAGGTGCTTTTATCCTCATTCAGTTACATAGGAATGAGCTGAAATGTGCGACTTCAATTCAGGCTTGTAATCTTCCTTCTTTACGAGCTGTCGCGAAGGAAAATCCTCGATTGGTAGCTTTCAGTAGTTTCGTGGAGCCTCTTTTGTGCTGCACAAACGTCCAGTTGCTAGTACATTGGTTTATACACTGCTGATTTTCGTTAAATCGGTCAAACTTTGCATTAATTGCTGTTTTTGCTCTCTCCAAACCCTCCGACAGCGGCCGCCATTTTGTTTGGCGCGCTTTAGCGACTTTCCTGTCAATCAATTTAATTTCAACTTTTTGCACTCAATTTCATCTTTTTGCACTCAATTTCAACTTTCTGCACTGTTTGGGATTAATTGACGTGCTCTCAGCCAATGAGCTTGCTGAAATTTTTGTATGTGTATTATTATTAAAGAAATGGGAATCTATTTTGCATTTCGTGATCAAGTGTCTTATTTTCAACATGTTCATCAAGATGAAGCGGTAAACCAATCACAGCGGCTGAAAGAATGACACAGGTTCAGCCCCACACCAAAATCCACGAATCTACGAGACGAAAACGTTTAGAAGTTCGTTTAAAGCAGTTTAAAGCTGTAAAAGTCATAAGAAAGGAAAGGGATAAGACAAACGGTTAACGGAAGAAAATGTATTCGAGGATTTAAAGTTACTTTTACGGGGAAATCTAGCAAACCGTGGCTGGAGTCATTCATCGCGAAAGCAAGGGACTGCACGGAAAGTTTGCAAGTTTACAAACTTCACAGACGGCCGAAGATATTTAGAATTAAGGTTAGTTCCAGAAACTCTGCTTCGGAAATTTTACTTCGAATTTATTTATTCCGTAATTTTTCGTTTTCGCCGAATGACAGACTTTACAGAAAGCACTGAAAGCGCATAAAACTGGAATTAATTCAAGCGCGTACGAGTACACAGCGTGAGTTTCTGCCATCAAAATACTTCAAGTGAGCTTTCATCGTGACCAATTTGCGGTAGTTTTTTTCCTTCAAATAAGGTTTCTGAGTGAATATTTAATGAAAAGATTTCCATGTCATTAAATATTATTGCAGACCAGTGAAAGCGTAACTGTTTATTGTGTTCCTTCTCATATGATTGCTTTTGCGTTTTGTTTTTCGTTTCCTTTAGCTATAAACTTAAACATTATAGTTCTTTCGCTCCAACTGCGGTGGGCGGCAAAATTCATTCTAGTGAACCACCCTCAGTAAATATTCATTATGATCATTTATGAGAATCATAACCTCTGTTTTAATCTTCAGAAAGACCAAATAAATTAACGTTATTAAATTATTCGTTCTTGCGCGTAGTCGAGCGTGGTGTTGCCTTGTCGGGAAGCGGGCTGAAGCGGGAGTTTTACCGGTACAATAGAACATAGGTTTTGACCCTTTTGACCAATCAGAGTGCGCGTAGTATCTGCAGTTAGTTCATAATTAACAATTAGATTATGCATGAGCTCGAGATTTCTATGAGGTGATAGTTGATGAGGCCGCAGGCGAATAATCTAATTCTTTGAGTAGAATTCTGACTGAAATAAACGCAAATGATGGTTTCTAATTATTTTCCTACGCATTATCGAACTTAACGTTTCAACAAAATCGCACGCACTGAATTGTCCTTGGTAAATTTGCAGTTGTTTACGCGCGTGCACCAGTTTTTCTATAATTTCAAGCTTTTAAAGTCAAGAAACCGCTAATGTCCTTCTTTTAGTCTTCTCGGGAATTTTATTATCATTTACATCTGAACTTCCTTCCAAAACTTCGGAAAAACGATAAAAACGTCACATTTTGTGGACGACCTTCGGCAACTGTACACTAATGGCTGATAGTGTTCAATAGCTCAGCCAATCGCATTGCAGCATTTGCATAAGTGTACTAGTAGAATTCTACTAATTAACAATTAGATTATGAGCTCGAGATTTCTATGAGGTGATAGTTGATGAGGCCGCAGGCCGAATCAACTATCACCTCATAGAAATTGAGAGCGAATAATCTAATTGTTTTAGTAGAATTCTGACTGAAATAAACGCAAATAATGGTTTCTAATTATTTTCCTACGCATTATCGAACTTAATGTTTTTACGAAATCGCACGCATTGAATTGTCCTTGGTAAATTTGCAGTTGTTTACGCGCGTGCACCCGTTTTTCAATAATTTCAAGCTTTTAAAGTCAAGAAACCGCTAATGTCCTTCTTTTAGTCTTCTCGAGAATTTTATTATCCATTTACATTTAAACTTCCTTCCAAAACTTCGGAAAAACGATAAAAACGTCGCATTTTGTGGACGACCTTCGGCAACTGCACACTAATGGCTGATAGTGTTCAATAGCTCAGCCAATCACATTGCAGCATTTGCATTAGTGTACTAGTAGAATTCTACTAATTACTAATAGAGTCGCTCTTAACAAAAACACTGGAAGCTATACTTTTCATTCACCTACGTGGTTTCTTTTATTCAATGCTATTTCTTGCTCAGTAGCAGAATCACATACGGTTATTGTAAACGACACTATTGATTACTCCTCGCATTCGTCTTCATCCGAAGGAGTGGTTGGCTCTGCGGTAGAGGGTGCTTGGGTCGGCGGAGGAGGTGATGGTGTTTGTGGTGGCGGAGCTGTTGACATAAATCGCAAAAATATTTGTTGGCTCATAATTCGTTTCATTGAAAACAATTTCTGCGCTTACAAGTAAGGTTACACAAAAACGGCTAGTTATTTTACCGAGTAAAGCGACACTGGAATGTATAAATATCAGAAAGTGTCAAAAATGTTCATGAAATTGCAGACGTTTCTGGTATATGACCCTTCTTCAGTTTTAAGAAACGGTTTTCTAACACTGAAGAAGGGTCATATACCCGAAACGTCTGTGTTTTCATGAACATTTTTGGGACTTTCCGCTTTACTCGTTCTTAACCAAGTGTCACGAATCAGCAACGACTTTTTAGTCTACCCATATACTTTAGTTATTTTACCTGTTGTAGGTGGCTGTGTTAGTTGTGGCACAGTTGGTGTTTCTGTTGACAAAATAACAAAAATATGTTTTTAAGGAAAAGCTTATCTTGCAAAACAAATATGTGAAACAGTTTAGTCAGTTTTCCTCTTGGTTGGCGGATGTGTTGAAGGTGGCATGGTGGAAGGTTTTGTTGACAAAATCGTCAACATGTTTTGAAAAAAACTCTCATTTGTTTCTAAGTAATTTAAAAAGAAATAAACAAAAATCCAGATATTCTACCCCGAGTGGGTGATTGTGTCGAAGGTGGCATAGTTGAAGGTTCGGTTAACGTTGACACAATAACAAACATGTTTTGTTGCTCGGGATTTCAAGTGATTGGGATGATCGGAGGATTTGTTTCGGTTTGAAATTTTCAATTCCGGGATTTTTCTGAGTAGGAAAATTTAGCAAGTGTCATTAAAGATGTGTTTGTTGTTCATCGTGGTGTAAGATAGGAAAGATGAACGTTTATTCATTTGTCTCACAATGGAATCGCTTTGAGTTGTTGATCGCGACGTTTCGACTGCAATACTGCTAGTCTTTATCAGGCGATGAGGTCGATTGTTTACTTGTCGCTATAGGACGTTAGTTCGCTGCTATTGGTGCATTTCGGTCCTCATTATTATTCCGACTGTTAGATGTTGTTCCCTCCCCACTATCTCTCACAATGGAATCGCTTTGAGTTGTTGATCGCGACGTTTCGACTGCAATACTGCTAGTCTTTATCAGGCGATGAGGTCGATTGTTTACGTGTCGCTATAGGACGTTGGTTCGCTGCTATTGGTGCATTTCGGTCCTCATTATTATTCCGACTGTGAAATGTTGTTCCCTCATATGTCCGCTTTGTTGTTGATCGGCTGTTGTGCTTTTCGATCGTAGGTATCCAAGCTTCAGGAATTTCGATTCCACTATCTCTATTGATGTCGTTTGGATTAAGTCTTATATGGATAGCCTCCTTGACCCTACGTGTGTACCAGTGAGGGACACGTTCAATAAACCTGATTTCGTTCCAAATGGGAAGATTCCCCGTTTCATTAGCGTGTTCTGAAACTGCGGAGTTTTGCGTACGAGCAAACCGTATATCTTTGTCGTGTTCTTTTATTCTTTCTTGCATCGCTCTCCCTGTTTCCCCAATAGATACTTTGCCCCATTCACATGGAATCTTTCAGACAACACCGTCTTGTTTAGTTGGTTTAGGGGCGTCTTTTGGTGGCACTAAGTGAGACCTAAGAGTTGTGTCCGATTTGGAGACGGTGCGTACGCCTTGTTGTTGTAGGCAGCGGCGAAAAACCTCTGATACACTTTAAACGTAGGGTAGGATTATGCGCAAGTCACCTATGGAATACCGCCGGGATCGGTACCTGGACCTATACTTTATTTAATTTGTACACAAGCGACCTACTTTATTCAGTAACCTCAAGTGAAGTCTACATGTACGCGGATAATACCACTATTTATTATGTAGGCGATACGGTTGACCATGTCACCACTTTACTCAATAATGCATTGGAGGAACTACTTAAATGGTGCATGGAGAACTCTCTTTTCCACACCCAAGGAAATGTGAGGCCATGGTTTTATTTAGAGGAAGCTTCATTGGTTTAACAACAAGCTCACGTGGTCACGTCATATCTTGGAAGTTAAGAAAGCATTCGCAAACAAATTAAACCTCATCAAAAGGAGCAGATTTCTTTCCAGAAACACAGTAGCAAAGACAGAGTTTAGTCATTAGAGTCCTTACATTGTAGAGCTGCCAGGATAATTTTTAATTTCTCGCGTGAAATGCCCTATGGTGACGTTTAATAAAAGCGAAATGGAACTCACTTTTTTTATATGTACAAAATAGCTCTTGTTGAACTGGTATATAAGGTTTATAATGACTTAACACCACCCTGCGTGCATCACATCATTGTCAAGGTAGATAACAAGTACGACCTCAGGATCTGCCACAAAGTCATTGTACCACGTTTTAACACTGATATTATAAAGCACTCTATTGCCCATAGGGGAATCGTTATTTGGAATGCTGTTTGCCAACACCTGACCGACATTACACGTAGTTTTAAGTCCTCTTTTAATATAGTGAGAGGCAAGAACACTCTCAGAAATGTCACTTTTGACGCGTTATCCGCGCAGACAGTCTCACTGAAAGAAGATTTTTTTTTTAATTTATTAAAGTTATATCTATTGTAATTAGTAGTGAATTTTCTAACATTTTAATTTTTTTTTATGATATTTCTAAATTTTTATTGAAATTTTTAAATTGTAATTAATTAATAGTGAATCTTGTAACGTTTTAATATATTTTTTTATAATATTATTTTCTGTGTTATTATTAAGACCAACAGCTAACAAAGAACCCACTCAGGAATTTAAATCTATTGCGGTTCTACCCTACGTTAAAGGTGTATCAGAGGTTTTTCGCCGCTGCCTACAACAACAAGGCGTACGCACCGTGTGTTGAAATCGGACACAACTCTTAGATCTCACTTAGTGCGACCAAAAGACGCCCATGAGCTAACTTAACAAGACGGTGTCACTATAACTGAGATCGATGCAAGAAAGGATAAAATAACACGACAGAGATATATGCGTTGTTCTTACGCAAAACTACGCAGTTTCAGAACACGCTGCATCTTCCCATTTGGACCTAAAACAAGTTTATTGTTCGTGACCCTCACTGGTACACACGTAGGGTCAAGGAGGCTATCCATATAAGACTTAATCCAAACAGCATCAATAGAGGTAGTGGAATCGAAATTCCTGAAGCTTGGATACCTACGAGCAAAGAACACAACAGCCGATCAACAACAAAGCGGACCTATGAGGGAACAACATTTCACAGTCGGAATAATAACGAGGATCGAAAAGCACCAATAGCAGCGAACCAACGTTCTACAAATAGCGACACCTAAACAATCGGCCTCATCACCTGATGAAGACTCGCAAGATTGCAGTCGAAACGTCGCGATCAACAACTGAAAGCGATTTCATCGTACGACAAACGAATAAACGAACGTATTGTTTTGGGTGGCTTGACTTAAATAGGGATTTTTGGGGGTATTATAAAAATTATAAAAATTCGCAGTAGCGCCTTGGCTGCGTAGTTCTGCGAAGCACAAACAAAGGAAGTGTTCTTGGCATGGGTGTCTCTACTGTTATTAATATGACCACCAGATGAGGGAATGATAGATTTAGATGGTACGATGAATAAACAAACACAAACATTCAATTTTAATGTTTTTAATGTTTCAGATTTTAAGAGTAAGAAATTCGGCTCGGTTTTTTAGGAGTTAATGTTTGGTCCAGGGATTTTTGGGGGTTTTGTTGGAAGCCCTAGGTTGTTTTTTGGGTCTTGATGTTTGCCCCCATTCGATCATCTCGGTCATTTGAAATCCCCAGTACCCCACACAGTTGATGCTTCTATTGGCAGAACTACAAACATGAATTATTGAAATTTTCTAACAAATTAAACGCTAATGATTAAATGATTAAAGCGGAAATAAAAAAATCCATTTTTTTTATCCTGAGTAGGTGGTTGTTAAAATGCTCGTTCTTTGCTAAATGATTTAACTAAGGAGAAATAAATACAAAAAAAAAGTCCTGATATTTTACCTTGAGTAGGTGGTTGTGTCGAAGGTGGCACAGTTGATGGTCCTATTGGCAGAATCACAAACATGTTTTGAGAAACCTTTTTTAAAATGCTCATTCGTTACTAAATGATTTAGGGAGAGATACCCTAAAAAAATCCAGATATTTTACCCTGAGCAGGTGGTTGTGTCGAAGGTGGCATAATTGATGGTCCTGTTGACAAAGTCACAAACATGATTTGAAAAGCCTTTTTAACGAAACGAACGCTCATTCAGTTCTAAATGAATTAAGGAGCAGTACAAAAAGGGATATATATTAAGAGAAATAAACGATTTTATGCAACTTGTGACGTATTCTTCTCCCAGGATATTCTCCATGTGTTCTTACATGGAATCGAGGCAAGCGTGTTCGATTCTCTTTCGCCCGATGTCTTAAACAAGTGAAGACAAATCCCCGTTACCTCTCGCCTGGGATGATACTTTGTATGTTTTTGTAATCTCATCTTTCAGCAGTGATTGTTATGAAAATAAACGGCCAAACCTGTGGCAAAAAAGATCCCAAAAATGGGAAGTTCTTGTTTTGTCCCAGCAAACAGAGCTCAGCCAAAGGAACGCACACTGGTGTTTTGAATAAGTATATTAGTTGTGATTAATTTAGAAGGAACAAGATACATAAATCCATCTTTTTTACTCTGAATAGGTGGTTGTGTCGACGGTGGCACAGTTGCTGGTCCTATTGGCAGAATCACAAGCATGCTTTGAGAAACCTTTTTTTTAACAAAATGCTTATTCGTTTCTGAGTGATTTAAGGAGAAATACCAAAAAATATTGCATATTTTTTACCTTGAGTAGGTGGCTGTGTCGAAGGTGGCACAGTTGTTGGTCCTATTGGCAGAATCACAAGCATGCTTTAAGAAACCTTTTTAACAAAATGCTCATTCTTTTCTAAAAGATTTACAGAGAAATATCAAAAAAAATATTCCAGATATTTTACCTTGAGTAGGTAGTTTTCTAAGTGATTTAAGGGGAATTACCAAAAAAAAATTGCATATATTTTACCTTGAGTAGGTGGTTGTGTCGAAGGTGGCGCAGTTGTTGGTCCTATTGGCAGAATCACAAGCATGCTTTGAGAAAGCTTTTTAACAAAATGCTTATTCTTTTCTAAATGATTTATAGAGAAGTATCAAAAAAATATTCCAGATATTTTACCTTGAGTAGGTGGTTTTCTTAGTGATTTAAGGAGAATTACCAAAAAATATTGCATATATTTTACCTTGAGTAGGTGGTTGTGTCGAAGGTGGCACAGTTGTTGGTCCTATTGGCAGAATCACAAGCATGCTTTGAGAAAGCTTTTTTAACAAAATGCTTATTCGTTTCTAAGTGATTTAAGGAGAAATAACAAAAAAAAATATTGCATATATTTTACCTTGAGTAGGTGGCTGTGTCGAAGGTGGCACAGTTGTTGGTCCTATTGGCAGAATCACAAGCATGCTTTAAGAAACCTTTTTAACAAAATGCTTATTCTTTTCTAAATGATTTATAGAGAAATATCAAAAAAATATTCCAGATATTTTACCTTGAGTAGGTGGTTTTCTAAGTTATTTAAGGAGAATTACCAAAAAACATTGCATATATTTTACCTTGAGTAGGTGGCTGTGTCGAAGGTGGCACAGTTGTTGGTCCTATTGGCAGAATCACAAACATGTTTTAAGAAACCTTTTTAACAAAATGCTCATTCGTTTCTAAAAGATTTATAGAGAAATATCAAAAAAATATTCCAGATATTTTACCCTGAGTAGGTGGTTTTGTCGAAGGTGGTATAGTTGTTGGTCCTATTGACAGAATCACAAACATGTTTTTAGTGAGAAACCTTTTTAACAAAATGCTTATTCCTTTCTAAATGATTTACGAAGAAATACCAAAAAAATCCAGATATTTTACCCTGAGTAGGTGGTTTTGTCGAAGGTGGCACAGTTGATGGTCCTGTTGACAAAACCACAATCATGTTTTGAGAAACCTTTTTAACAAAATGCTCATTCCTTTCTAAATGATTTAAGGCGAAATACCAAAAATTCCAAATATTTTACCCTGAGTAGGTGGTTGTGTCGAAGGTGGCACAGTTGATGGTCCTGTTGACAAAATCACAAACATGTTTTGAAAAGCCTTTTTAACAAATTATACGCTCATTCAATTCTAAATGAATTAAGGAGTAATACAAAAAAACCCAGATATTTTACCTTGAGTAGGTGGTTGTGTTGAAGGTGACCCAGTTGTAGGTCCTATTGGCGGGATCACAAACATATTCTGAGAAAATTTCTAACAAATTAAACGCTCATTCGGTTTTAAATTATTTAAGGAGAAATACAAAACCCCCCAGATATTTTACCCTTAGTGGGTGGTTCTGAGAAACCTTTCTAACAAAACACTTAAAAAGTTCCAGATTTTTTTTCCCTGGGTAGGTGGTTGCGTCGGCGGCATAGTTGATGGTTCTATTGACAAAATCACAAACATGTTATGAGAAACAAATACAAAGACAAGCGAATGGTGCCATAACTAACCCCCGTAAAAGGGCATTTAATATAATTTATAAAATTTGGTTGGCACGGCAGAAGCGCGACGTTTGAATCGCTGCCGTGCCAGGGTCGTGTAGCACAGCAGAGCTTGTCGAACTTAATTGTTTTGCCGAACTTAATTTTAAGTTTGATCCAAACGCCGTAATTCTGCCATACTTTTGTCGAACTTAATCCCTAAGTTTAGTTCGGCACGGCAGAAGCACGACGTCTGAACTGGGCCTTATTTTCACGTCTGATTCAAAAGATAATACAAAACAACCCAGTTACTTACCGTTTGTGGGTGGCATAGTTGTTGGTTCTGTTGGGGGAATCAAACAGTACTCAATTATCGAATTATTTAAGTTGGCTTTACTGAAGGAAAAGCGGCCTATTTAATGGTTTTCCGTAATTGGTAAATTTTGATACACACCCACGAAATATAGATGGCGAATAAAACTGGAAGTAATCATGGATTATGGGAGTGCGTTCGAGAGTCTGGAATGTGTCCATCTTCGGTGAGGTATTTTGTGGGTTAAATTTTGAAACCACGTAAAGGGTGAGTTTGTTTCGGGCACAATGCACATCACAACTGAGGTACAACAGCGAGGCGATCTTCGGGGAAGCGGGTTGACAACACAAACTGCAATACAGCACAGAGCTGCGGCTTAATGCTCAGTATATCAGGAGTCGTACACACTTTCCTGAGACTTCGATCAATGCAACCTGGAAGAACTTTGAATAACATTGTGTATACTACGACAAATGAATATTCAATGTACGTAACTTACCGATCAGAGCGAAGAAAACAACAGCAAAACGAACTACCATAAAATCAACAACTCCCCCAAAACGTCGAAACAACGTCGAGTTCGTACCAGTTTCCGGCCGAGACGAGATACGCGAAAACGAGGCCACGAGTACCAGTTTCTCGGCCGAGTACCCCTTAAAAAACCGAGCGGGGTGGACTTTTTACAAACTTCACACGAAATCTCAAAATTTCCTGGCTGTACATGTACACAGAGGTCGATGACACGTGAGATTAGGTGGCGTTCTCGTTCCTCGAACGCAATGATTTATACCCGGGCATTTATTTTGATAAGGTTGACGACCGTTCTCTTTTTAAATAGAAGTACTCCAACCGTAAGAGCATTTTGCAGCCCACCTTTACGAACTATATTTTGGCAATATTTAGCGATTAGACTGGGTTTCTAATACATGAGGGCGAAACGTCCAATGGTTTTAGCCCAATACTAGCCACAGTGCCACGCGTGCCACGCGTGCCTCTACATCATACTACATCATACTCAAGATCTCAATTAGATTGAGAGTTTCCAATAGTCGGACACTTGGTAATGTTAAAATATATCAATCTCCAGGAAGATAAAAATCTTGGGAAACTGTAATTGGCAAGTAGATGTTCAAACTTCACTTACGTTCTTGCTCGATTCTGTAGACGTACTGGCTCATTGGTGCCCCAACGCATAGTCTGGAATCGTTGCGCAGTTCATCGCAAGCCTCAAATAAACACTCGTTGGCCTTGACCATTTTGCAATTTCCAGACGATACATGACTGATCTTCATTCCGCCCCAACACTCTCCATAGTTTTCGATGCCAAAATAGTCATAATTCTTTTGTTTTGCCTTCATTGCGCACGCGCAAGTAAACCTAAATGGTCAGAAAAGAAAACATTGCTCTTTTTGAAAACCTTCATCGTCACAAGTTAAATTTTCCTTTCTCAATCTATGCCACTTATCTATACCATCCTTTTTAACTGAAAACATTTTGTAAATAGAAAACGAAACATTATGAAGAAATACTTAGGCCCCCTCCACACTAAGCCGGATAAACTTGAAAACGCATCTTTTTATCTCTGGTTTGGCAAACACTAAAACGGCGTTTTCGGTCACCGAAAACGGAACTTTTCGAAACGGTCCCTAAAGTGGAGAAATATGAAAATATCGGCTAGGTGATGTAGTGTGGACGGCCGAAAACGGAGCTTTTCGAAAACGCTGAAGTCAAAAGTGGTGGACGAATTGCTCAGCACGGGAGTTATAAATTTTGGTCATTTCTTTCGCTGTTCTCTGAGCAACGTGAAATCATTAAATTCTGCATTCTGTGAATTTTCGACTTTAATTTTTGAATTGATTGCTGTCTTTTTTGCCGAGGATAACTCTGAAATCCAAGGGTTATCGCGGAGTTCTTAAGTGAAACAGAAATTAGCGGGTTTTTTGATCGACGTTATCCTCTCTCCAGCATCGACAAAAACACTTCTTAATTGGAATTTAATGTGGGATTTAATAACAATGTACGCATGCTCTGCTATTCATCTTGGGCCGATGCCGCGTTTCGTTTTCAAATTTATCCGGATTAGTGTGGACGATGAAAATATTAAAAAAAACGATACGAAAACGACGATAGTGTGGATGAAAAACATTTTAACCGCTTTCGGGGCTACAACTCCGTTTTCAAATTTATCCGGATTAGTGTGGACGGGGCCTTGTTATAACATGAAGTATATTGCTTGATTACTTACCGAGATGAATAATCATTTGATAAACCTATTCTTTGAGTTTGGATTACATAATTTTTTTTTATTATATGGAGGAGAGGGTTTTACTGGGAGCTAAAACACTCGTACATTCCATATTCGTGGCATATCGCGCAAAAACGCAAAAACGTTGACTTGTTTTTGTTAAAAAATAATAAATGGAAGAACCAAAAAGCTTGACGCGAAAAAAGGTAAAAAGAACGAGCAAACTTTGGCAAATTTTTGTTCAGTTCACAGGCGAAATCCAAACACCAGCTTGAGGCGAATTTGCGAAGTAATTGCAAGGCCAGAAGTAAAAAGCACTGAACACGATTAAAAAGCGACTAAAATACCTGTAAGAATATTCTAAAAGTCGACAAAAGAGGCTAGGGTAATTGAAAACATACCTGCCGATGATATCGACCTTCCCTTGTTCAAATTTTTCCGTTTTCGCCGTTCACTAACAAAATGTCAGCGAGTGCGGCGAATCGAAGCGAGTTTTTAAACTGAAAAGTTTTCTAGTTTGGCCATATAATAAACATCTTATTAACCCTTAATATGCTAAGTCCGGATTATTCCGGGATTTGGAGGAATGTCCATTCAACCACTTGTGACGTCACGAATTTGCACGTCAGCAGATTCTTGGGATATGCAACTAATGCAGGTTGAATAGATCTTTCTACAGGACTGTCCATTTTGACGATTGACTGCAATCTGACAGAGCTAATCAGAAAAAAGTGATCAGTTTTTGGTGCAAAATTGGTGGTAAAACGGGCCAATGTACCTGTTCTTGATGATAGTCTCCTTTAATTTCCACAACTTTTCATTGCTAAAGATCGAAACTTTTCAGGTCAAAAGAAAGGATGTACGGTGTAGAAGGTAGAGAGAATAAGAAAAGAGAGAAAAACGAAAAGCAACGCAGCGAGGAAAAAAAATCGGAACTGTTCGGCAAAAAAAAAACAAGTCCAAATTTTGGCTTATGCGCATGCGCCAAAGTAAAATATTGTACATTTTTACATGAAATCTTCCTCAAAATCTTACTGCAGTGTAAGAAAATGCATTTCTGGCAAAGTTTAGAGAAATTTAGCACCGTGGCGCCCAAAAAATCAATTTAACGGTTAAAAAAACGTGTTTTTTGGAGTAAATTTAGCATATTAAGGGTTAACCGAGCTTAGTCGGTCTGTATGGGAGAATCTTGACCTCGGTCGTGAGTACAGACTAAATTATACGTTGGCTCAAAGATATGAATTTTACGTTTTCGTGGCAAAAACGATTTGTCACTCGCTCACTCGTTCGCTCTGCCAACCGAACACAAAATTCATATCTTCTCGCCGCCATGTAATAACCTCTATATATTTGTGAGAGTTATATGAGGCAATGATTATACGAGGCAATGATTTGAAACATGAACACTTAAAAATTGATTTCTTTACTTAAACAACAACAACAACAACAACAACAACAACAACAAAAGGAACAGTAACAACAACAGCAGCAGCATGCAGCAACATCTACAACGAATCATTTTCTGGTAACTTAATCATTTTATCAATTCTTTGATATGCAGACTGCACATCGAGTTACTGTCCGACTTTACCTGTCAATGAAGTTTGCCCATTTTAACCAAGCGATTTTCTGTCCAAAGTAAACCTTTGACTTGGGATCCTTCGCCGTAAGGAGAAGTTCAGTTAACGACCGTTGATTCACTTTGGTTTTATAACAGCCAACCGAGTCGTATTTCAAAGAGCACGCGGATTCACTTGACATGTAACAGTCTGGTCCAGGAACTGAAAATAATATAAGAACAAAATCAAAGATGGTGGGTTGGGTTAGCTTTTAAGAAAATTCTGTCACTGTGGAGTAGTTTAAAATTTAGTAGTCTGCAGGTTTAAAAGGTTGCTGAGAAAAAGATCCAGCACCTTCCAAATCTAATACGTTGATGGGCCAGTACTATCACTCTTTATCGGCCACAATAAAGGTATCAAACGAATGCCCAGTCATTGTTGAATAAAATTGGTTTTATTTAATTCGTATTATTGGTTGCTATAGCAAAAGTAAAACATGTTAAAACAGCCTACAATTTAGCTTTAAATGTATAAAAAAGCTCAAAAATGAACTCGGCGACTCCTATTTTCATTATTGGGTAATGATCTGCGAAAGATGCTCAGAGACGTCTTAATTAATTTTCAAACATTTAGTGATACAGTGATGATACAAATTTTGGCATAGCGTTCTCAAACTTATTCATCAAGTTAAACAAAGAAAATCATATCCGTGAAGGAGGATTGGATACCCGGTCCTAATTAGCATATACTTTCACGATTGGTCGTTTCTCTGTTTTCTCCGAGAAACGTTTTCATGGGCTAACCAAACACCTCCATTTTCGTCTCAAATACTCTGCTGAGCGTCGTATTTCGTATTCTCTTCTCGGTGTTTGGGTATCCTGATGAAGCACTGTCTCTCGTGTTTGAAATATTACAAACAAGATTCATACCGAGAAGTATAGTATAGATACGTATAAATTGTTAAAGCTGCTCGGATAATTTACCTGCCCTGATTGACCGTGATGAAGAAGCCGCGGTTGATACATCTGTTGATAAACAAAAGGAGCACGTGAGAATAAAAATTAAATACCAGCATCAAACAAACAATTTTATCCATAGCAGTGAGATAGTTTCATTAAGACGCGCCATTCATCACATCTTTAGTTTAATAATTTCAAATTCTCTCGGAATAATTTGATTAAAATTTGCAACAAACTCCGGTCGATAACTATAGCCCTTAATTCTTTCAGTGAAATTTTGGTGACTTTGGCTTCAAAAAATAACACGAAGACTATTCGTCTCCACATTAAAATGATAAAAATTAACTTTTCCTGAAACTTTCTTGCGACAATTATTTATCTCTTGCTTTAAATAATTATTTACTTCACACAATAATTTCTACATACATGCACTTTACTCGCTCGTGAATTTGTTACGCTTGCCAGTCGAAGAGATTCAGCAAAGTTAAGATACGAGTACTTCTCTAACTGGAACTGTTAACATAACGATGGCGCGAGCAAAGAGAATTTTACATTATGATGATCAAAATAAACGAGTGATTTAATTTTTTTTCCTCGCGATGTTTTCTAAAAGAAGTAAACAACCTGTTTTCCGTGTTTTTTTTTCCGCGAAAGTTTGCATTGGGGGAGCCACAGCATTTGTCGTTTTCCCAAATTTCCACTCAACGAAAACATGGAACATGTCTTCTATTCCTTGTAAAACAAATAGAAAGAGGAGAAAGAATATACAGCGGAACTTCAATATAACGAAGGGCCAAGAAACCTGCTATAACGGGGTTTCATTATATCGGGGTTCTTTTCCATATAATTTTCTATTTCTTGGGCCAAGGATTTCGTTCGTTATACCGACGACTTCTATCGTTGTATAGCGGTTCGTTAAATCGGGGTTCCACTGTAATTGATTTATGTATTGTTACAATACAGTACCTTTTGCAAGACCGAGAAGGAACATAACCACGCCTAACGTCATAGCCATTCTTGATCCTAGAAGAAAAGATAATTAATTTTGATTTATTATTTATTTTGAAATCCAAGAAATCAGGTTTGGAAAAATATGAAAATATGATGTTACATGTTATGTCACGTTATGTCACAAAACGGTCGTAGGCCAAAGTCGAGCAAGTTCTGCATTTTAAAATGGGCTAAAATTGATCGAGTTTGACTTCTTTGTCTCAATTGTTCGTTGAAAAGGGAATATTGCAAAGGAATAACAGTCAAAAAGAAAGAAAGGCGAATACTTAGGGTTGAAATATTAATTTTCGTACGTTTTGATGTCCTGTTAGAGAGATCTCCATAAATAACCCAGGCCAATTCTTAGGTTTCGCTAATTGAAAGAATAAGAGTTTTTCTGTTGATAGAAGGTGTCCAAACTTATCCGTCCGGCTTTGTTTGCTAATGCGAGGAGAGTTTAGTATGGCGAATTTTGGATAAAAAAATTGGGCCATTTTGAGACTTCGACCATGAAAAACGATTGTCCTTCTTTCTCGAAATTAAAAGGCTTTTGGGGGAGCAAGCTACATCAGGCTTCTTATCTACATAAAAAATATTAATGCGAAAAAATGGAAGAAATTGATTTGTCAACTTCTGGGTTTTTCCTAAAACTACCTCTTAAACATTTTTAGGGACTATCTTTATGTTGAAATGATTTGTTGAGTCTATGCATTTGAGACTGAAACATCTACATGAATTTTGGAAAACTGTGTATAAAAAATGGTAAAAACCGTGAAGAAACAACAGCTGGACCACATTAGATGTGTCAAGTACACTTTAAAAGCTGTCAGAACGGTAAATCTTTTTTTGTCAATACCTGTCATAACTATCGATTAAGCTCAACTGGTGTTGTTAGTTCACCTGCTTTGGAAATATAAAAACTAATAATTATTAATTATCTAACTGTCAAGAGTTTAAAATGCAAGCTTTAAGGAAACAAAACGTTTTGCTACTAATGAAGGATACTTTAGTTCAGAATAAAACTTGTTTTAAAAAAATGTCAAAGTAAATCAATAACGGCGCTAACAGTTTGGGGACGATTTCTACCGGACAACTGCCGGAGTGCAATCAGATCGTAAAAATTCGAATTCAAAGAGAAAAAATTGGTATTTCTTATGAGGTTGCTTTGCCTTTCTTTTACATAAGTAACAAAGTAATTCTGAATATCATGGATTTCACTGACAATACCGAGCATGCTTTTTAAAACCGAGCAACTTAACCAACCTTTTTTGTTGCGTTGTATATGAACTCGAATAACAAAGCATTGAAATTCAATCGTATGAATGGGTCCCATGCTTTGCTTCAAATAATTGTAGTCCTGTCTAATGAGACAACTTGAAAATTAAGTTGTGCAGGGAAATAAGGAATCTGTAAAGCTTCCAACAAAACCTTCAGCCTTCAAGCCTTCCTAAGTTGGTGGTGACTAAGTCATGTTACTAAAATACAGTGGCATTGTGATTTCTCGAACCCTCGAACCTTTCATATAACTCGCACCAAAAGTCGTTTTCATTGGATTCCCTTCCCTCAGTCGAACACTGTAATTTAACACCTGACTTCTCGAACCGATGTTAGTTTTCCTTTGGAGATTCTAGATATAGGGATTCCGCTGTGATCACCTTAAATAGTAAATACCTTGGATGCAAAAAACAAAAAAAAAACATTTTTGAAACCGAATTTTCATCAAAGCCGATTGACGTTTATAACAAATATCGAGTATAACGAATAACGGATCTAACGAACCAAATTTTATCAATAACATCAGCTTGCTTAAAAATGTATCAGCAAAAAAAAAAATGATACTTACCTTCTTTATATAACAGCACAAATAGAGCCTGTTTACTGATTCCGTTTTCTAAACGGAAAAAATTGAGTACAAACAATGAAAGACAAAATCCTTTCCTCCCTTCACGGGCAACAAATTGTCCCAAACAGCAATTCACACCCGTAACACGTTCATCCCCTTCTAGCGGAGCATGCGCTCTTGTCACATAGCAACTTCTTGCAGTGTCAATAAGGTGTGTTATAAATCACTTATCAAATCCACGGTTTGTTTTGCTTAAGAAATACATATAATAAACAAAGACAATTTTGGAATTTCGCGATTTTGAAACTGCGATATTTCGCGAAATAAAATTCTCGCGATTATGCACCACGTTGTCTATTCGTGCCACTTAGATTTCGTAATGTTTACGTTCAGATCAGATTCCAAGTGAGTCAAAACTAAGGAAATTGCCAAAAGAAAATTGCTCTGTGTTTGCTTTTTTTGAGTCTGGTACGTAACTGTCACAGTTTTCACAGATAGATTTACATATAGAAGCAGAGAGAATGGATAGTTTGTGGACTGCTCTGAAAGTATTCTTCATAAAGAAATTTCAACGCTGATGAGGATAGTGATTAATAACTGGCCTGAAGAAATTAAAATCAGCGTTCCTGATTAAAACGTTTCATTTGCTTTCCCTTGACATTGGCAATGAATTGTCGCATCCACTTATTTTCGCCGCACTGATTATTTTTTTTCGCCATTAATTCCATAGCTAGCAAAAAACGTGATGCTTCAAATAACTTATATTTGTCCTCGCTTGTTGAAGACATCGGTGAAAGATCGGATAGCTCACTTTGAAAAAGAGTGATGGCCTGGGCCGAGAGTATCCTCGCAGGCGTTTATGTGATTATTTTGGGGAGAGGGAAATATTAGCGGTGATTTTAAGAATAATATATAAAGTCTAGAGAAGACAACGAACAAATTGCAGAATTGTTGACAAATAATTAAATAATAGCAAGCTAGCCCTTGATCTTCCCCAAGACTGCAGCCATCTTGACACAAAGCGCTCTGAAACCGCTATCTCTCTAAAACGTTTTTATTTGCTTTTCAATTTGAAAAAAAAAATGGTTCAGCCGGGTGATGGAATAGGAAGAATTTTATTAGTGGGGATGGCTTAAAATGAAATAATACCAGTCAAAAATGAAAGAGATAATTGCCTAAGGCCGACTGGGGTCTGTCCATTTCATGAGTTCGAGTTCCAGTTAGAATTTCGAGTTCGAGTTAAAATATCGAGTTTGAGTTGCTTGCGGTTAGTTCCACTCCTATTTGCTTGTGGTTAGCTTTCATTTGTTGATAAAGGCGACACTGTGCGTGACCAACTGGTGGTAGCATAATTTGAGAAAACTAGCATAATTTTTTCCAATCTTTCTTGACAGACTCTTTGAAAAACACACGTTGTTGTTTGGTGTTTTGGTCAGCCTGAGGACACAAGAACCGGAAGTCCCATTGTAAACAATGTCGGTCCTAGGCAAGGCTACAAAATGGCGTCAGCCATGCCTGCTGAGTCGAGCAAAAATGTGCAGCTATCTAAGAGAAATACGGGTCAGAACCAGCCACAATTGCCAGAGACCGTTCGCATTTTTGGGCTTACTAGCCCTGTTTTTCAAAGAGCACGATTGAAAAAAGTAGTTTAATTTGGAAATACAAGCAGTGCTTCTAGCATAGTATGCTACTTTTACCAGCACAATTTATAAATGTCGAGTCGACAGCTGCGTAACATGACTGATTTTTTCAGCTAAAGTTAAAGAGTCTGACTCACCCACTTTGCATTGCGCGCCCTGTTGTTGTTTACGAGCCCGGAGGACCACAAAAACTAATGTAACATGATGACGCTTCTTTCAAAAACAGCAATCGTTCGAATATAACAAACTGAAGAGAAGAGATAAGACTTGTTTCTAGCATTCACATTGCGATGAAAACAGATTTTACTTCTCGGTCGCTATCACTGGCTTTTTTGGGGGCCCCAAAAATGGCGGATTGACAAAGGTGAGAAATCTGTTTGTATCGCGATGTGAATGCTAGAAACAAGTCTTATCGCTTCTTATAGCTTCTCTTCAGTTTGTTATCGAACGATCGCTGTTTTAGAAAGAAGCGTTACCATGAAACGATAGTTTTTGTGGGCCTCTGCGCTCGTAAACAACAACAGGCGCGCAATGCAAAGTGGGTGGGTCAGATTCTTTAAGGAAATTCAATTTGGCTTTAGAAGCTATTTTTTGCATAAATGAGTGGATAAAGGGGCTATGAGACTTTTTAAGCAGTCTCTTAGAATTTAGTTTGGTACAATAGCTTTCATTCATAATATATTAAGCATAATGTAGAATATGCGAGTTGACTTCATTATAATTATAATGACTGAGGATGAATGCGTGAAATATATGTTTTTGTCTAAAGGTCTTAAGTGTAATCCGTATAAAGCGTTGGTGCAGATTGAGGCGAATTGAGTGTTCAGTTTTGGTGTAAGGTTTCTTGTTTCTGATGAAGAGCATTCACCTTGGCTTAAAGCAATCAATCTTTCCACTGCATTTCTCCAGGATGGAAAATTCGTTGCACAGAATTTTCAAAGAACATGTTGTTGTTGTGTTAGTCTTGTAGGTTCTTTAATTAATGCCTAACTTCTGTATTTCATGTTTATTCTGGTTAGTCAGTGAGGTAACGGGGCCTTCGAGTTTACTACGAAGGGAACAAATTGACCTTCAATTTATCTGGAAGTGCGAAATCAAGTTTATTATTATGAGCGCTTACAAATCAGTCTCGATCGAAGGCTGACAATGGCCTTCATTTACAAGCTATTTTTTTTTAAATTGGGGCTTAATTGCTAACTCTACCCTACACAGCCGGAAAGTATAGTGCTTTACCTGCCAAAGTGCAAAATCCTATGTACGTTTTCAGAAATTTCAAAAGTTATGGCCGTTTGTAGGTCCCAATTTTAAAAAATTAGCCTTCGACCGATGACGATTTGAAGGGGTCATAATATACTCCAGATAAATCGAGGGAAAGCTTGCTACCTTTGTAGTAAACTATAGAAATGTGTTTGAGCATATTGATATAAAATTTGTTGGTATTCGTCGCGAATGAAATATTTTACAGGGGCTCGAAAACTGCCCATTTTGTAATTTTTCAGACGTTGTGCGGACCCGGAAGGGGCAAAGTATTTTATGGCCCTAACACGGCCAGAAAATAATTTTAAGAGCAGGTGTCCACAAAAATCAAACATTGAGTGGCAAACTTCAAATTTTCAAAATCACTCAAACTTCGGCTGTCAGTAGTCCATAATGAGTTATTCATCGCCATGCAATTCATTTGTCAAATAACTTTTTCTTTCGGCAGAAAATGACGATCATAAATTTCACGGCCAGACACGGGAAAATTCGACTTGAAAATTAGCGGTTTTAAAGCAAACCACTTGCGTTAACTATAAAACCTGAAGACATCCACTTGTTATCAGCTTATTCTACATCTTTTCCAGATTTTATTCCATAATTTCTATGAAGTTTAAATAAATTCATGACACTAAGAGAGATCTGAAAGAAATCCCACTCTTTCCCTATGGAAATGACAAGGCAAATTTAAGAAATTATTTACCATACTACCTTTGTATTAAATAAACTGATATTTTGGAAATAAAGTCAGGAAGAAATGGCCTTTCAATTGATGTCACTTTTTGTCTGGGGAAATTAAATTGTTCTCTCTGAGAAAGCGCTAAAAATCACGAAATCAAGCAAATGAAAGATTGCGTGACAGACTGGACAAGGGTGGAAATTGCGATTTTAAAACATTTTGGCCCTATAAACTCCATAAAAATAAAAAGATCTTATTGCTATACATGAATTTGCCATTCATTAACTTTTTGTGAAAAAAAAAACGGCGTTTACTTTTTATTAACGCTTTCCATCCGGTTTGTGTGCAAAGTGTACCCAGCTTATATCATTTCTTTCACTTGGATGTTGTGTTATGTGGATGCCTTTGTGAGCTAATAAGTAATTTATTAATGCTATCACTAATTTTAGAAAGTTGTTAGTTCTTAATATATATTTATAAGTAAAACTGAACAACTTGTCATCGTTTTTATCGTTGCTAATTCCAAACAAGTTTCCCTCCTGATTTTTGGATTTTCCCACGGCCTTGCCGGATATCTCACGCGCTGTGTAATAAATGCAATGGGGTTATTGTGCTCTTTTCAGAGTATAATGAAAACAGGCTGCTCCTGTAATAGGTAAGATAAAAGCTAGAGTCTTTAATTACTTTGCGCAATTGGCAAAGGATATTTCGAATCACTGTTCCGGCGGGTCGTTTTCTCCTGAAATATTGAACCACAGAAAGTGAACTCATGCTTAACTCGCTAAACTGGGTGCTTTCAGAACACGGACACGGAACACAATTTTATTATTGAGTTAGATCAGGTACGTTGTGTGCAAAGTAAAGAAATATATTATTTCAGAACACTGCCTGAAAAGGTTCAGTCAGTGGAATGATACAGCATAGTCCGCTTTCAAAGAATTTTTACTGACGTTATTTGTATTTATTTTCAACAAAAATGACAGAATTACCTCAACCTTTTACCTGTATTCCACTATTTTTCGCACCAAAGAAATAACAAAAGGCAAAGCGTGACTCGAATGTATCTCGGGTTGATTCAACTGATTTCGATATCGCAGCCAATGCAACAAATTGACTGAACGACAAGTTTTGAAGAGTAACAAAGGGTACCCTAAAGCGAACCATTGACATCCAACTCTAATGTGCAAAATTGTCATTTTAAGTACATATGAGCATGAATGGGGGTATCCTCGGAGACCCATGGGCAGTTAGTCGGGGCAAAACGAAGTAAACCTGGCAGAAATCGTAGCGGCGAAAGTTTTCTATAAAAGTAGAAAACTTTTGCCGCTACGATTTCTGCCGGTTTACTTTGTTTCGCCCCCACTTATTGCCCCTGGGTATCCGAGGATGGAATGGAGAAAGCTTCTTGTCCATCCTTCCGCTTAATTCTTCACATCCATTATGATACGTGGACATGGTATACCTAGTGGACTGTTTTTAAACAAAGGCTTGCTTGCGGCGTAGCGACCTAGCTAACGTACAGACCAGTACAAAAATTAGCCAGGGCTGGCCGGCAATATTTTCAGCAACGTATTTATAAAATGTGCAAGTAAAACAATTCAGGTTGAACACTTTTAAGAAAGATGAAATGGAAATCAATTCAGTTTTAACGTATCACTTCCCGGTAATATATCTCGCAACTACCCTTTCATGATGAGATCAAAGCTTATCTCACGGGTGAAAACTCGGGAACCAATTGACAGCCGCCAAATGCACAATGCTTCGTTAATTTAGGAATGAGTGAGAATTAGTGCCATTCTCTATTGTGAAATGCTAGAATCTAGGTCATGTCAAAATACAATTAAAATCGACAAAAGGGAAGGAAGAAAGTCACGTTTCAAATACGTTCTAAATACTTTTCAGTGAGAATCATATTAATCAGCTGGAAACCAAAGATAACACAACACGCAGGGGCTTCCCAGAAATTGTTACATAAAACCCAAGAAGTTTATTTAAACCAGATTGGAAGTTGATTTGATTTTTGCAGGTTTGGGATAAATCTGCCATATCAAAAGATGTCTCATAATTCTGCTAATTACAGTCAGATGGAAAAATCTATCTTTGCTCTCAAAGTTCAGTTGTAGGGTTTTCTCTACCATATGAATCGATACACATATATAGTCGGTGGCTCCCTTGTTACACCCTTAATGTGCATGGAAAGTGGCTCCCAACTGATTGTTTAACTGACCATGAATGGTAGAAAACAGCGAAACTACGTAAGTTTACCATTACATGCAAATAGCATGGATATCCAAATAATTTTGTGCTGCTCCCCAACTCACCGAACACCTGGAACAGACTTAAGATGTATAACTACTGGTATATTACAAAGTGTAATGAATCATTTTCTTGTCTCACGCATCCAGTAACAGAAGGGACGGCCCCTTCTTTGAGATTGTTTTCAAATTTGGAAACGATACTTTGTTTGTTACGCTAAAACTTCCAGTGGCTTTTTATCAGTCCCCCAGTTGGCAAAAAATGTCTTAACTGTGTATACATAAAATTCTTCCACCACTGTGAGTATGAATTTGCTTATTGGTGGTTTTCACTGTCACGCAATATAAAAATAAAATCAAAACCATTCAACGACAGAAGCTATGAAATTCAGATATTATAGAAGATAAATAAATAAACAATTTTTCAAAATCTCAGGTCTGTGCTGTGCACCGTTTGCGAGTTATTCGCCGAAACTTTCTACGCAAATTTATAAAGCTCAGCATGGAGACGCCATATGTGTGTCCTTCCGAGGGACACAAACTGGGTGCTTACCATTTGTTGGAAGGAACCGGTTGGGATGAATGTTCATTGAATAATGGTAAGGGATTTTCCAAACTCAGCGAACCAACCGAACGAGATGGCGCTTACCATTTGAAATTCGGTTTTCTGTTATTGTTTTCCGTTGATGAGAGACTGGAACTGGGAAATCAAATGGTAAGGAAATTTCCGACGTTCCGTTCCGAACGGAAAAAGAGGACTATACCTCTGGAGGTAGTCTACAATCTCCGAACGGATTTTCCAGAAAATTACTGTTCCATTTGACTTTCAACCGAAATTTCCGGATTTTTTGGCTAAATGGTAAGCACCCAAACATGTTCGCCGTGATGTCAGAGAAACCATCTGGAACTTAATTTTGCTATTAATAGCGACTACTTTTGGCTCATGATCTATTATACTTTTACATAAACAGCACTTAGTACATTGAGAATGTTCAATCTGCAAAAATGGAAAGGAATGGCTTTCTTTGAATCAAAACAGTTTTGTCATGGCACTCAGCTTGATATCACATGCGGAGAACTCGAATATTCAAAATGTTCTGTTTTTAAAACGAAGGGCACAACCAAGCTGGAAATTTGCAAAAAGATATATTTTTAGTTTAACTTACACCTAGTGACATCGAAAGTTTAGCATTTTGATTTCAGAATTTTATGACGTAACATGAAAACCAAGAATACATGGGTACGGTCGGTAGATTGATATAATAAGAAAAAACGTAGATTCTCAAAAGAAAGTGATGTTGTTTTCTGAGCAGCAATGAAATCAGTTTATTTTTATCGAGTTTTGGCTAAAATATTCAAAAATCGCAATTTTCACCTTTGTCACGTCTGTCACGCAATCTCTTATTTGCATGATTTCGTGATTTTTAGCGCTTTCTCAGAGCGAACGATTTAATTTCCCCAGACAAAAAGTGACATCAATTGAAAGGCCATTTCTTCCTGACTTTATTTCGAAAATATCAGTTTATTTGATACAAAGGTAGTATGGCAAATAATTTCTTAAATTTACCTTATCATTTCCGTAGAGAAAGAGTGGGATTTCTTTCAGATCTCTCTTAGCGCCATGAATTTATCTACACTTCATAGAAATTATAGAATAAAATCTGGAAAAGATGTAGAATAAGCTGATAACAAGTGGATGTCTTCAGGTTTTATAGTAAAGGCAAGTGGCTTGCTTAAAAAAACGCTAATTTTTAAGTCGAATTTTCCCGTGCCTGGCCGTGAAATTTATGATCGTCATTTTCTGCCGAAAGAAAGAGTTATTTGACAAATGAATCGCATGGCGATGAATAACTCATTATGGACTACTAACAGTCAAAGCTGGAGCAATTTTGAGTTTTCACACTTTTGCCGCTATTTACCGATTATGTTTGATTCTTGCAGATACTCACTCTTAAATCCAACCAAATCAGTTTTAGTTCTCAGTAAAAGTATTTTTTACGCGAATTTGCAAATGGGTGGTTTTTTCAGAGACAGCCTCTTAAATTTTTTTTTTCAAGCATTTTACCGGTTCGGGATCTGAAATTCTCGGATTGGATTGGCTAATCGTTTTGTGAGCGATTGTGGTGATTTTGCTATGCTGTATTTGAGGAATATTTATTACTTCAGTTGCTTCTTATTAATTGCTTCTTAAGTTTTTTTCATAAATCTTTTATCTGGTTTTTATAGATGATAAACCTTGTATATGACAAGCCTTTCTGAGAGTACAATTGATTGTAGCGAAGATACTTTTTATTTATGCATAGCTGAAACAAATCATTCTTAACTGCATGTTTCATTTTTGTGCGATTGATTAACTCGACATTGAATGCGTGCAAACAAAGATTATGCGAAACACCTTTTCTAGCTTTCTTTACCAAAGAAACAAATGAAGCAAAACAAAGAAAAAAATGTTATTGCTCTCGTAGGTGTGTCCGTATAGTAAAAACTGAGCCCTTGGTCTTGAATATGGCCCTCGGCCAGTCTACGGCAGCCTGCGTCGCAAACGGTGTAAACCGTATTCTATTTGCACCGGTCTTACCCGCACTCCTATTAAGGAACGGAAGTCTGGCGGCCAAACAGAGGAACAATACAATACAAATAGGAAGACCCAATCGGAGAGACCCAATCCGAAAAGGAGGCACCCAATCTCCAAAGGAGGCACCCAATCCGAAAAGGAGGCACCCAATCTCAAAAGGCGGCACCCAATCCGAAAAGGCGGCACCCAATCTCAAAAGGAGGCACCCAATCTCAAAAGGAGACACCCAATCTCAAAAGTTGGTACCTAATCTCAGAAGGAGGCACCCAATCTCAAAAGTTGATACCCAATCTCAAAACAATTAAAAGCAGCCAAAACTAAATCCCCACACGAAAACCAACAGTGAAAAAGAACTGATCAATTATGTAGGGTGCGTTTTATGTGCCGGGAAGCTGGTGAAACAGGGAAAGCGGAAATGAAATCTTGTATAGATGAATCGAGCACACGGCTCACAGGGATTTGGAAATTAAAACGTTTGGCGGGAGGTAACGGAGAATTAAAACTTTCCACTTGGAATTGCCCTTTAAAGGTTCAGAAAACAAATGTATGAAAACAAATGTATATGTGCATCAGTTAATCCATTTCAAAACTGAAGGAGAAACAACGCAACGATGAACCTCGACGACATGCTCCCAAACAGGGAGATAAGCATGCAAATTTCAAGCTATAAGGGTGTCATGATTACGGAATGACAACATCAAATTTCGCCATCAGCGACTTCTTAACAAAAATAGGAAGATACATGCAAATTCTCTTCTGTCATCCCCTGAGCCACTTAGACGGGAGAGCCATTCCACTGGACCCAGCGAACTGAAGACTTAGCAACGTTAAGAGGGTCAAAGTCATGAGTACATTCCCAATGTGGTATACAAATGGAGGACTTTTGCTTAGAAGAACGCTACAAAAGAATGGAAAAAACAAACAAAAGACAATAAAATCGTTGGAAAGGTGGCTCAGGGGATGACAGTTTTGATGTCAGTAATCCGACAGGGAATTAGATTCCCCTTCAAAACTGTCATCCTAGAGCGGGAAAGGCGGGAGATATACGCATAAAACAAGAGATGCGATGAGATGCAGACATTAGCAAGCCAAAAACAATATACACACATCTGTAAGCCGGTAAACAATCTAAACACATCGGCAAGCCGGAAAACAATATAAACACATCGTCAAGCCGGAAAACAATATAAACACATCGGCAAGCCGGAAAACAATATAAATACATCGACAAGCCGGAAAACAATATAAACACATCGTCAAGCCGGAAAACAATACAATCACATCGGCAAGCGGTAGCCGGAAAAACAATATAAACACATCGACAAGCCGGAAAACAATACAAACACATCGGCAAGCCGGAAAACAAAATAAACACATCGACAAGCCGGAAAAACAATACAAACACATCGGCAAGCCGGAAAACAGTATAAACACATCGGCAAGCTGGAAAACAATATAAACACATCGGCAAGCCGGAAAAGGGCGCGAAACAAAAACGTAAACACATGGGAAAGCCGGAACAAACAAACACGTTGGCTGGTCAGAAAATATTTAACGTAAAAGTGAGGTAAAATAACGCCTAAGCAAAAGAAGGGCTTTCCAAAAATACAATAGGACCGTGCATGAGAAAAAAAAATGTAACAAAGGGCAAAACAAGTGGGAATTGAGCTAATTAATGCAAAATTGTAAACACGTGCAACAGCTACAAACCTAAAACTAAAAATATAGGGAACAAACGAAACGAGGCTGGTAAAACAAAACTACATGGCAATAAGATATAACAAAATGAGTGGCAAGATACAAAAAACGCAAGAATAAAACAAGCACGTTGCACATGAAATAAAAACGCGCAATAATGGAGGAAAGCTAAAACGTGAACGATACGGCCACGACAGCGCGAATTAGAGGGAATACCTCGTGTTGACTAGTAGAAGGAGCAACGCCGGCCTGAGATGTTTGGGCTAAGAAACCAGAGCTACCAGGAACTTGAGGCGGCGCAGGAACAGGAGGCGGTGGAGGAACTTACGATTTATTAGTAGACATCTGAGACATAGCGAGAGCACTAAGAAACGTCTTCTATCGAAATGGCAATGAGCATGGATTGGTATGGTTGTTCCTTTTATACTCGATTGGGTAAGACCGCTGTAATAATATAACTAGCCAATCAGAAATGAGTATATAGATTATTGCAAACTTGCCGGATATCAAAACACACTTTTGGGAGCCGTTGCGTAGACGGAAAACACCAGCTATTTACAGCGGTCTTACCCAATCGAGTATAAAAGGAACAACCATACCAATCCATGCTCATTGCCATTTCGATAGAAGACGAATTAGTTCTCTGCTTGGTGATATAGGTCTTATTCATATTGCCCTTTCTTGCCTGTACTCCACACATTGGTGTACACCTTCAGTTTGCTTTACCCACCCTCTCCACCCTTTATTACTATGTTTGTATATTTTCATCTGAAGGTGTCCGCCAGACTTCCGTTCCTTAATAGGAGTGCGGGTAAGACCGGTGCAAATAGAATACTTTTTGTGATTCTACAAAATCTTGCGACAGTCGTCACGCAAGACACGCAAGCCAAGCAATGCTAAAAATGAATAATTTGTTCTGTGTCTAATTCGCCTATCGCCTGTCTTTTTATAGAAAAGGAAGCGAAAGTTTATCGCTCTCCAGTTCAACATTCTCGCCAAACTTGAGAGTCTGGAGATGTCATTGCAATCGATGGGATGCAAGTACATAATATTCGGTTATCGTGACCGCTGGTGCATCCCACTCGTAAGAATGAAAAATGATCTTCCATAGGCGATCGCAACGGCGATATCACAACTACGACACTGGAACCACGACGTTTTTCAAATAGAATGTCCGCTGCGATCGGAATAAGAAGGCAATGGCCATGGAAAATCAAATATTTTCCGTAGCCGATGAATACATTGTGACCGTTTCATGTTTTTCGTTTAGGTAGAAGATGCAAACTGCTATCTTTTTCAGCCTCGAACGCTCTTTGCCAACGTTCTTCAGGAATCTCGGTTCCGCCCTTTTTTGTTTCATGGGAAAAACAAAGAAACCCTGTCTGCGTGACCACACGCGTAAGAAAGAAATGTGAGACTAGCCAATCAGAAATGAATGCACACTCCATATACTTTAAAACCTTGTAAATCAGAAAAAGCGTTTGGGAGCCGTTGAGCAGACGGACTATATCGAGGATTTTTTGACGTCCGACTGCAACGGAGGCAAGTCTACGGCGTCTGGCCGTGATTAAGACACAGGATGATAATGTTATTAGAAACAATTTGAAACTGATCTAAAAATCTGATCGTCAGAGATTGTTTCAATTTTTAGATTATTAGATCAGTTTCAAAACGTTTTTAGTAACATGATTGACACTGATCGCCCAAATATCAGGACATAATGCTGCCATTTTTTTGCACGGTTTAACACTATCGATTTGAAAAATTTTGCTGCGTACCCTTTAAACTTTCTAGTGATTTCACACGGGCAAAGGAATGTGTGGATGAATCTTCGACATAAATAACTTTATCGGGCTGATTCAATTCTCCGCTGTGGGTTTTCTGATTTATAAAGATGAAGGTCTTGAAATTCCCGAGTAATGTGTTCACTAATATCAGTTTAGTTTAAGGGGACAGTAAAATCACATCGCACTTACGCTCATGTTTCAGTTTTGGTCATTTCAATAGTGCTTCCCAAGCCGGTTCTCCTTTCGAAAACAGATGATGCGGGTGAAGCCATAATTATATGCTCGGGTTTTGGCCTGGAAAAAGTCGTAACTGTGCTCTGATTATTAGGGGACATTAGTGTGGCATCGAACGTTTACGAAAGTGACACGTGCGACTTAAAGCCGACCTTTCAGTTTTTCTTCACAAGAAATTGGAACTGTCGGAAAACCAAAATTAACAAAAATCGCGATTTTCAAAGACAGTCCATAAACTTCAAGATTGCATGGCGGCCTTGCTCTAACCAAAAGAGAGCATTAACAGTTTAAAAGCAGTAGAAGATATTATTTTGACTGCATGGTTTTTATTTCCTGCTCAGTTGAAGAATTACATACAGTGATTGTAAACGACAAGACTTGTTACTTTTATTGTGGTTGTGGCGGTTGTCTCGATGGTGGCAGCGGTGGCGGCTTTGTCGATGGTGGTGGCGGTGGCGGCTTTGTCGATGGCGGTGGCGGTTGTGCCGATCGTAATTGTAGTTGTAGCGGTTGTGCCGGTGGTGGCGGTGGCGGTTGTCTCGATGGTGGCGGCAGTGGCGGCTTTGTCGATGGTGGTGGCGGTGGCGGTTTTGTCGATGGTGGTGGCGGTGGCGGCTGTGTCGATGGCGGTGGCGGTTGTGCCGATCGTAATTGTAGTTGTAGAGGTTGTGCCGGTGGTGGCGGTGGCGGTTGTCTCGATGGTGGCGGCAGTGGCGGCTTTGTCGATGGTGGTGGCGGTGGTGACGGTTGTGCCAATCGTAATTGTAGTTGTGGCGGTTGTCTCGATGGTGGCAGCGGTGGCGGCTGTGTCGATGGTGGTGGCGGTGGCAGCTGTGTCGATGGTGATGGCGGTGGCGGCTGTGTCGATGGTGATGGCGGTGGCGGCTGTGTCGATGGTGGTGGCGGTGGCGGCTGTGTCGATGGTGGTGGCGGTGGCGGTTGTCTCGATGGTGGCGGCGGTGGCGGCTTTGTCGATGGTGGTGGCGGTGGCGGTTTTGTCGATGGTGGTGGCGGTGGCGGCTGTGTCGATGGCGGTGGCGGTTGTGCCGATCGTAATTGTAGTTGTAGAGGTTGTGCCGGTGGTGGCGGTGGCGGTTGTCTCGATGGTGGCGGCAGTGGCGGCTTTGTCGATGGTGGTGGCGGTGGCGGCTTTGTCGATGGCGGTGGCGGTGGTGACGGTTGTGCCAATCGTAATTGTAGTTGTGGCGGTTGTCTCGATGGTGGCAGCGGTGGCGGCTGTGTCGATGGTGGTGGCGGTGGCAGCTGTGTCGATGGTGATGGCGGTGGCGGCTGTGTCGATGGTGGTGGCGGTGGCGGCTGTGTCGATGGTGGTGGCGGTGGCGGCTGTGTCGATGGTGGTGGCGGTGGCGGCTGTGTCGATGGTGGTGGCGGTGGCGGCTGTGTCGATGGTGATGGCGGTGGCAGCTGTGTCGATGGTGGTGACGGCGGCGGCTGTGTCGATGGTAATTGTAGTTGTGGCGGTTGTGCCGATGGTGGCGGTGGCGGTGGCGGTGGCGGCTGTGTCGATGGTGGTGGTGGCGTTGCTGTTGACATACAATAATAGCATGATCACTCCCCTCTACAAACTATACTGCTCATTCTAATATATTAGTTGTACCTATCGGTAAGTGCCAACGAGCGAAATATTCATGTTTGTTCGTAAGAACGGATACCGAATGGTTTTCGATAGAACTTTATAACTTGAAATGACGAGAAGAAAGTGCTCTTTCTCTGGTGTTCATATTAAATGACACGGGTTTGACATATTGATAACTCTTGACAAATCTTTCAATCTTTTAAAGGGATAGTTGCATTTCAAGAACTTCTCACAAATAGAATCCCAAAATCAAAACTGCTAAGATTCTGTAGACGCTTTTCAGTATTAAATCAACCCAATCAAGCAATGACGGCACAGATTTCAGTCTTGCATGCAAATTGTCATTCGATGTCATGTTTACGCAAAACTCAATTCCCAAGCGAAAAAATGAATAGAAAACAAAACCAAAACGGACACTGAAGGAATATGTGGAGACAGAATTTAAATATATTCAAGTAAACATTACATTTGCCGTTAGCAGCAAAAAACTTTCAATATTTTTGCGTGTATGACATGCAGTAATTTTAGTGAGTGTCGCTTGGTATTGATTCCTTTGAGCGAAAATATAAACGTTATTTGATTTGGGATGAAATCATCGGTTAAACAATTCCCATAAACAAAAGCAACACTTAAAGGTAGCATTTAACCGACAGTGGCATTCTCGTAAGTCAAGAAAACTCCATTTAAAGTCAGTAGTCCGCTTTTGATTTTCGAGTCTATCTTCAGAAATCAAAGGACTCCAAAGCCGAAAGATTATTTCATCGCTTTGCAAGACCTTGATGTTCATTTTTTTTGGCGGTCGAGTATTCTGTAGGGTATTCTCTTTCCATTTAGAGTTCCATAAAGGTGTATTTATCGTAAAAGGAGTGAATGAGCACATTGAAAATTTTAACAGCGAGCCGTGTGGACGCCATTTTGGCCATTTGCTCTTTAGCAAGGAGAGAGAGACCGGGGACCAGTTTGGAAGAACAATACAACCCAAATATGGAGTGTTTACTTACACCCAAATATGGTTATGCTGAAGTTGAGATTTTTCTGGTATCTGTGGTATACGCGCGGCTCTATGATTCTGCCGCCTCCTCAGCCTCGCCTCTTGGCTCGGCTGCCTCGTTGGCAATTAGTTACCGGGGGGGGGGGGGGGGGGGGGGAACTAAGCATTAGGAACATGTCATAAAAATTTCACTTACACTGCATCATGACTGCGTAGACATACAGACTCAGTTGCCTTCCAACGCAAAGTCTTGTATCAAACCGCTGTTCCTCACAAGCCTCAAAACCACACACAGCTTTTTGGACCATTTGACATTTGTCAGATTGGCCGTGGACATCATAATTCAATCCGCCCCAACATTCTCCATAGTACTCGATGCCAAAGTAGGGGTAGTTCATTTGTTTTGCCTTCGTTGCGCATGCACATGTGAACCTTAATGATCAGAGACCAAAAATAAATAAAAGCAGTTATGTATAGCTCCGACTTTTAAAATCTCTTGCTAATTATCTCCTTGTATGTTAAGTTAATTTTACCTATTTTTCCTTTTCTATCTTAGAAACGATTACTTCGGGGATCTTTTCGATTTGAAGAAACTTTGTACATCACAAAGAAATCTTATTATAACACAAGCCAGTGAGAAAATTCTCGCCTGCTTATTGGTCGAGAACAATGGTCGATCACCATAAAAATGACGTAGCCTGTAAAGAAACGCTTGTAAAGTCAAATTTGGAAAATTCGAGAAATTGCCACCACATTTCCAAAAGCAAACCCGGCAAGTTCTGAAATCTCTCTTGCAACATTTCCCACACATTCGACGCCTTCAAGAGATAACAAAAAAAAACGATCTAACGAGCTGCCACACAATCGCCGGTACTTTTTTAATTTCATTGTATTGTTGGTTTTCATTGCCACGCCGCAGAAAAGTAGATCCAAAACCCTTAGGTAAAAAAAAATCAATTATAATACTGGTTGTAGAAAATTACTAGATATTATGCTTGTCCAAGTCTCACGTTTTATACGGTATTCCGTATTCGAGTTATCCGTCAAAATGTTCTACACAATTTCACAGAGCACAGTACGGAAACGCCATGTTGGTGCCCATCTGCCGGTAATCAATGAAAACATCTGAAATTCACTTCTGCTATAAAAAGCGGTCATTTCACCTTCATGAACAAGTTAAGATTCACATAAACACCTTTCCAAAACCTCAACTGTTCATATTGTTAAAAATCACAGGATGAGGCTTTTTTTTAAGCAAACGTGACAGCCTTCTGACGGACATTTTGATGTCGTGTGGCGTAAAACCGCGAAATTCAAAATGCTCTATCTTAAAGGCGGTGGATGCTATTGAGCTAAAAACCTAGCAATCTTTCCCTGGTTTTCAGATTTTTGCATTAAGTTGGGAGAGATTGACAAAAATCGGGAGACTCCCCATGAAATCGGTTGGGTTGGAATGTCTACCTGTCAATGAAGCTTGCCCAATCCATCCAATTTATATCTTCTCCAAAATAAGCAGCAACAACAACAGCAGCAGCAACAGCATACTTTTTCGTCTACTTAAATAACACAATTTTTTTATATGCGACTGGCCTAATTATCAATTAACTGCTCTCCTTTACCTGTCAATGAAGTTTGCCCAATCGTTCCAATCTATATCCTCACCAAAGTATTTTGGTGACATGCTATCTCTCGCTGTAAGGAGAAGTTCTGGTAATGCTCGTTGATCCGTTTTGTCGTTAAAACATCCAACCTCGTAGTGTTTCAGAGGGCATTGGGGTTGACTTGACATGTAACAAACTGGTCCAGAAACTAAGCCCCCTATCAATCAAAAGCAACTGCTATACCAGAGATCCATTTAAATTACAAGCCTAAGAGGCTTGCTACACTTCTTAAATGGACAGGTTTTGGCTGGGGTGAATAAATTCAAAATGTTAAGCACAGCAGCAGCACGAGCAGAAGCAGAAGCAGCAACCACCATATGACCAGTAGCTTTATTGGCAATCAATTTAATACACAGATGAGAGTCAGAGCTTAAAAGCTAAAAAAGTAAAATTAACTGATGTAAAAATGAAAAGTTCGATAATAGCTTAGTCAAGTCAGTCTGAAATGATAATAATTTAAGCATGGCACTGACGACGCCAAAGAGTATATTTAGTTTTACCTGCTCTGATTGACCTCAGTGAAAAGGCCGCGGTTGATGCATCTGTTGACAAAAGGAGTCCGTGAGATTCAAGCTTTAAATGCAAAGTATTAAAATGGTCAGCTGTAAGAGTGATGATTTTGCTTTATATTCATACCGACGATGAAGTACAAAATTATTGCAACCATTGGAAACACTTCAAACGATTGGCAAAAAAATTCAGTCGTTTCTCAAAGACTCTTACAGGTTTATCTTCAACATGGTCTCCAATATACTTCGACCAATATACTTTGACAGTTAAAAAACTGCATTCCATGTTTCAGCCTTATTTTGAAACAAAAGAATACCGCAATCGTCCCTATGGTAACCACTGTTGCTAAGAAACTTAGTCAATAACAAAACTATGATTACATGTGGTCATTATGGTATAGCCTGGCAAAAAGTTGCTACCCTGCCGAATTTTTTACTTTTTCAAGCTTAAAAAACTAAATCAAGCCTTCTCAAAAAGTTTTATTCATAACAGCATGCTGATCATTTTTATACCAATTCTCAATAACAACTTAAAATTTACTTGTTATTGAATAAAAACAAACCAAAACACAACCGAACTACTCAACCATGCACCTCGAATTGAAACCAAGGTTTATGTGAAACCAACAAACACGGGTCTACTATTACACTACCAAAGTCATGTAGACAATCGCTACAAACGAAGCTTACTGACAACCATGCTTGATCGCGCACACCGATTATCTTCCTCCTGGGCCTATTTTTCTGAAGAGTGTGATCGCCTAAAGAAAGTTTTCTCGAACCTTAAATACCCAGAACGCTTGATAAATTCCACCACTAATACCTTTTTACACTCAAGAATCGTTGATCAGCAGCCCTCACAGACGCCCAATGAAACAAGAGCCATTGTTCGTGTGGTCATACCGTTTAAAGACCAGGAATCGGCAAATTATGTTAAGAAAGAGCTCAGGGATCTCAGTATAAAGGTGCAGACAACTGTCCAGCCAGTATTCGTTAGCCGCAAAATTGATCAAGATCTAAAAGTACGCGAAAACAAGCCACAGATCGTCAACCAACAACGCGTCGTTTATCGTTTTCAATGTGACCTGTGTGATGCGGGTTATGTGGGCTATACGCGCGGACACTTACACACACGTGTGGATGGACATAAACAAAAGGCATCTTCAGTATATAAACACTACCACGAACAGCACGGCGAAGTCCCAAAAGACCTATTGAGGCGTTTTAGTATTCTCAAGAAGTGTAGAAATAAGTTCGATTGTTTGGTGAATGAAATGCTTTTCACCAGAGACCAAAAACCCACTCTGAACGTGCAAAGCGATTCGATTCGCGCAAAAGTATTTATATAATTAGCCTCCACTGTATGCTAATTTTAATGTAACACCTCGCCACAAACTTTGCAATTTTTCATTTCTCGATCCTTGACAATGGCGTCATGAAGACACCGAAACGTCGGTTTTTATTGTTAATTTTTGCCTGTCTTTGCATTACTAAATCTTTATTGATAAAAACACAATTTGCAAGAGTTTTTTTTCAATCGCTTTTCAGCTTTAGGACGAAATCGTGAAAGTTGGTTTGGAAGCATTAAGCAAAAGTTAGCTGTATCATTCCAATCAGAAAATTCATTTGTCCTAAAAATTTCTTGTGATAGCTATTAGTTGTTACTTGTGAAGGTTTTTCATTACAAAATGAGTTTATTTTGCAAACATGCACCTAAATCGCCCTTGTAATATTAGTCTTGTGATCGATGAAAATCAAACGATGACTACAGAAATGTCAACGATATCATTTTCAGTAACACGGTAACGATGTGATATGCTATACGCAGTGAAAACAAGTTAGAGGGAATGGATAAACAATATGTTTACCTTGCACAAGTTGGAGGCGCGGTGGCTTAATGGTTAGTGCGCTGGACTCCGGATCGGGCGGTCGGAATTCGAGCCCTGACCGAGAGCTCTGCATTGTGTTCTTGGGCAAGACACTTTACTCTCATAGTGCCTCTCTCCACCCAGGTGTATAAATGGGTACCGGCGAATTTACTGCTGGAAGTAACCCTGCGATGGACTAGCATCCCATCCAGGGGGGAGTATCAATACTTCTAGTCGCTTCATGCTACGGAAACCGGGATAAGCTCCGACCTGATGGGCCCCTAGGCTTGTATACAGACTTTTCTTACCTTGTACAAAGCCAAGAAGAAGCAAAAATACAGCAAACTTCATCGCCATGCTCGATCCTGGAAGAAAAAAAAGCAGTTACGTTTTAGTATCATAAATCAAGTGCATAACATGTCATCTTGAACAATACGAGCTTAGCCGTTAGCGTAGACCGATTGCAAGAAACAGGGCTGACAATTTTTGAGTTTTTCTTTTTTCACATTACAGATTCGAGCCTGAGAACATAACCACAAGTGAGTGCTTTTATTGAAACAACAGATGGGCAAAATTTGATGTGTCAAGCAAATTTCAATTGCATGCAAGTCATTTTTTTAACATTCTCAATTACTCAATTTCAGTGTCAATTGAGTGTCACATTTTTTTTTTTTCATTTGAAAACGAAATTTTATTTTCCTGTTTTTAAAACAGTTCGCGTCCACACGTATCGGTTTCAAACCGTTTCCACGCAACGGCACGGATATTTTTTTATATATAAGAGTTGATCGTGAAAAATTCTAAATTATCCTTAATTCTCTTCCTCTGAAATCAATGCTTGGTTGACACAATTGAAGAAGCAAGAACCTTTACCTATTGGCTTAGCTGAAAACCTCCGAGTTTCTGTTAACTAGTTTAACGCTTTGAAGTCCTATTCTATAATAACAAACTTCAACGTTTCATTTGAAAAAAAAATTAAATAAGATATGCTCAAAGTCTTATAAATAGGCAGGGTTAGTAGCAGTGAAACATTCTTATCTGCTGCGAGATCAGATGTTGTGAAGTTATCGTTTTCAAAAGGTTCGTTTCCACCATCCACACGAAAACACGAGAACGGCGTTTACAAAAATTTTCACTCTGGAGAGCGTTTTCTCGCCGGATCCGCGCAGGCAATCCGCAAAGAAAGAGTTGCGTATTCAAACGGTTCAACAAAAGTGGACTTGGGGACTGGGCCTTAGAAAAGAAAACTTAAAAATAAAAGTTACAACTGTACATAAGTTTTCAGCGTTTTAAGAATATATTTAGCAAAATAGGTTGCATCCAGTCGTCCAATGGAAATCGCGAGTCTGCACTCTGGTTACCATGGCTACAGCTGGAAAGTCAGTCAGGAGCTTCCCCTTAAAGTATATCGCACACCCATCAAAGTTTATAATTATGAAGGGAAAATGATAAAAGCACAGAGGAAATCAGGAATTTTCAAAGGGTCACGGCTGGCTGGTAGTAACTGATTTCTTCTGGGTAGAACATACAGTGCTATCAAAAGAAAACTGCAAAGGCAAAGTAAAGTTGAAATAACGTGAGAAATTCATTCCGATAAAATCCAACGTTGAAGCTCGAGTAACAGCCAAAGCCAAACTCCTTAAAATCCCGAAAAGTTTGTAAGTTCTCCTTGTAGGGTATTGCACGTACCGTTCAAAAATTATGTAAATCATTCATGAAAATTAAGAAACACTTTTCAAAATATTTCGCCGTGTGAAGCAGATCTTGCAAAGTGATGAAAAGGAAGGGCTGAAAAACAATTAACCTTTGCATTTGAAGTCGAATAAATCATCAGGAGTCCAAAATATATGTTGAAGAATTGTTTCTCGAAAAGGATAGAAACTCTGAGAAAACAACAGATGAGCCTAATTTGATGTGTCAATTAAGGTTGAAGAAGTGTAAGTCATTTTTGGCACGCCTGTCTTTACTAGCGATCAGGCGCGGCGACGGTGTTAATACACCTGGTATTACGTTATTTTAGTGTCAAGTGTTTAGAATTCGAGTTTTAGAGGATTAAGAACAAAACTCGCTTTAAAAATGTTAAATTAAATTAATAGAAATTGAACCTTTGTATTTGCTATACAAGGGTGTAAAGTTGCGAAAGATTATAGAGTAACCTTTGTTAAAAAGTATTTCCAAGTTTGGTCGTTTAATAACATCAGCTTGAATGATTTCAAGACAATTTCAGCCTGATTTTAACCAGACTTCAAACGACCACAAACAAGCTTAAAGAACTCGGACCGAGGAAATCTTGCCCCTTTTCTTCAATGGCGTTTACAAGGCGTTTCTCACCTCATCATAAACGACGTCAACTCGAATGCAATAGATTTCACTTCAACAACGAACACATTTTTCAGCCTGAGCAATTTTATAGTTCCAGAGTTTACACTCTTTTTTACGGATAATAGGCTTGACCAAAACGGAATGTTCTTATTGCTTTTTCCATATTTTGAGCCCGAAATGATAAAGAATTTCAGAAAGCCAATGCGAAAGTGAGCTGCTTTTAAATCATTTTGTCAAGATAAAGCGAGAGTGGGCTACTATACATTTCAGTGATTCGTGGAGATAAAAGTTGTGATAAAACCCGATTTGTGTTGTAAACAACATTTTTAAACGTTATTTTTATCGTAGCCAAAATTTACGTGTAGCAAATTAAAACTCAGGTATAACAATGGCAAATACTCGGGTGAGTCGGGTACAGGGTATATCGAATATCGGATATAACGTATAACGAAAGTCAACAAGACGAACATAATTTTTTGGAGCGAGCGATTCAGTTGCAAAGGGCCTTTCACTGCAAAAGTATTGCAACAGTTGAAAAAAGTTTGTAACAAAAAGAGGGAAAAATTGAAATTGAAAGTAAAAAGCAAAAAAATGTGTACGTACCTTCCCTTCCTTGAAAGCACAAATAGAGTAGTTTTCTTATTCCTTTTTTTCGAAAAAGACGAAACTGAAGAATAAAAGGGTCCTGTTCTTTTTACAGGGCAAGCGAATTGAGCTACATCGCGATTCGCAAATGTTTTTAAGATTCTTCCTTCCACGGTGGCGCATGCGCTCAATCTCCCACAATGTAAATAGAGTGACATCAGTCCAAGGTCCAAGTTTTTTTAAGCAAATATATCAAACACGAGTGACATTACTTTGAATCTTATAATGGTTAATTTGATAGTTTCTTGGTTTTAAACTGAAATGCGACACCAAATTTTCGCGATTTTGCACAGTCTTGCATCCAAGTTACTAAGTTTTTCGCGATGTGAACTTTCAGATCAGACTTAAAGTGAAAAAACGACTGTTAACTGTAATGTCCTTGCAGTGGCAATAAGGTAAGTCGTAAATCACGTGGCAAATTTACGATTTGTTGTTGCAAGTTTTACTTAACGAAATAAATCAATAATTACCTTGTTTCTTAATTTACATTGAATTTTAACGCGAGTTTCTTTAGGAAGTCATTCCAATAAAATCCATTGTTAAAGCTCGAGTTAACAGCCAAGCTCCTCAAAATCCGGAAAATTAAGTACTTTAATTTTGTTTTACAATTTCGAACACTAGAGAGACTTGCCAGAAGGTTTTGAAAATTTTTAAGAGTATTTATATTCAATTTATCAAAATTAAGAAATACGCAAAACATATTTCGCCATGTGAAGCATGATATTGGAAAGGGATGAAAAGGAAGGGTTGATGAACAATTATCCTATGCATGTGGAGTCTGAAAAACCTACAGGAGTCCAGAATAAGTCTCGAGCAATTGTTTTTCGAAAAGGATAGATACTCGGAGAAAACAACAGATGAGCCTAATTTGATGTTTCAATAAAATGAGAAGAAGTGTAAGTCATTTTTGACACGTCTGTCTTTACTAGCGATCAGGCACGCCAGCGGTGTTAATACACCTGCATTTTAAAATATTAAAACTAATAATTACTTTATTTCAGGGTGAAGTGCTTAGAATTCAAGGTTTAGAGAATTAGCTGAGAATTAAAAAAATATTAACTCAAATTGATATCAATTGAACCTTTACATTTGCTATAAGGGGTTTTAAGCTATTACTAAGTTAAGTTAAATTCCTTTTGCTCATTTAATAAAATTAGCGTGAACGTTTTAGGACGATTTCTGCCTGATTTCAACTGGACTACAAACAGGCTTAAAGAACTCCGAGTAACGAAACCTTGCCATTTCTTTTGACGTTTCAACAAGACTTTTCTCACGCCATACATGAAGTCAACTCGAATGTAATAGATTTCACTTTCAATAGCGAACACACTTTTCAGCTCGACCAATTTTCAGATGAACAATTTACATTCTTGTTAAGAGTTTTGCGACGAAAGCTTAAACGAAACTGGATGTTCTTATTTCGTTTTTCATATTTTGAGCCAGAAATGTTCTTAGCATGTTCTTAAGCTATGTGATAAAGAATATTACACAATCAACGTGAACGTGGCCAGGAAACCAAAAAGAGATCCATTGTGCGTTTTGCCCAAAGTAGTGACTGATAACGAGTTCCTTTTTTACTGTTGATGTTTTTGTTGTTTCTCGGCAAGTTTGCATTATTGTACTTCCACAGTTGAGAATGACACCTCTACAAATTTTTAAAGCTATTTGAAACATATCTCTTATTATGCTTTTAGCTCGATTTTGAAAGGAATTTAAGTCATGCTTTTGGCTTGGGTAGTTTTTTCTCAAAATCTGGCTCAACTTCAGCCTCAACGTTCTTATAATGATGTTATATTTACTATCTTCTTGTAATGATGTTATATTTACTATCTATAAAAAATGTATTATAAATTAACTCGAGTACTTGAAAAAGCTCTGAAATTTGAATAGGTTTCGTGCTTTTTGTTTTCAAATAATCTTGTCAAGATAAAGCAGAAATGGACTACTTTACATTTTAGTGATTCGTGGAGATAGGAGCTCTGATAAAATTCGACTTGTGTTGTAACCAACAATTTAAGTCAGAATATTTATTGCAGCCAAATTTCACGAGTAACAAATTTAAAACTCAGGAATAACTATGACAAATAAAGGAATGTCGGATACAAGGTATAATGAATATCGGATATAACGTATAACGAATATCGAATATCAGATATATCGTACAACTAATTAAAGTCGAGTAAAACGAACATAGTTTTTAGGAACGAGCGATTAAAGGCAAGGGGCCTTGCACTGCATTGTAACAGTTGAAAATAGTGTATAACAAAAAGAAATAATATGAAGGGAAAAAAGTCAACTAAAGAAGTGAAAAAAAAAAGACCAAACCAAAGAACAAAAGGGTCCCTTTCTTATTTCAGGGCAAGGAATTTGAGCTAAATAGCGCTTCACACCTGTTTTAGGTTTCTTTATTTCATGGTGGGGTATGCACTATTGTAATTTTGCAAACTCCCGCAATGTAAATGAAGTGACATCACCTGTCAAATCCCACGGTTTGGTTCTTTAAGTTTTCTTAAGTAAATAGATCAAACACGCGCGATCGAAATTACTTTGAATCGTATAACGGTTAAATTTATAATTTCTTTATTTCAAACTGAACGGCGACACCAATTTTTTTTGTGATTTTGCACAATGTCTTTTTGCATAATGTCTTTCACGATATAAACTTTGAGAAAAAGTGTCAGCTGTAATGTCCTTGGAATGTTAATATGGTGATCGGTCGTAAATCGCGCGTCAAATTCAAGGTTTACTGCTGCAAGTTTTACTTAACGAAATATATCAATAATTACTTTGTATCTTAAGAGGGAGTCTCTCTAATTTTCGACCGGTCGGTTCCGGATCGAAAATTCAAATCGCCTGATTTTTTGTGAGGTAAAAGGCCTTCATGCCAAAGTAACAAAACCACAATCGTTTTGGTTCTTGGCTTAAGGTTTTTTCCGCTAGAGCTAAAAATAATTTTGACCGAATTTTGCTCGCGCACGACCGAAAATCAAGACGATTGTTTACCTTTTTTAAGCGATCGGTGCAAAGCAAGGACAAACTGTACCGCCATAATTTTTACATAGCAAGAACGATCTACTTCTATTTTACGAGCTGTAAGAGTTTCAAGCAATTTGAAGTTAATCTATTGACATTCTATGATATTACTCACCCCCACGTTAGGAGGCTCGAGGGACAACCCGAAAATAATTGGTCATTTTGTGGACCTCTTTTCTCAGCTGGCGGATAAAATCAAAACATGGCAGTTACATCAATGTAAAGTCTTAACCTTTCCCTACACGAATATGTAAAAAAATGTTTTCTATGACGCCTTTCCTGTAAATGTCGAGGGGATAATTTTTCCTGTTTTTGAGAAATTATCAAAAACAACACCGAATCGCTATTTGTTTAAAATTTGAATACCTTGGACCAATACCGGTATTATATCAAGAAAACTAAAGAAAAGTAGACTAAAACATTAGGGAATAGAAATAAAAAGCCATATTCAATAGCATTTTCAATTTTTAGTTCGCCGTTTCATTTTATTGGGAGGAGAGTGATCATCGCCTCATTAAATATTCACCGAACAGTGGAATTCGATCCAAACCAGAACTGTCAAATTTCATATCGCACTGGCTGTCTTAATTTCATTGAATCTCGTTTCAAATCACATTTGTACACTTAACGAATATCCTGAAAATGCTATTTTGTTGTTGTGTTTAAGTTTAAGCCAAATCTGAGCTTTAAGGTGGTACACTGGACTTTGGCTCAAAAATGAAACATATCAAAACATTTAAGGATTTCAAAGATAACATAGATTTATTCACAATACGTAAGAGATAAGCGCTCCATTCTGGCTATGTGCGGAATAATTAAAGCCTAAAGTTCGTTGCTAAGCTGGCGCTTTGCGCCGCCATATTGAATTTATTGTGTGACAAGCACCAATGGTTGATTTGAAAAGCTTTGCTACATCTTGGAAGACACAAGTTCAGGTCCGCTGTAGCTTTCCTGTGAAAGTGTCTGCAAAATAGTCTACAAAAGAAGCTAAATGACGATCATTATACCGGACGAACGTGATTTAGAAAGCGGCATTGTGTTACACTATCGATCATTGTGAAATATCGACTATAAGGAGGGTCCACAATAGGTTTGGCGGGATGCGGGATTTGGCTTATTTTGGGGGTGATATTCGGGATAAGAGCTGAAAACAGGAGCGGGAAGCGGGAAGCGGGAATTTTAAACACGAGTGTGGGCGGGATTTCAACCTTTTATGGGGTCGGGATGCGAGAATCACAAGGGAAATGTAGCGGGATACGGGATTTAAAATTGGCGTGACTGCATAAAATGGTCTAAAATGTCTTGGTACAAAAGACTCCTTTGTGTAAATACCGGCTTTGTAGTTGTGTCGAGCTACAAGTTTAGCTGCAGGAACGCTGCCAGATTTCTTATACGCGAGGGACATTGTGCCAGGGGAAACAGTTGATCTCACAGCAGATGTCAACAATTCTGACAATGGAGCCGACGAGTACGATTCATGTAGTAGTGTAGAGGAAGAAGAAATTGACGATGACGAATCACAAAGTGTTGCTACTTTGGATAGGGAAGCAAACTTCCTTCTTGGGAGGGTGACTGCATATGGTCGTGCCGTTCGGCTGAATAGCAGTCTAATGTTCTCATAAAGAAAGATTAAGTCTGCATTCGAGAACTAAGAGCTTTGTGGCCAATCAGCTGGCCGGAGGTGACCCCGGTTTCAGTAGCATAAAGTTGCTAGAAGTATTTCTACTCTACCATGGATGGGAGGCTAGTCTATCGCAGGGTGACTTTCCAATGCAATGTCGTGGCCTAGGCCTGGACTCGAACCCGGGATCGCTGAATCAGGCGTCCTGTGCACTAACCATTAGGCCACCAAGCGTTTCGCCAATATATATATATATATATATATATATATATATATATATATATATATATATATATATATATATATATATATATATATATATATATATATATATATATATATATATACACAAATGAAGACACATAAAGCGTTCGCTGTTGACCTCATCGCCTGATCTAAATTAGCAGTAAAGGGATCGAAACCTCGCCAATAAAATTCAGTTCAAGGTGGATCCAACGTGCGACAAACGATTAACATTCATCAAACTAACTCTGTCGGTTATCTTCCAAAAAAGCCAAACTAGGAACTAACAATGTTTACTTTGTACTGATACGAAGACGAAAAATCAAATAAAGCAGAAACAATGTTAGGATCACTATAAGCGATATTGAATACCTTGGACAACAAAGCTACCCACTCCATAAAGGTCTGTGAGTGTCGTTTATTTATATGTTAAACAAAAAAATCCCTAAAAAATCGGGCGGGATCGGTATCCGGACGTAAAAAAGGGCGGGAAAGTGGGATTAACAAGAAAAATTGGGTGGGAGGGCGGGATTTGGGAACCCTATTGTGGACCCTCTATAAGCCAAAATCAGTCCTTCAGAGCAATTTACGCGTCTTGAATTCAAAGTTGATGGCAGAAATAAAGTTAACTCATGTCCTTTGTGTAGTTCCTTGGTATTTTGGCTCCATTTAATGGTTATATCGTGGTTTATTTCGTTTTTTGGACTCGTGACATTATATTTACACAACACCGCAAGAATGTGCCGCCCAGCATGAGATTCTTCACTGGATACGTGCGCAGTAACTCAGTACGCCTATTATCCGCTGTGCCCATTAGTCGAGGTCTCAAGTTCACGCCGTTGCTATGCATTACATAGTTGTTTACACCGCCATGTTGAACTTCGTCAAAGGCCGGACAAGATCGTAGATTTTCGGCATTCTTCGCGCTGTAATCGGTCATGTGTTGCCACAAACACTTCAAACAGCGGTTTTATAAGAAGATTTCAAAATGGCGCCCGATAAAACACGATCTTATGATGCGATATCGGCGAGAAACTACCACAATTTTAGGACCTACACAGACCGCACTGAAAGGTATTTTAAGAATAAAGTTGTAGATTTATCGTATCTGAATAAAATTTGCGTGGTTTGTTGTTATGGTGTAAGAAACTTTTCACGGGAGCCCGGAGCAAAAGGAGTTTTCTTCGCTATGTAAGCGCCGCGTAAATTATCAGCACGTGTTTTTTACTTTAAAACTCGATATCTGAGGAAAGAAGCGGCATTCCGCTCCGGGCTCCCGCAGGATTTTTCCTTTTCTGTATAGGAATAGACTCCTACATTTCATTTTGACCAGCTTTTGAAAATAAAGCCGTAAAACGAAAATCTCTAAATTTTGAGCCCGCAATTCAAATGGGGTGTGTCACCTGAGGTGTGAAAATTGTCACCTCAAACATCCATTTTTCTGAAGCTTAACTTAAGTTGTCTTGACCTGATATGTTTTTACTTCAACCACTTCTCTTAATTTTGAGAAATTTCCATCCAAAATGGACCTGTCAAACTCCAGGGTACCACCTTAAATACTCACTTAGAATACAAACGGAGTTTACTCACGATTTACTCGACCACTGTCAACACTGAATCGAAATTCATTTTCTCTGATTGTTGGACTATAAATTGACTTAGTTTACCTGAGCTCCAAAAGGCTTTTCGGAGCGATTTTAGAATACCGAGCCACTTATTTACATATCTCTGTACGCTTTTTAGAACGAAGCATATAGAAACAAAAGGAACTATTCAAATTCAATGAGATGAAAATAAGTGGCCCGGTATTCTACAGTTTAGCCGGCTTTTCCCCTTTTTCTTTTGACTTTTTCTGTTGGTGATGCATTTAAATGACCGGTGCAATTAGGAGTTTTGATTCAATCAACGAGCTGCCAGTCCGGTTCTGGCCCTATCTGTCACGCAACGCTAAGGGGTGAAACAAGACCACTCTTGCAATTGAAGCTCATTGAGAATATAAATTTTCATCATCGTTTAAAGTGTTGCCTCGAATCCCTAGAACAAAGCTGTCTGGAAAATATTGTATAAGTGCACAGGACAGAAAAACACTAATTTTTGCTTGTTTTATTTGTAATTATTTGGTGTAGTCAGAGCTATGAAAGTACTGCGGAAATTTGGATGTAGTGTGCATTTTGGAACAAGGATTGCATATTATAAGGGGCAAATATAAAGAGGGTATAGAAAGTTTGAGAAGTCTGAAAAGTTGAGTGGTGGTGGAGTGTGCTTGTAGTGTAGTATGTTGCAAGTTTTGTGAGATAGATATTAAACACCTTTTTGGGTTTAATTCAGAACAGCCAGCCATATTTGCAAGAGATGAAAATGTTGCTTATACAGTCTTGAAGTCATAATAAGTTTATCCAAAAAGTAAATAATCGTTAGCAGTGCCAAAGCAAGAAATGTAATGCTGGGCAATGAAGCTTTTTCGTACCTTTGCTCTATCCGTTGGTTGGTGCTATGTGTAATATATGTGTACACTATGACTAACATAACTATTATTTTAACTGTGTTTAAGGGACCGGTCATTATTTATCGTCTGGAGCGGGGAGGGGGTGGGGGGGGGGGGGGTGCGGGGGATTTTTGTTGCTACACCGTAGCATTCACCTGATCTCCCCATAAAGTATATAGCATTTGAATGATCCCCCCTCGTTCGTGGTGGAAGCTTGAAATCATGATCCCCGCCCCCTCCTTTCCAAGCCACCACAAAATATCAAGTTCATTGCAAGTGCGGATGGCAGTAAACTGTCGAGGACGCCTTGAATTGCGCAGCCGATTTGTTGTCATTCACCGACAGCAATCGAAAGGTTCTATATCATGATGTAGAGAACACCATACCAAACAACTGTTCGCAAGTGATGAGCTGAAATATTTTCAGAAAGCTCAAGAGCGAGTAATGGTGCTCTACGAAGAACTGCAGAGAGCCTCAAATAAGTTGACAACATCTCTAATGAATTGAACCTGAAGGGGAAGTTTCTATTTCGCATGGAGAAAGATCAACAATCGTGATTGTTGTTGTTGTTTTCAATAATATCGCACCGTTCGGCCGAGTTGAACAAACGTTTCCATTGGCTCTTATTAAAATACCTCTTTAAAGAATTTGACACATGGAACTTTAACATTTGAAATACAGAACTTAAACAATTTCAAGCAATTGCACAACGATTATTTATGTGATGAGATCGTGTCTGGATAATAGCACGCAGAAGCCAAGACATAATAATAGCATAAAAGGAGGCGATCAATTGGCACGGTTCAAGTTATTTACGGCGATCACACCGCCACATGAAATTCTCAGACTTTTTTCTGGTCCCCCCACCCTCTTAATCCCTGTCAATTACGGCTGATCCCCCCTTCGTTCTTCAGAAAACTATGTGGTCCCCTCCAACATCCTCCAGTTTTAGTCTGGATTATTCAATAAGAATTTATTTTGACCTACTTAGTGCGGGATCCAAACTTGGGCACAATTAAGGTGGTGGTATTGAAAAAATAACCCGCTAATGCTGTCATAAAATAGCACTGCCTTGCCTTGCCTCGGTTATTTAATCTATTTATTTGCGTACAAGCTGGTGGCCAAAAACTTAAAAGTTACCTTACTGAAAGATTAAATAGCCTCCTAGCCTGCGTAGCTGGCGGGATTTCGCGAGCGAGTGCTTCTTTTTAGCGGCCGCATGCTTTGGTCTTGGCCGCCAAGCAGCGAGGGGTTTGGTGAGGAGTCAAGTTGAGATCACTCGCGGCTCGGCCGCTCAGCGACGCGGGCTTCACCCGCACGAGAAAAATTCACTTGTGCCCACTAATCCCAACAGCTGCGCATGCTAATCTCGTCCCTCACTATCCCCTCCATGGGATCCGCCAATGCTAGCAATTAGCTGCAACTTTAAATCAGGCAGGATCACCCGGGATAAAGCAACAGCTGTTAAATATCGCTTTCTTTTAAAACAAGTCCCACCAAATAGGAACTTTCAAAAATGACCCAATATCTGTATAAATACAAATGCTGTCGGTGAGATATAGATACGCGATTCCATTCCTATTTGCAGGAGTGACCAAGGATACTTACTTGTTTATTTAATTTGTTTCATCAGTACTTATCCAGTGAATAGGGTTATCCACTGTTTGAAAAACTAGGTCCAGACTTATAAGATATATTTACTGGGGGAGGGGATCTCCCTATAGTCACTATAATAAAGTACACTCTATTTTACAAGAATCGTTTTTATAAGAACGTCGTGGCTGAAAAAGGACAAAAATTAAAAACATCCTTAGAACGTACCCAAGGCTGAAATTTGACTACGAACAAATTTTATACTTTCCTGTTCGTTGTATGTAAGTGGTAAGTGACAAATATGTGTGTATATACTAAATGAAGAATCAAGTCGTGAATCTTAAATCAAATAAGACCTAGAACAAACATTGTATTCACTCATGAACGTGACGTGAACATGTACATATCAGTTTAAATAAAACTATTTTAAAAGGGCGGATCAAGGGGAGGGTGCAGGCGGTCTGCAAAAAAAAAGTATATATCTGCACCCCTCCCTAGAAAAATCCTGGGTCTGCTCCTGTTTAAGAACATTTAAGGCTTAGATCATCGAAAACGTTCGGACAAAAATGAGTAGTTCTCTCCCAGAAGGGATACCTTTTTCAGGCTGCAGCTTTATAAAAAGGTAAGGTTTTTTATGAGTTGAAATAGACAAAAGGATAAAATTTAGTTAGTTGAAAGGACCTTTCAAAAACATCTCGAACACAGCCACCGAAAGGGTAAACGTGAATTGAAGTGACATTTTAAGAGGCCCAAAGAAGGGATAGAAGATAGAAGAAGTCGACCCCAACGTAAGAGCACCTGGTGTACCCCCGTTTTAAGTATTTTAATTGGATTGGACCTCATGTGCAAGAAAATTATGAGTACTCCCTAACCCTGGGCAATTTCACCGCTGAGTGTTGCGTGACAGATAGGGCCAGAACCGGACTGGTAGTTCGTTCATTGAATCAAAGCTCCTAATTGCACCGGTCGTTTAAATGCATCACCAACAGAAAAAATCAAAAGAAAAGGGGGGAAAGCCTTTTGGAACTCAGGTAAACTAAGTCAATTTATAGTCCAACAATCAGAGAAAATGAATTTCGATTCAGTGTTGACAGTGGTCGAGTAAATCGTGAGTGAACTCCGTTTGTATTCTAAGTGCGTATTCAAAGCTCAGATTTGGCTTAAACTTAAACACGACAACAAAAGCATTTTCAGGATATTCGTTTTGTGTACAAATGTGATTTGAAACGAGATTCAATGAAATTAAGACGGCCAGTACGATATGGAATTTGACAGTTCTGGTTTGGATCGAATTTCACTGTTCGGTGAATATTTAATGAGCCGATGATCACTCTCCTCCCAATAAAATGAAACGGCGAACTAAAAATTGAAAACACTATTTTTATGGCTTTTTATTTCTATCCCCTAATGTTTTAGTTTACTTTTCTTTAGTTTTCTTGATGTAAGACCGGTATTGGTCCAAGGTATTCAAATTTTAAACAAATAGCGATTTGGTGTTGTTTTTGATAATTTCTCAAAATTAGGAAAAATTATCTCCTTGACATTTACAGGAAAGGCGTCATAGACAATATTTTTTTACATATTTGTGTAGGGGAAGGTTAAGACTTTACATTGATGTAACTGCCATGTTTTGATTTTATCCGCCAGCTGAGAAAAGAGGTCCACAAAATGACCAATTATTTTCGGGTTGTCCCTCGAGCCTCCTAACGTGGGGGTGAGTTATATCATAGAATGCCAATAGATTAACGTCAAATTGCTTGAAACTTCTACAGGTCATAAAATAGAAGTAAATCTTTCTTGCTATGTAAAAATTATGGCGGTACAGTTTGTCCTTGCTTTGCAGGTAAACAATCGTCTTGATTTTCGGTCGCGCGCGAGCAAAATTCGGTCAAAAATATTTTTAGCTCTAGCGGAAAAAACCTTAAGCCAAGAACCAAAAAGATTGTGGTTTTGTTACTTTGGCATGAAGGCCTTTCACCTCACAAAAAATCAGGCGATTTGATTTTTCGATCCGGAAACGACCGGTCGAAAATTAGAGAGACTCCATCTTAATATACAGTGAGTTTAAAGGCCGCGCTGGACCCTTGCTCATTAATAAATTCATTAGCAATTTATTTTGACGGGGTGTCATGTTGTAAATGTTTAATTCTTCGAATTTTGAACACCGATTCCTTCAAAACTTATCAAGGATAATAGCAGTTGATGGAATTTTACCATGATTGTCGTTTTACTGAGATATGACCGTTTACTTTGATGTTACAAGCTCTTAAGTGTTAATCTGCAGATAATGCGATTTTGTGTCCAAGTTTCCAGCTAGAATAGCGCACCAAATTAAACGACTATATAACCTAGTGGTAAATCATAACCTCTTTTGTGTTCTGGTCAGAACGAAATTCGCGAATTTAAAAATTGCTCGGAGTTATTGTCTCCTAAGAGGGTAAAAATGTGAAATCTAAACTTTGAAACGTGCTGTCTTCTTTTTGAAAAGGGATTTTAAAAATTCGCTTTGACCGGAACACAATAGAGTGCACTACGTTTATGTTCCTTGCGAATCAACTCATAAAATTCTGTATCGGCGGAGAAAACGTGGACACAAAATTGCAGGTTTTGCCGCTTCCGAAGACCTTACGAGTCTATGTTTACAACAACGTGCGCAAAATTCAAAGCTGTGAATCCAATTATGATAATTCGCTACGTTCCAGCGCACGGGGCACAAAGCTGTCAAAGCTGAGAACAATAGCGTGTAATTACTGATACAAAGAGCGTTTAGAAATAAATTTCATGAATATTTCGTTTGCCGTCGGCTTCAGTCGTCGCAGTTCATGCATACTCTTTAAATAAAAGCATACATAATGATAGCAAGGGTCCAGCGCGGCCTTAAGCGACAATCTTGTTACCTTCCGATTGCGAAAGTGCGAAATTTTGCGACACCAAATTATTAAATCGATGGTTTAATTAAAAGTTAAGCGAGGTTTCATGTTCAAAGCGTCTATTGAATGCTAACAGGTTGGAATAATGTTCAAGGCGTCTGTTCGCTCCTTCAGGTTTGAAAAACAACATCAAAAAATAGATCTAAACGTGATCACTTTAAAAAGGAACTAACTTTTTTGATTTTTCACGACCCGCCTTCCCCAAGTGGCAAAGTGCCTCTGAGGAATATAATGTGACAACAAAAGCAGCTTACCTTGAATATATTATCAAGCACAAGGTTTTTTCAGTGTAATTGAAAAGAGGATTCTTGTTACCCTGTTTGTGTTGCTGTAGGTTTCCGATTATCCAATTTCTTTTTTATAAGGCTTTGGGTAGCATTAACCTTTCCTAGTCTGGTTATAAGATAAGAAACTTTATTTTACCAGGGTGGCCCATTCAGCAACGAGGCAGGTATCCATTGGGGCCCTGGAACAATAAAATTATGTACAATATAAAAATAGTAAAAATGTAATAATATGGTTGCACTCGTCCGCTATTTTTGCGTCAGTTGACACGAATGCAATTATTATTATTATTATTATTATTATTATTATTATTATTATTATTATTATTATTATTATTATTATTACAAGTGAAACCGGTAAAAACAATATATAATTATATATCCCATAGAAAACAGGTAAATTTGAAAATAGATTAGTGTGTATCAATCAGATAAATCTGCAGCTTATACCTACATTATGCGGTTCCAGAAAAAATCCATACCCACCCCAAGGATGGTCATTGGAAATTCCGAGGGGGATGGGGGTCTCAATAACAACGAAACGAAAGTATGAAGCTAAGCTGGAAATTCCAGGGGGTGGGAGGGTCCAAACCAAAGAACCATCCTTGGGGGAGGTATGGATATTTTTGGAACCACACCCTGTGGAACCAAGCCTTTGCTGCAAAAAAACTTGACACATTAACTTAACCTGGAGTAAAATTTATGGTCTGTAAAAACAATTAATGATGCAAATACTCTCTTATTTCATTATTTTTACATGTTTTTATTGAAACAATTTTTTTTTGTCAAGTACCCCAGAATGGTTTTAAAACTTACATGTAATATTAAGTATCAGTATTTATGTGTAGCCATATTGGGTTCTGGGATGTTCATATTATATAAGTAGCTATAAATGTTACTAAAGTATATTCAGGTTTAAACTGGCAACATGTGGGAGTCAATCATGTGACAATTTTATTACATTAACACAATGTGTATTTTTGAGTTCATTTTGACTGAAAGGAATGCCCTTGCAAAGTCTTCAAGTCACCTGCAAATAGAACAAAACAAACAAAAACTATTTATTTTGATGAAATTGCAATTTTCCAGCATGCAGACTGTATATTAAAATTAAATGGCCTTTTGTGTGTGTGAAAAAAAAACTGGCTGCTTTTATGTTGGGCTAGTGGTCCAATAATTTTTTCCACTTGCTAGATATTTTTTGTTGTAGTTGTTTCGAAAGAAACATGGGACTTTGGGTAAGCTTATAATGATTTCACCTTGCCCAGTCTACCTGGGTCAGGCAAGGAAGAAATCAATTTTCTTTGCACCCCTCCTTTCATTAATCATTGCAAAAAAATGTCAGATTATTTTAATAATGTTTAAAAATGTTTTGGACCCTAAAGCTGAATTTTTGTAATCTGTTCATTTCAAAACATTATATCACAGAAATCTATGGGTCTTGACAAAGTGCGAGCCAACAAGTCATGAGAGTCATTCCACTATATATAAATAGCACATTGGTTAGCCTAAAAAGCTCCTTGGTTAGCCTAAGCAGTACTCCAGTTAGCCTGAGTATAGTTAGCTCAGGTGGCTTGAGGTTATGCTAATTATTGGAGTTAGGTATTTCTGGCTTGTATGGCACTTATGTGTCATGAAACATTCGAGCCATATTGCAAGCCATTCCAGTTAGCCTACATAAGATTCCGGTTAGCCTACATGTACATAGTACTCTGGTTAGCCAAACGGTACATCATGTTGCTTGCAGTTAGCTTTGTATTGGGAATAGGGTTTTCTGGCTTGCTTAAGTTTAAGGCCTCGTGAATTTTCATATTTGCTTCTTCAAAATGCTACTGAAGGTCATTTAACAACTGAAAATACAGGCCTTAAAAAAATGTCAAACAGATTTTTTATAAAGTAGACAAATGTCTGGTCAAAAAGCAGACCTTTAAATGCCTCAGGTAATGAATGTGTGTAGAGAGAAGGATGGGAATTGCTAGAATTGACTGTCACATAACTGTGTGCAAAACTAAGAGATCGACAACTACCTGAACTTGTTATAATCCAGTTTAACTCAACAGTAATCCAGAATGTTCTCAGTTCTGAATTCTGTAAATCCTGTCAAAACATTAGGCATTCTATTAGTCCCAAAAATTACCTGTAGACCACAAAATGCAAAAAAAAACACCTAAATCTATGTTTACCAATAAAATAAAACATCATGGGGAGAACAAACTTTAAGTTAAGAAATGATCTCATTTACTAAACATGCCAAAAGAGGCATTCCAAAACGTGAGCAGCACTGTTTAACTGAAGTCTAGATTAGCTACCAGGTTGACTCCAAGTAGTCTCTAGTCTAACTTAAAAAAAGAGATCACACTGAGCTGAAATCTTTCTTCCAGTTTCAAAGGTATCACATCAAAGGTGCTACAGTAATAACATTATTTCAAATTTCCCTGACGTAATTTTTCTTTGCGGCCTGAAATGGCCACTTGGTCAATATTTTGAGCAACATTTCCTCACGTATAAATAATGAAAGGATGCGATTCTTATTAATTTGAAGCACAGTAGCTTAAAATTCTGATGACAAACATAAATAACAGTTACATGCCTCGACGAAATGTCTGCCATTTAATATTATTGCCTCGTTCTCACTATCTATTTTTTTACGCCGAGCTCGGCTTTAATTCCAGTAAGCTAAGGGCGCGTTCGTTTGGGAATATTCTGGAATAAGAATATATTCTGGAATATATTCCGGATATTCTGCTCCCAGGAGCAGAATAGCCGGAATGGAAATCCAAGTATTCCGGAATAGGAAGAGCAGCCAAACGAACGCTAACTTGCATTATTCCAATTATTCTTATTCCGGATTGATCCCAAACGAACGCGCCCTAAGTTGATAAACATGATAAACGTCGAAGACATAAGCTTTAACCAGTCTTAAAAAATCATTGTACAATGAGCTTACCTCAGGTCCCTGTAAGGTTCTGTTACCCACGTTTTCGTACGTTTGTACTCATTCCAAATTCTTCTTTAAAAGAGGCATACCCTACGTTTGGGGACGCGTTTTCATCGCGTCAAGAAGGAAAAGACATCGACAAAACTGTCCTCTATATCTCAAAATCACTCCATTAGATTCCCTTTTCTTGTCGCCATTTTGAAAATGCTCTTGTAGTGAGCCCGCAATACGGACCACGGGGAATCCACTGGGGAGACCCCCAGCAAGGGGGAGGGGAGGGGCAGCTACTTAACTTCTCCCCAGGCCCACTCCTTTCGTCTGAAAGAAGTTAAGACGGAATCCACCAGGAGGTCGAGTAATAGTTGGACAAAAATCGAGTACCAGAATAATTTAAATCCTATTGCGTTATTTTCTACCCTAAATAAAAGGTAAAGATGTAAGTAATAATCCCTGATAACACCGACGACAACTTCTTATCAGAGTCTTAGAAAATGAATTTCAAAGTTCACAAGGTATAGGCAAATTCTCACGTGCAGCCATTTTGTAAAATCGTCTTTAAGCGATTCAGTGGAATTCAGTGGGAAATTCGAAATTTGTTTTCGGTGTTTGGTGTTGTTAGAAAAGATTTCTTTTGATAAGATATTTGAAGCAGCAACACAAAAGTTTGCAATAAGGTGTAAATAATTTTGGTACAACAATTTCTTATCAGAGCCTGAGAAAATGAAATTCAAAGTTCACAAGCTATAGGCAAAAGCTCACGTCTTTTAAGCGATTTAGTGGAATTCAGCGGAACTTCGAAATCGGTTTTCGATGTTTGGTGTTGTTAGAAAAGATTTCTTTTGATAAGATATTTGAAGCAGTAACACAAAAGCTTGCAATAAGGTGTAAATAATTTTGGTACATAATTTTGTCCAATAACTACTCGAAGTCCTGGCGGATTCCGTCTTAAATCCATCCTCGCCAAAGGCAATTGAAATGAGAAGAAACTGACAACGCCATCATAAAGAGCATGCACTCCTTCCTTTGGCAAAATTTTCTTTTATTCCTACCGCAAATGGTCTTTGAGTAGGAAGCCAACAAACTTTTCAATTGTATTTTTTACTGCCGTACGTTTTTAGGAAAAAGTAATAATGGCCATTTTTAAAAGCACTATTTAAACTTCGCTTAAAAAAATCCTAAGAGAGAGATTCTAGTAAAGTTTTCAAGCGAATTTAAAAATGCGGTCCGTTCTGGTCACGTGACCGATGACGTCATAACAATTAAAATGATAAAAATGTACTTAACATATAAATATCTACCAGCATGTAATTTGTTGTTTCCTCACATTTAATGCAACGCCAGATACGCACATGTACCCAGACTCCCACTTTTTGAAAATTGTACATAGCTCCCTTAATATTTATATTTTGTTCGGTACGCGGGTAGTCTGAAATGCCTCACGCCAATGTGCTTCAAACTGCAATGACTGCTTTTTCAGTAACAAAATATCTTCGTCACAGTGAGCAAAAACGAACTTCAGAGCAATGTCACGTGACTAATGACGTCATTGCCCTACGTCTTATACAAGAACTGGTTAATGTTAAGAGTTATTTCTATACGACGTACTCCTGCTGGCTTCAAACTGACCAAGTTATTTGGCATTGACGATTTTTCAGCTGCAAAGGATTTTCGGGAAGGTTTTTATTATATACTACTTATTAACCGAGAGTGAGGTCATTACAGGGAAATCTCAGACCGAGGCCTTGATGTATTGACCGAGCGATAGTGAGGTCAATACATCAAGGCCGAGGTCTGAGATTTCCCTGTAATGACCGAACGGACGAGGTTAATAAGTTATTTATTATATGGCCTTTTTAGCGCTGAAAAAAGAGAAACGTTTTTCAATATCCGCTTGCGCGCGCAAGAGGTCATTCCAGGTCATGCGATCCAAACCAGAAGGAACGGTTTCTTTGACAATGAGGCAATTTTTGTCTTCATTACGCCAAGATCTAGGGCAAATTTAACCACTTTAATTTTTACAAAACAAACTGACCTGTGTTTACAAGTGTTTGACCCTTAAAAAGTTATAAAAAGCTAAGGCAAGAAAAATTTTCATAATGCCCGGTCATTACAAGAAAATCTTGCCCGCTCATCAGCCAATCAGAGCGCGCGTACTATTGTAGCCATATAATAAAATTATATATTGTTTTTATAATTATTATTTTAGAAATGAGGTTTTTTAAATATGTTCATATTTCAATAGTTTACACCTTGATTAAAAAATAAATAACATTTTCTTCAAATTCGAACATTTTTCTTTAAGGTTGCAAAAAATGAAAGAAATCGGCGAAATTGTTCCTACCAAACTGTAACCACTGCGTAAATAAATAGACTCGGGCCACCTTAATTTCACATTTTGCAGTTATTTCACCAAAGCAGTGTCTGAAATCAAACATACCGATTTTTTTTATTCTTTCATATTGGATGTGCAGTACAGTCATCATAGCTTAAGATACTTGTGTTAGTTTTTTTGCGTCAAATCTGATTCGCGTAGAATTCAAGTTAACTGATTTCGTGTTTTTCATTACTTGAGAAAATTCGTTTTTTCGTGCGCGCACGTAAAAAATGTATTATGTCAAAATTCAATCCCAGTCCAATATCTGCTGTAAATTTCACATCGATTCGAGTCCGGGAAGTCTCCTAAACGGCCAATTGAACTAGCTCGTCGATATTCTATTGTTACTGGTACAAGTATACGACCATCCATTCCTGTAATCTTTGATTTTGCGGTGGAACCGGGAGGGACTGGGTTGGTTGCAGCAGAAATTTCTTATCACCGCAGCCACTACCTATTTACTTAAGGGTGCAGGGTGCAGTCTACCGTTTTGGGAAATAGCCAACCCGTGCCTATTTGATATTTTACGCGCAGCTTCCTCCAAAAACAATTCCATGACTACTCCAGTTGTGGCTAAAGGTCTTAAACCCTTAAGTTCCCATTGGAAAATAGGTCGTCCACTTTTTTTCCATGTTCCGATGTAAGTAATTGCCCTGGTTGAGAGAAGATTCTGCAATGTAGCTTCCGTTTGGCTTTCACTACGGTGTGTCATACGCAGTCTCTGTGGGCTGCCTTCCTGTCCCAGAACATGAGTTGATGAATTTACTCTCGTTGACGTTTCTGTAGCGGTTACAGTTTTTACGGGGTGGGGTTGCTGGCCCAACGCCCAAGCCTCCTCCTTTACCCGGGCTTGGGACCGGCAGGGAACTGGCTGTGAGCTGATTCCCAGGCGGTTAGTGCGAAAATAAATATATTCATTCTTTTTATGGTTTATTTGCAGATTATACGTATAGTATTAATTGCATGGTGTTTAACTCTGTGCGCGTGGGACAGCGGGTGAGGCAACTGGACCTTTCAAAAGACTGAGAAAGTGCCGCCTTCTTACTCCCCAAATGTTTCTTGCTCTCCAGACGTGAACCAGAAATGACTCATATTTTTCTTCGCCAGAAAACCCTTCTGTCGGAAAACAATTACATCAGTTTTCTACTTTACTGTCATGGTCATAAAGTACCAAAAAAACAAAATGCCTCTAGGAGCTCAAAACTGGGCGGTTTATATTTAACCACTTCTTTGTGTTTGCGTGCAAAAAAAAAAATCGGAAAATTTTTTGTTCAGTACGTTGTGTGAATGATGTAATTGCCTTATTGCCGGATTATTCCAGAAAATTTGCATACCCCCAACTTTTGGCATTGATATACCTCCCCCCCCTTGGAAATTTCACAATGCTCTTCCCCATTTCCCTCCAAATTCGACCATCCCTCTCACTTTCCGAATTTTGCCTTCTTTTCTTGAAACTCTTTGGAATTTCTTGTTTGAACCCCTGAAAAATCCAAAAGAAATTTTGAATTAGCACGGACACATACTTCCAACAACCGTTACTCAAAGTCGAACATTACCATTTTATCCACGATTTCTCAAGCCAATATTTGCTTCCCTTTGAGGAAAATGTAATTTAAGACACAAATGTCACTTCCGGATTCTTTCATCGAAAAATGCATGTAGATTACACGTTTCGTTTCCCAGAAATTATAAAATAAACAAGCAGCTGTTAGAAGAACGTTTTCAGCGGCTTCATACTTGAAAATGAGGATTTATATTTTCTTGCACGGTAAAACACTACAACGAATTCCAGTCACTAGCGAATAAAAGATCTCTTGTCAAGTTTGCCGTACTGAAACGCAAATCTAGGTGCATTTTTGACCCCACATGTCGCAACGACTGTAAACATTTTTCTTGGCCATCAAAGGCACAGCGTGGCACAGCCGATTGAAAATTTACGGCTGTGGCTGTGGTAATCGCAGCGGAATTTCCCTCATTACGTCATCTAAAATTCCTGCATTAAATAAACTCAATCTCTTGAATGGTAGGTCGAAATACATTCATTTTCGCTTAGTGGTGAAAAGTATTCGGAAAATTAAAGAAGTCTAAAACCGATTTAGCTTGGAAACGTATGTGGTTCAATCATAGAAGTATAAACAGTTCGGAAAATTCACATTGCGTAAATGTCGTATTGGTCTTCATTTAAAAATAGCTTGCATGCCAAAACAAGTCCCTGAGTCAAACACTTCAGGGACCGCGGAGGGGGAGGGGCTGGTAGGGCTATAGCCCTACCACTTTTTTGCTTGCGTTGATTTTTTAAGGCTCCAGATGACATGGGTAATGTATTAAATTTACCACTTGAAAGTAGCGAAACACGTCTACTCTTGCGTATGCGCTTCCCGAAGTGCTACTAGACTCAGCTAGCCCTACCACTTTGAAATGGTCTCCGCGGTCCCTGCACTTAGATAAGGACACAAAAATATGTAATTTACACAAAACAGAGAGCAGAGTATTCTTAAAATCGTAAACATGTGATGATGTAATAGCTCCTGGCGAGTAAACATCAAAAGCTGCTATCTCAATAAGTCGTCCGAGTGCCCCTGGATCGATTTACCGACAAAGAAAAGTGCGGGGTATATTATGAACTGACCGGCGGGCCCTGGGCCTGCCTCACAGTTAATAACAAAAATCAGGTTTCCTGATCGAGATACTTACTTACAGAAGACAGTATTCTGAATTTTAAAGCTCTGGAAGAGATCCTTTCGTTACAATTGCATGTTTTTATTTCTTACTTGGTTGCAGGAGTACATACAGTTATTGTAAATGACAAGGTTGATTACTCTAGCTACTTAATCGTCCTCTTCTATTATTTTTGAGGTGAAAGTCTGCGTTATATTGGGACCCGTATAAGGCGAGCAATGGGTTGAGCTGGTGGGGACGACGATGCCGGTGAACTCGATGGTGGTGTGTTGGTGGTGTCAGTTTTGGCGTTAGCGGTGTCGGTTTTGGCCTTGTTGGTTTTGGTTTTGGTGTTGGCGGTGTCGGTTTTGGCGTAGGCGGTGTCGATTGTCGCGTTGGTGGTTTAGATTTATGCGTGTGTGGTGTGCGTGATTTATGCGTGTGTGGTGTGTGTGATTTATGCGTGTGTGGTGTGTGTGATTTATGCGTGTTTATTATATGGCTACAATAGTACGCGCGCTCTGATTGGCTGATGAGCGGGCAAGATTATAATTAAATTATAATTATAATTAAATACTAGCAAGCTAGCCCTTGATCTTCTCCAAGACTGCAGCCATCTTGACACAAACCGCTCTGAAGCCATCTCTCTAAAACGTTTTATTTGCTTTTCAATTTGAAAAATGGTTCAAATGGTTCAGCCGGGCGATGGAATAGGAAAAATTTTATTAGTGGGGATGGCCTAAACTGAAATAATACCAGTCAAAGATGAAAGAGATAATTGCCTAAGGCCGACTGGGGTCTATCCATTTCATGAGTTCGAGTTCCAGTTAGAATTTCGAGTTCGAGTTAAAATATCGAGTTTGAGCTGCTTGCAGTTAGTTCCACTCCTATTTGCTTGCGGTTAGCTTTCATTTGTTGATAAAGGCGACACTATGCGTGACCAACTGGTGGTAGCATAATTTGAGAAAACTAGCATAATTTTTTCGAATCTTTCTTGACAGACTCGTTGAAAAACACACGTTGTTGTTTGATGTTTTGGTCAGCCCGAGGACACGAGAACCGGAAGTCCCATTGTAACAAAGTCGGTCCTAGGCAAGGCTAAAAAATGGCGTCATCCATGCCTGCTGAGTCGAGCAAAAATTTGCAGCTATCTCAGAGAAATACGGGTCAGAACCAGCCACAATTGCCAGAGACCGTTCGCATTTTTGGGCTTGTTAGCCCTGTTTTTCAAAGAGCACGATTGAAAAAAGTAGTTTAATTTGGAAAAACAAGCAGTGCTTCTAGCATAGTATGCTACTTTTACCAGCACAATCTATAAATGTCGAGTCGACAGCTGCGTAACATGACTGATTTTTTCAGCTAAAGTTAAGGAAATTCAATTTGGCTTTAGAAGCTATTTTTTGTATAAATGAGTGGATAAAGGGGCTATGAGACTTTTTAAGCAGTCTCTTAGAATTTAGTTTGGTACAATAGCTTTCTTTCATAATATATTAAGCATAATGTAGAATATGCGAGTTGACTTCATTATAATTATAATGATGAATGCGTGAAATATATGTCTACAGGTCTTAAGTGTAATCCGTATAAAGCGTTGGTGCAGATTGAGGCGAATTGAGTGTTCAGTTTTGGTGTAAGGTTTCTTGTTTCTGATGAAGAGCATTCACCTTGGTTAAGCAATCAAGCTTTCCACTGCATTTCTCCAGAATGGAAAATTCGTTGCGCAGAATTTCAAAAAGAACATGTTGTTGTTGTGTTAGTCTTGTAGGTTCTTTAATTAATGCCCAACTTCTGTATTTCATTTTTATTCTGGTTAGTCAGTGAGGTAACGGGCCCTTCGAGTTTACTACGAAGAGAACAAATTGACCTTCAATTTATCTGGAAGTGCGAAATCAATTTTATTAATTATGAGCACTTACAAATCGGCCTCCTTCGAAGGCTGACAATGGCCTTCATTTACAAGCTATTTTTTTAAATTGGGGCCTAATTGCTAACTCTACCCTACACAGCCGGAAAGTATAGTACTTTATCTGCCAAAATGTAAAATCCCATGTACGTTTTCAGAAATTTCAAAGCTATGGCCGTTTGTATCAGTACTTGTACGAGTAGCATGTAGGTCCCAATTTTCAAAAAATTAGCATTCGATCGATGACGATTTGAAGGGGTCATAATATACTATATTTCTCAATTCCAGATAAATCGAGGGAAAGCTTATTGATACAAAATTTGTTGGTATTCGTCGCGAATGAAATATTTTACGGAGGCTCGAAAAATGCCCATTTTGTAATTTTTCAGACGTTGTGCGGACCCGGAAGGCGCAAAGTATTTTATGGCGCTAACACGGCCAGAAAATAACTTTAAATCCAACCAAATCAGTTTTAGTTCTCCGTAAAAGTAATTTTTACGCGAATTTGCAAATGGGTGTTTTTTACAGAGACAGCCTCTAAATCTTTTCTTTTTTTTTTCAAGCATTTTACCGGTTCGGAATCCGAAATTCTCGGATTGGATTGGCTAATCGTTTTGTGAGCGATTGTGGTGATTTTGCTATGCTGTATTTGAGGAATATTTATTACTTCAGTTGCTTCTTATTAATTGCTTCTTAAGTTTTTTTCATAAATCTTTTATCTGGTTGTTATAGATGATAAACCTTGTATATGACAAGCCTTTCTGAGAGTACAATTGATTGTAGCGAAGATACTTCTTATTTATGCATAGCTGAAACAGATCATTCTTAACTGCATGTTTCATTTTTGTGCGATTGATTAACTCGACATTGAATGCGTGCAAACAAAGATTATGCGAAACACCTTTTCTAGCTTTCTTTACCAAAGAAATAAATGAAGCAAAACAAAGAAAAAAATGTTATTGCTCTCGTAGGTGTGTCCGTATAGGAAAAACTGAGTCCTCGGTCTTGAATATGGCCCTCGGCCAGTCTACGGCAGCCTGCGTCGTAAACGGTGTAAACCGCTGGTGTTTTCCGTCTACGCAACGGCTCCCAAAAGTGTGTTTTGATATCCGGCAAGTTTGCAATAATCTATATACTCATTTCTGATTGGCTAGTTATATTTTACTTTCTAACGCTTTTTGTGATTCAACAAAATCTTGCGACAGTCGTCACCGGCAAGATACGCAAGCCAAGCAATGCTAAAAATAAATAATTTGTTCTGTGTCTAATTCGCCTATCGCCTGTCTTTTTATAGAAAAGGAAGCGAAAGTTTATCGCTCTCCAGTTCAACATTCTCGCCAAACTTGAGAGTCTGGAGATGTCATTGCAATCGATGGAATGCAAGTACATAATAATCGGTTATCGTGACCGCTGGTGCATCCCACTCGTAAGAATGAAAAATGATCTTCCATAGGCGATCGCAACGGCGATATCACAACTACGACACTGGAACCACGACGTTTTTCAAATAGAATGTCCGCTGCGATCTGAATTAGAAGGCACTGGCCGTGGAAAATCAAATATTTTCCGTAGCCGATGAATACATTGTGACCTCCGTTTCATGTTTTTCGTTTAGGTAGAAGATACAAACTGCTATCTTTTTCAGCCTCGAACGCTCTTTGCCAACTTTCTTCAGGAATCTCGGCTCCGCGCTTTTTTGTTTCATGGGAAAAACAAAGAAACCCTGTCTGCGTGACCACACGCGTAAGAAAGAAATGTGAGACTAGCCAATCAGAAATGAATGCACACTCCATATACTTTAAAACCTTGTAAATCAGAAAAAGCGTTTGGGAGCCGTTGAGCAGACGGACTATATCGAGGATTTTTTGACGTCCGACTGCAACGGAGGCAAGTCTACGGCGTCTGGCCGTGATTAAGACACAGGATGATAATGTTATTAGAAACAATTTGAAACTGATCTAAAAATCTGAACGTTCAAATCATGTTATAAGAAACTAAATTTTCGACAGCCCTCTGTTGCATTCGTCAGAGATTGTTTCAACTTTTAGATTATTAGATCAGTTTCAAAACGTTTTTAGTAACATGATTGACACTGATCGCCCAAATATCAGGACATAATGCTGCCATTTTTTTGCACGGTTTAACACTATCGATTTGACAAATTTTGCTGCGTACCCTTTAAACGTTCTAGTGATTTCACACAGGCGAAGGAATTTGTGGATGAATCTTTGACATAAATAACTTTATCGGGCTGTTTCAATTCCCCGCTGTGGGTTTTCTGATTTATAAAGATGGAGGTCTTGAAATTCCCGAGTAATGTGTTCACTAATATCAGTTTAGTTTAAGGGGACAGTAAAATCACATCGCACTTACGCTCATGTTTCAGTTTTGGTCATTTTAATAGTGCTTCCCAAGCCGGTTCTCCTTTCGAAAACAGATGATGCGGGTGAAGCCATAATTATATGCTCGAGTTTAGGCCTGGAAAAAGTCGTAACTGTGCTCTGATTATTAGGGGACATTAGTGTGGCATCGAACGTTTACGAAAGTGACACGTGCGACTTAAAGCCGACCTTTCAGTTTTTCTTCACAAGAAATTGCAACTGTCGGAAAATCAAAATTAACAAAAATCGCGATTTTCAAAGATAGTCCATAAACTTCAAGATTGCATGGCGGCCTTGCTCTAACCAAAAGAGAACATTCACAGTTTAAAAGAAGTAGAAGATATTATTTTGTTATAACTGCATGGTTTTATTTCTTGCTCAGTTGACTTATTATTCTTATTGTGCCGATCGTCACTGTGGTTGTGGCGGTTGTACTGATGGTGGTTGTGGTGGCGGCGGTTGTGTCGATGGTGGTGGCGGTGGCGGCTGTGTCGATTGTGGTGGCGGTGGCGGCTGTGTCGATGGTGGTGGCGGTGGCGGTTGTGTCGATGGTGGTGGCGGCGGCGGCTGTGTCGATGGTGGTGGCGGCGGCGGCTGTGTCGATGGTGGTGGTGGTGGCGGTGGCGGTGGCGGTTGTGTCGATGGTTGTGGTGGTGGCGGCTGTGTCGATGGTGGTTGTGGTGGCGGCGGTTGTGTCGATGGTGGTGGCGGTGGCGGCTGTGTGGATGGTGGTGGCTGTGGCGGTTGTGTCGATGGTTGTGGTGGTGGCGGCTGTGTTGATGGTGGTTGTGGTGGCGGCGGTTGTGTCGATGGTGATGGCGGTGGCGGCTGTGTCGATGGTGGTGGCGGTGACGGTGACGGTTGTGTCGATGGTGGTGGCGGCGGCGGTTGTGTCGATGGTTGTGGTGGCGGCGGCTGTGTCGATGGTGGTGGCGGTGGTGGTTGTGTCGATGGTTGTGGTGGTGGCGGCTGTGTCGATGGTGGTGGCGGTGGCGGCTGTGTCGATGGCGGTGGCGGTGGTGACGTTGCTGTTGACATAAAATAACAGCTTTGTAAAAACTTCTCTATCACTGCTTTAGGCCGAGGAGCTTCCAACATGCCAAGCAACTCATGATCACTCCCCTCTACCAACTATACTGGTTTTAGCCACCAGGGAGGGGAGGGGGGTAAGAAGTTGGGAAAACTAAGCATTAGGTATATAGGTTATAAACATTTCACTTACGCTGCATCATGACTGCGTAGACATACAGACTCAGTTGGCTTCCGACGCAAAGTCTTGTATCAAACCGCTGTTCCTCACAAGCCTCAAAACCACACTCAGCTTTTTGGATCATTTGACATTTGTCAGATTGGCCGTGGATATCATAATTCAATCCGCCCCAACATTCTCCATAGTACTCGATGCCAAAGTAGGGGTAGTTCATTTGTTTTGCCTTCGTTGCGCAAGCACATGTGAACCTTAATGATCAGAGACAAAAAAATAAATAAAAGCAGTTATGTATAGCTTCGGCTTTTAAAATCTCTTGCTAATTATCTCCTTGTACGTTAAGTTAATTTTACCTATTTTTCCTTTTCTATCTTAGAAACGATTACTTCGGGGATCTTTTCGATTTGAAGAAACTTTGTACATCACAAAGAAATCTTATTATAACACAAGCCAGTGACAAAAATTCTCGCCTGCTTATTGGTCGAGAACAATGGTCGATGACCATAAAAATGACGTAGCCTGTAAAGAAACGCATGTAAAGTCAAATTTGGAAAATTCGAGAAATTGCCACCACATTTCCAAAAGCAAACTCGGCAAGTTCTGAAATCTCTCTTGCAACATTTCCCACACATTCGACGCCTTCAAAAGATCGCCGGTACTTTTTCAATTTCATTGTATTGTTGGTTTTCATTGCCACGCCGCAGAAAAGTAGATCCAAAACTCTTAGATAAAAAATAATCTATAATAATACTGGTTGTAGAAAATTACTAGATATTATGCTTGTCCAAGTCTCACGTTTTATACGGTATTCCGTATTCGAGTTATCCTTCAAAATGTTCTACACAATTTCACAGAGCACAGTACGTCGGAAACGCCATGTTGGTGCCCATCTGCCGGTAATCAATGAAAACATCTGAAATTCACTTCTGCTGTAAAAAGCGGTCATTTCACCTTCATGAACAAGTTAAGATTCACATAAACACCTTTCGCAAAACCTCAACTGTTCAGATTGTTAAAAATCACAGGATGAGGCTTTTTTAAGCATACGTGACAGCCTTCTGACGGCCATTTTGATGTCGTGTGGCGTAAAACTCCGAAATTCAAAATGCTCTATCTTAAAGCCGGTGGATGGTATCGAGGTAAAAACCTGGCAATCTTTCCCTGGTTTTCAGATTTTTACATTAAGTCGGGAGAGTTTGACAAAAATCAGGGAAGAGGGAGGTAAGACACCAAATCGGGAGACTCCCCATGAAATCGGTTGGGTTGGAATGTCTACCTGTGAATGAAGTTTGCCCAATTCATCCAATTTATATCTTCTCCAAAATAAGCCGATGAGGTGCTATCTCTCGCTGTAAGGAGAAGTTCTGGTAATGCTCGTTGATCCGTTTTGTCGTTAAAACATCCAACCTCGTAGTGTTTCAGAGGGCACTGGGGTTGACTTGACATGTAACAGTCTGGTCCAGAAACTAAAACGATGAGTTTAAAAAAACAGATTAAAACGAAACCTTGTCTTTATATACTACCTGTATTGATTGGGTAGCAGTATCCATTTCATATTATACCATCGCAAGGTCTAACTTGAATGTCTCGCTACTCTTCGAGAGCACAGTAGAAAGAACAACAGAAGCAATATCTCTAGCCCCCCCAATCAAAACAACTGCTATACCAGAGATCCATTTAAATTACAAGCCTACGAGGCTTGCTACACTTCTTTAATGGACAGGTTTTGGCTGGGGTGAATAAATTCAAAATGTTAAGCACAGCAGCAGCAGCAGCAACAACCATATGACCAGTAGCTTTATTGGCAATCAATTTAATACACAGATATGAGTCTGAGCTTAAAAGCTAAAAAAGTAAAATTAACTGATGTAAAAATGAAAAGTTCGAGAATAGCTTAGTCAAGTCAGTCTGAAATGATAATAATTTAAGCATGGCACTGACGACGCCAAAGAGTATATTTAGTTTTACCTGGTCTGATTGACCTCAGTGAAAAGGCCGCGGTTGATGCATCTGTTGAGAAAAGGAGTCCGTGAGATTCAAGCTTTAAATGCAAAGCATTAAAATGGCCAGCTGTAAGAGTGATGATTGTGCTTTATATTCTTGTCGACGGTGAAGTCCAAAATTATTGCAACCATTGGAAATCCTTCAAACAATTGGCAAAAAATTCATTCGTTTCTCAAAGACTCTTACAGGTTTATCTTAAACCTGGTCTCCAGTATACTTCGACCAATATACTTCGACAGTTAAAAAATGCATTCCATGCTTCAGCCTTGTTTTGAAACAGAAGAATACCGCAATCGTTACTATGGTAACCTCCGTTGTTAAGAAACTTGTCGATAATAAAACCATAATAACATGTGGTCATTATGGTATGGTCTGGCACAAACTTGCTTTCCGGTCGAATTTTTTATGTTTTAAAACACGCAACCTGAGGCTAAATCAAGCCTTCTCAAAAAGTTTTATTCATGACAGCATGCTGATCATTTTCATGCCAAATTTTATTTGTTATTCAATAAAAAAAAACAACAAAACACTATTTGCAAGAGTTATTTTTCATTCGTTATTCAGCTTTAGGTCGAAATGGTGAAAGTTGGTTTGGAAGCATTAAGCAAAAGTTAGCAGTATCATTCCAATCAGAAAATTCATTTGTCCTAAAAATTTCTTGCGATAGCTATTAGTTGTTACTTGTGAAGGTTTTTCATTACAAAATGAGTTTGTTTTGCAAACATGCACCTAAATCGCCCTTGCAATATTAGTCTTAACTTGATCGATGAAAATCAAATTAAACGATGACTACAGAAATGTCAACGATATCATTTTCGGTAACACGGTAAAGATATGATATGCTATACGCAGTGAAAACAAGTAAGAGGGAATGGATAAACAATATTTTGACCTTGTACAAAGCCAAGAAGGAGCAAAAATACAGCAAACTTCATCGCCATGCTTGATCCTGGAAGAAAAAAAGCATTTACGTTTTAGTATCATATAGCAAGTGTTATCTTGAACAATACGAACTTAGCCGTTAGTTTAGAGAAATTGCAAGAAACAGGGCTGATAGTTTTTTTAAATTTTTCTTTTTTCACATTACAGATTCGAGCCTGAGAACATAACCACTAATGAGTGTTTTTTATTGAAACAACAGATGGGCAAAATTTGACGTGTCAAGCAAACTTCATTAACTGCAGGTCATCTTTTAACATTCTAAGTGTGATCTAGGGATATAGCGCACCTGTCGGTGAGAGGACATATCGCATGCATAAAATATTAAAACTAATAATTACTCTATTTCAGTGTCAAGAGTTTAGGCCCTATCCACAAATTTTTTTTTCGTTTGAAAAGGAAATTTTATTTTCCTGTTTTTAAAACAGTTCGCGTCCACACGTATCGGTCTCAAACCGTTTCCACGCACGTCCACGGATATTTTTTATGTAAGAGTTGATCATGAATCATTCTAAATTATCCTTCTCTTCCTCTATAAACAATGCTTGGTCGACAAAATTGAAGCAGCAAGAACTTTTACATATTGGCTTAGCTGAAAACCTCCGAGTTTCTGTTAACTAGTTTAACGCTTTGATCTTCAAGACGATAGTAAAAGAAGCCTCGCTGATGAAGTCCTTTCTATAATAACAAACTTGAACATTTCATTTGAAAGAAAATATTAACAAGATATGCTCAAAGTCTTATAAATAGGCAGGGTTAGTAGAAGTGAAAGATTCTTATCTGATGCGAGATCAGATGTTGCGAAGTTATCGTTTACAAAAAGTTTCGTTTCCACCGTCCACACGAAAACACGAGAACGGCGTTTACAAAAATTCTCACTCTGGAGAGCGTTTTCTCGCCGGATCCGCGCAGGCAATCCGCAAATAAAGAGTTGCGTATTGAAACGGTTCAACAAAAGTGAACTTGGGGACTGGGCCTTAGAAAAATAAAAGAAGAATAAAAGTCAGAACTGTACATAATTTTTTATCGTTTTAAGAATATATTTAGTAAAATAGATTGCATCCAGTCGTCCAATGGAAATCGCGAGTCTGCGCGCTGGTTACCATGGCTACAGCTGGAAAGTCAGTCAGGGGCTTCCCCTTAAAGTATATCGCACACCCTAATTATGAAGTGAAAATGGTAAAAGGACAGAGGAAATTAATTTTCAAAGGGTCACGGCTGGCTGGTAGTAACTGATTTCTTCTGAGCTTCCTTATAATTAAACAGTGCCAAAAGATACTATTAGGCAGAACATACTATGCTATCAAAAGAAAACTGCGAAGGCAAAGTAAAGTGGCAATAACGTGAGAAAGTCATTCCGATAAAATCCAACGTTGACGCTCGAGTAACAGCCAAATCCAAACTCCTTAAAATCCCGAAAAGGTCGTAAATTTTTCTTGTAGGGTATTGCAGGTACAGTTCAAAAAGTATGTAAATTCAATTCATGAAAATTAAGTAAGACTTTAAAAATATTTCGCCGTGTGAGGGAGATCTTGCAAAGTGATGAAAAGGAAGGGTTGAAAAACAATTAACCTTTGCATTTGAAGTCGGATAAATCTACAGGAGTCCAGAATATATGTTGAAGAATTGTTTTTCGAAAAGGATATTAAACTCTGAGAAAACATCAGACGAGCCTAATTTGATGTGTCAATCAAGGTTGAAGAAGTGTAAGTCATTTTTGGCACGCCTGTCTTTACTAGCGATCAGGCACGGCAACGATGTTAGATAGATAGATAGATAGATAGATAGATAGATAGATAGATAGATAGATAGATAGATAGATAGATAGATAGATAGATAGATAGATAGATAGATAGATAGATAGATAGATAGATAGATAGATAGATAGATAGATAGATAGATAGATAGATAGATAGATAGATAGATAGATCGTTTCCCAAGTATCTGTTCCCTTGTGCCTTTTTAAGGCACATATTTCTCATACTTATTGTAAAAGGAAGTCATTGACAATATAAGGGATTGTAACATTCCAAAAAGATACTGACTACAAAAATAAGAACTTAAACAGAAATAAGAACTTAAACAGTCATGTCCCCGAAAACCCCGTTTAATCCGTCGAAGGTTATGTGATCGATAATATGTTACACTTCATCAACACTGTAAGTTAAAAGCAACTTAACTTCAAACATGAAACGGGAATGATGGATTTTACGGATTTAACGGGAATATGAATACTTAATGACATATTCCCATTAAATCCGTAAAATCCATCATCCCCGTCTTTATGTAAGGTTATGTGGTTGATAATGTGTTACACTTCATCAACACTGGAAGTTAAAAGCAACTTAACTTTAAACATGAAACGGGAATGATGGATTTTACGGATTTAACGGGAATATGAATACTTAATGACATATTCTTCTCTTTATTACTGTAAGTATCTTTAAGAATGTATTTATATACAATTTATAATATTTATATAAGATACTTACAGTAAGAAAGAGAAGTATTATATAGTTAATATATTCATATTCCCGTTAATTCCGTAAAATCCATCATTCCCATCTTTATAGAAGGTTATGTGGTTGATAATGTGTTACACTCCATCAACACTGGAAGTTAAAGCAACGTAATTTTAAACATGAAACGGGAATGATGGATTTTACGGATTTAACGGGAATATGAATAGTTAATGATATATTCTTCTCTTTATTACTGTAAGTATCTTTAAGAATGTATTTATATACAATTTATAATATTTATATAAGATACTTACAGTAAGAAAGAGAAGTATTATATAGTTAATATATTCATATTCCCGTTAATTCCGTAAAATCCATCATTCCCGTCTTTATAGAAGGTTATGTGGTTGATAATGTGTTACACTCCATCAGCACTGGAAGTTAAAAGCAACTTAACTTAAAACATGAAACGGGAATGATGGATTTTACGGATTTAATGGGAATATGAATATTAAGATCATATTATTCATACTTGCAGTAGTAGAGAGAAGTATACTCATACAGTTAATATATTCCCGTTCCCGTTAAATCCGTTAAATCCGTTATTCCCGTTTGCTGTTTGAGGTTGGCACCACCTCTAACTTACAGTACTGATGAAGTGTAACACATTTTTCACCAAACACCTACTATAAGGACGGGAACTACGGATGCTACAGATTTAACAGGAGCATCAATGTAATCATGGCATCTTTATTACGTCCTGTAATGGTAACTTTTTTAGACATTACTTTGCTTTCAAGAAAACCTGACTTATGTTCTTTATGACTCCAAAAGCAAAACTTTCTCGTCTTATGTTTTTCAGTTGACATCAAATCAAGTAAAGAAGTGAAAAATTCTAGGAAAAAAAAACAGTTTTCAGGTCAAATATACAGACAACATCTTTTATTCTTCCGCGGCAGCATTACAATCCCTCTGAAGTTAAATTAGCACCACTCTCTGTTCATTTGACTTCTAATTGGCAGTTTACCAATATACATGAAATAAAACTGTGAATTGTTTGGGACAAAGAGTCCAAAACAATCAGGAATTACTCCTGAAATTTGGTCAGCATTGTGTTTGAGACTGCAGTTTTAATGAAACCATGAATGAGAACAAGTAATTAGAACCAAGTGTCCCAAATAACTGTCGAAAGTAACATGCACTGTGAAAGGCTGCATTACGTAAGACTAACAATTCCGCTGAATTCAAATTAACACCACTTTCTTTCCGTTTGTCCTGTACTTATACGTAAAAGAATACAGGTGAAATAAGGGTGTTAATGTTGGGGTCAGGAAAACCAAAATTAGCACGACTGACGCTTGAAAATATTTCCACATAATACAGCTTTAATGAAGCTAGAAAACATCAAAAGCACCCGTGACCACCGATGGGATTGAAGGACAAAGGTTTAACCCTTTTTATGGAATAGACCATCATAAGAGTAGGTGACATTCCATCAAATTTATTGTCGTTATTTTCGCAAGTTCAAGATCTCTATTTAGGCGGCCGTTTAGGCCTTGTTAGTTCTCATTTGCCGAAGATGCAGCGTCGAGCAAAAGTGCCGTGTAAGCAGCTTAACAGTGAGGCAATCAGGGGTGCAACATTATGCTACATGAGCCCTGTCATTGCTGGACAATGTAGTATTATCAGCGCCAAATGTTTTTGGAACGTCAAAGAAAAGGAACTGCAGAAATCATGGAATTCCATCTGCAAAAAGCGGGACACGTGTGACAGAGCTATTTCAGGTTAGTTTTCGTAAAAAAATCGATCGGCCTAAAAAATTTTATGTGGCACTAATAACGTTTTGCCTCACTCTGGCCTGCAATCACTTACTGGATTGCACTGACCACGCCCAATGGCGCCCCAGCAAATCCACTTGTTGTTTATCGAGCATTGCTAGAGTGTGGAGTGGGTGTGACTGTAAATCAGCTACGTGATTACAGGGATACAAAATCGAACAAAAAATTAAGTTGCACATAAAATCAGAGTGCTCTTTGTATGCTATGTGAAACTTCCTCCTGCTAACAAAAATGCCCTTCAAAGCTTAGCGAATAAACAGAAAATGAATAGGCTATCACCAGAAAAAAGTTAAGTTTTCTCTGTTAGTAGGGTGTGTAATCTTTACACTCCCCATGTTTAATTCAGATTTTTATTTTTTACAGGTTCACTTTGAAAATGGGACAGAGTATGGCCATTAAGGAGCTATATAACCGCTTGAAAGATCACAGAAATCCTTTCATGCAAGAACTTGTCACAGACTCGTATCAAAGCCATTATCGACAAGAATTTTCAAGTGTACTTCGAATGTCGCCGATCCATTCACAAGAAGTGAACGACTGCGGCACGGAAAACGTCGTGCGCGTAACATTGGTCAACCCAAGTTTCCAGCCATCTTTAAAGGAGCTCTGTCACAGGGATTTCGCAGATTTTTTGTCTTAACTGTTGTAAAATTAGTGGTATGCAACTTAACCCATGAAAAATCATTACCTTTGAAGATCTAAAGGAAGATATAACCTTAATATGTGGATAGAAATCTAACTACGGCTATAAATATCGATTATTTTTGTAGACGTGCGGAAACAACTTGAAAAGTTTTAGCTAAACTTTTCAAGCTGAAATCCGTTTCCATCGTAGCCATCTGCACCTAAAGACGCTTGTTAACAGTTTCGGTGCTCTAATATAGCAATTGTTAATAAAAATGGACTATTATTTTTTGGTTTCCTTCGACACAAATATAAATTTTGGCTGTTCAAAAATCTGTTAAAATCCGTGACAAAGCCCCTTTAACCGGTGCTCTATCCAAAATGATCGAGGCAAAACTTCGAATCGACAAGTTCGGCTTCAATGTGGACAGCTCGACGATGTTAACTTCTGCGTGTGACGAGAAACACCTCTCCGACAAACTAACGATCTTGGTCAACGACATAACTATCGCGATGCAAAAGCTACACTACGCCAATTACAGAGGGAAAGTTTACAAAAGAGAAAGAGATCTCGTTACACGTACTCCTACAAGTGCGAAGCAAGATCGTTCGTCAACTCTCCCGCGACTAACGAACACTTCGAGTCCAGGCTCTTACGAGATATGAGAAAAGTCATCGAACCATTAGCCGATCCCAACTGTGAATTGTTCGAACCTTTGGTCATCGATTATAACCTGATCGAAGTCAACGATGGTGTGTGCTGGTCTTTAAAAAGCCGTTCGTTTGTAGAAAACCCAATCGAAGAACGCCAAATAGGAAACGTTTCTCCTAGGGCATTTTGCGCGTACGATCCCGCCAAAGAGGCCAATCCAAAGTACTTCCGTGAGATTCTTGAGAACAGCGCCGTCTCAGATGCACTACTACGTCGAGATAATAGCCACAAGAAGCGCAAGAGGCTCTCCTCCAGTCAACGGGGAGTCAAGAAAACCCAAAGCAAAATTCTGAGTACTATTTGAGCCAAAACTAAAATTGTAGTCTGTTTATGACGGAAATCCGGACAGAATGCATCACGAGTTAGATTGATATATATTGTTAATGGAAATCGAGTTTGACCATTAAGAACTCCTTGGACAGGGCTATCGGTTATTTATTTGAGTTTTGCAACGTACATTAAATGGTTCTGCAGTTCAGTCTGTGTTTCATTGATCATAGCTTATAAACTAACACGGTTTGTCATCAGAAAGAAACTTGAGAAACTTGAGTTCGGCTCTCTTTTTCAGAGAATCGCCCACCCTTCCGTCCTGAAACTTGAAATCGGGATCTCTCAGAATAGCGGTCCACTGTCCAATTCCGTGTCTTTTTAAACCTTCCTTTAGAAAATTGTCCTCGTCTGCCGTGAATTTCAACACCCGGCGTTGATTTCGTTGAATTCGCAACTGCTTTGTCTCAAAAGAATCCGTTTTAGGAGGCGCACTCTTTGGTTCTTCTGTTTCGACTGGTGCTGAAACAGTTGAAGTTGCATCGCTAAACCTCGTGTGCACTTCCTTATCCACCTCTGAGCCTTTCTCTCCTTGTAGCTTTTGCAGACACTCGTGAGCCTTGACAGCAACTTCGCGCGATCTCTGCTTTTGATAGTGAACTCTTGCAACGGCAGAACTGTGTTTTTGGTCTTCCGACAAAATTCGTTGCTCCTTGCTTGTGAGCAGATTGATGCTTTGTGTTTCGACAATCTGACGATAGCGCGTCGGATGAATGTACTTTCCGATTGCATCAAACACCAGTTTACTCATGACGTCGCCCAATTTGCTGTGCTGGCCTCCATTTCTAGTGACCAGAACGAAGTCGCACTGGGGTTTCAGCAGTGGCCTTACGAAATTGATGTAACTTTCAAGCACCTGCATGCTTGCATCGGTCAGAATCAATGAGTCAAATCCGTACTTGCTGGCGGTTTTGAACTTTTTCTGGTCGATAAATCCCCCGTTCTCCTTAGCTGTTTTAACCATGTCAACCGTCAAATACTGATAAGTCATAGGGCGGGATCCCTTCACTTTGATGAACAAATACACAGCGACAAATTTCGTGGCAAATGTCAAGTCCAAAGGATTAACTTGGCCTGGAATAGTTTTGCACGTCTTCACGGTGTTCTCGTAACGAGGCAAATGAAATGTCACCACTTCTAACAGTTCCTCCATGGTTGCCCAGTGCCCCCTAGCATCCAAAGTTTCGATGTCTAGGTCTTGCGTCCACTGAAGTCTCATCATCTTTGCCACTGTCTTTCGCGCTCTTTTAAGGTACAATTCGGTCGAGGACAAGTTTCGAAGAACCGTGTCTGACGCGCCATGTACTTTTCTGAAGTCGATCAGTTCGGAAATGGCGTCAATGTAGCCCAATCGTCCACCGTGTCCGAGCTTGCATTTATCTTGCAAGTAGTCGATAAACTTGAACAACAAACTATGTGAACACAGGTTAAAGTCCACAACTTCAAAACTCAATTCCTCCTCGTCTTCACAGCAAAATTTGAGAAATTTGAAACACCTCTTGACTATCTGCTGGGCTGAATGATCTTTCTTACAACCCCCACCACTTCCAGTCAACCACTTCGTAAACGATTCGCCAATTCTGCTGGAAACTAAAAACGAAGGCAAAACTCGGGCAGTTTGCATTGTGATTTCACTCGATTTAACATCACTGGCGCCTTGTTTTGAGCATGCAGCGAGTCCTCCCAGGTCAGGTTTCTCGTCAAAATAAGAGAACCAACTGTGCTTGATATTGACGTGTTTTCTGCACCCTCTCTGACTTTGAAACCCATCATGGTCACACGCTTGTATTGGGCAATGAAACAATCGGTCAGTTTCATCTTTTTCCAGGTGAAGTCGCTTCGGTTTGGGCGATGCCCCGTCGATATTTGACCAATTAATTTTGCACTTCTTGCTCATTTTGCCCTTTAAATGAAATTGCAAACACAGTCTCCTAGATTTACATTTTAGCCAAAAACAAGGAACCAATGACAACGAAAGGAACTTCATTCATATTTTAATTTTCCAAGACTTGCCCATGCTTGCCTGCCCTCATTACTGTTGTGCAAAATTCATGACAGTGAGTTGCAATCAGACTTGTTTTAAACTTGCCCAAGCAGGTCTGTGCGCGCCCAGTTGTTTGTCTTCATTTGAAAAGACAATTCGATTTAGGAACAAAATGGGCCATTAAGCGAGATGTTTTGGGAACGAAACAGTCCTAAGTTGGTGCTTAAATGAGAAATTTGGGAACAACATGTTCCACTTACTGATAGGAACTCGGAACTAAACGGTCCTAAACGGTCAATTTGGGAACAACGCCTTGCATTCACAAATAGGAACTAGTGAAAAAAAACAGTCCTAAATCATCATCAATTTGGGAACAATATGTTCTATTCACTGTTGGGAACTCGGAACAAAACAGTCCTATATCATTTATTTGGGAACAATACCTTCCATTTACCGATAGGAACTCGGAACAAAACAGTCCTAAGTTATCAATTTGGGAACAGTGTGTTCCATTCACAAATAGGAACTCGGAACAACACAGTCCTAACTTATCAACTTGGGAACAAAATGTTCCATTCACAAATAGGAACTCGGAACAAAACAGTCCTAAGTTATCAATTTGGGAACAATGTGTACCATTCACAAATAGGAACTCGGAACAACACAGTCCTAATTTATCAACTTGGGAACAAAATGTTCCATTCACAAATAGGAACTCGGAACAAAACAGTCCTAAGTTATCAATTTGGGAACAATGTGTTCCATTTACAAATAGGAACTCGGAACAACACAGTCCGAAGTTATCAATTTGGGAACAATGTGTTCCATTCACAGACAGGAACTCGGAACAAAACAGTCCTTAATTAACAATTTAGGAACACTGTGTTCCATTTACACTTGGGAACTCGGAACGAAATATTCCTATGTTATCTTAGAGTGAACGTTTTGTTCCTAACTCTATAAAAATCTGATCCTCTTAGGGTTAATAGGAACACAAAAACGAGGAACAATCGATATTAGAGGAACGTTCCTTACGAAAAGATCGGAACATGCTACAAAACTTAAAATCAGTTAAAACTTAAGCAAAGATCCAAGTTTAAAGTCACAAGATGGTAAGATGAGAGCTCAAGTGAAATGGAAGCAGTCATCAAAATTTGGTCAACTTTAACGCACTCAAAGGCAGTAAAATACCCAATGAAAAATATTTGGGAAACGTAGAAGATAGATTAGAGCCCGAAATGATAAAGAATTTCAGAAAACCAATGCAAAAGTGAGCTGCAGTAAACCTTAAATAGCTGTACCGAAAGGAATGACTGATAACGAGTTTCCCTTTTTGACTGCTGTTTATATTCTTGGCAAATTCAAGTTACTACTCTTTCACAGTTGATAATGACAAGAAAAGAAAGCCTCGCCTCTACTGACAAATTTTTACTGTATTCAAGCAAAGAAAATGTAATTCGACGAAATTTAAGTTGTTTCTAGACGATTTTAGTTCGATGTTGAAAGCAATGAAAATGCTTTCGGCATGTGTACGTTATTAGTTTGTTCTTAAAAGCTGGGACAATTTCAGACTCAACATTCTTCTAAATAATGATCTTGTAAGAGTTTGATAAATTTTTACCCTGAAACATGAAAAAGTACTGAAATTCAATAGAATGAATGGGTTTTCTGCTTTCTTTTAAATCATTTTGTCAAGATAAAGCGAGAGTGGGCTACTTTACATTTCAGTGGTTCGTGGAGATAAGAGTTGTGATAAAAGTCGATTTGTGTTGTAAACAACATTTTAAACGTTTGTTTTTTACAAGGTATATCGAATATCGGATATAACGTATAATGAATATCGGACATTACGTATATCGAATATCGGATAGAACGTATAACGAAAGTCAACAAGACGAACATACTTTCTTGGAGCGAACGATTCAGTTGCAAGGGGCCTTTCACTGCAAAATATTGCAACAGTTGAAAAAAGTTGTAACAAAAAGAGGGAAAAATTGAAAGAAAAAAAGACAATCAAAAAGCGAAAAAGTGTGTACCTACCTTCCTTCTTGAAATGACAAATAGAGTAGTTTTGTTATTCCTTTTTTTTCGAAAAAGACGAAACTGAAGAATAAAAGTGTCCTGATCTTTCTACAGGGCAAGCGAATTGAGCTACATCGCGATTCACACCTGTTTTTAGATTCTTCTCTCCACGGTGGCGCATGCGCTCAATCTCCCACAATGTAAATAGAATGACATTGTGTGTCAAGTCCAAGGTCCAAGTTTTTTTAAGCAAATATATCAAACACGAGTGACATTACTTTGAATCTTATAACGGCTAATTTGATAGTTTCTTGGTTTTAAACTGAAATGTGACACCAAATTTTCTCGATATTGCACAGTCTTGCATCCAAGTTACTAAGTCCTTCGCGATGTGAACTTTCAGATCAGACTTGAAGTGAAAAAAACTACTGTTAGCTGTAATGTCCTTGCAGTGGCAATAAGGTAAGTCGTAAATCACGTGGCAAATTCACGATTTGATGCTGCAAGTTTTACGTAACGAAATAAATCAATAATTACCTTGTATCTTAATTTGCATTGAATCTTAAGGCGAGTTTCTTTAGGAAGTCATTCCGATAAAATCCATTGTTAAAGCTCGAGTTAACAGCCAAGCTCCTTAAAATCCTGAAAATTAAGTACTTTAATTTTGTTTTACAATTTCGAACACTAGAGAGAGTTGCCAGAAGGTTTTGAAAATTTTTAAGAGTATGTATATTCAATTGAACAAAATTAAGAAACACGCAAAAAATATTTCGCCATGTGAAGCATGATATTGGAAAGGGATGAAAAGGAAGGGTTGATGAACAATTATCCTATGCATTTGGAGTCTGAAAAACCTACAGGAGTCCAGAATAAGTCTCGAGCAATTGTTTTTCGAAAAGGATAGATACTCTGAGAAAACAACAGATGAGCCTAATTTGATGTTTCAATAAAATTAGAAGAAGTGTAAGTCATTTTTGACACGTCTGTCTTTACTAGCGATCAGGCACGCCAGCGGTGTTAATACACCTGCATTTTAAAATATTAAAACTAATAATTACTTTATTTCAGGGTGAAGTGCTCAGAATTCAAGGTTTAGAGAATTAGCTGAGAACTAAAAAAATATTAAATCAAATTGATATCAATTGAACCTTTACATTTGCTATAAGGAGTTTTAAGCTATTACTAAGTTAAGTTAAATTCCTTTTGCTCATTTAATAAAATTAGCGTAAAGGTTTTAGGACGATTTCTGCCTGATTTCAACTGGACTACAAACAGGCTTAAAGAACTCCGAGTAAGGAAACCTTTCCATTTCTTTTGACGTTTCAACAACACTTTTCTCACGTCATACATGAAGTCAACTCGAATGTAATAGATTTCACTTTCAATAGCGAACACACTTTTCAGCTCGAGCAATTTTCAGATGAACAATTTACACTCCTTTGTTAAGAGTTTTGCGACGAAAGCTTAAACGAAACTGGATGTTCTTATTTCGTTTTTCATATTTTGAGCCAGAAATGTTCTTAGCATGTTCTTAAGCTATGTGATAAAGAATATTACACAATCAACGTGAACGTGGCCAGGAAACCAAAAAGAGATCCATTGTTCGTTTTGCCCAATGTAGTTAGTTAGCGAGTTCCTTTTTCACTGTTGATGTTTTTGTTGTTTCTCGTCAAGTGTGCATTATTGTACTTCCACAGTTGAGAATGAGACCTCTACAAATTTTTAAAGCTATTTGAAACATATCTCTTATTATGCTTTTAGCTCGATTTTGAAAGGAATTTAAGTCATTCTTTTGGCTTGGGTAATTTTTTCTCAAAATCTGGCTCAACTTCAGCCTCAACGTTCTTATAATGATGTTATATTTACTATCTACAAAAAATGTATTATTAATTAACTCGAGTACTTGAAAAAGCTATGAAATTTGAATAGGTTTCGTGCTTTTTTTTTTCAAATAATCTTGTCAAGATAAAGCAGAAATGGACTACTTTACATTTTAGTGATTCGTGGAGATAGGAGCTCTGATAAAATTCGACTTGTGTTGTAACCAACAATTTAAGTCAGAATATTTATTGCAGCCAAATTTCACGAGTAACAAATTTAAAACTCAGGAATAACTATGACAAATAAAGGAATGTCGGATACAAGGTATAATGAATATCGGATATAACGTATAACGAATATCGAATATCAGATATATCGTACAACTAATTAAAGTCGAGTAAAACGAACATAGTTTTTAGGAGCGAACGATTCAAGGCAAGGGGCCTTGCACTGCATTGTAACAGTTGAAAATAGTGTGTAACAAAAAGAAATAATATGAAGGGAAAAAAATCAACTAAAGAAGTGAAAAAAAAAAGACCAAACCGAAGAACAAAAGGGTCCTTTTCTTATTTCAGGGCAAGGAATTTGAGCTAAATAGCGCTTCACACCTGTTTTAGGTTTCTTTATTTCATGGTGGGGTATGCACTATTGTAATTTTGCAATCTCCCTCAATGTAAATGAAGTGACATCACCTGTCAAATCCCACGGTTTGGTTCTTTAAGTTTTCTTAAGTAAATAGATCAAACACGCGCGATCGAAATTACTTTGAATCGTATAACGGTTAAATTTATAATTTCTTTTATTTTAAACTGAACGGCGACACCAATTTTTTTGTGATTTTGCACAATGTCTTTTTGCACAATGTCTTTCACGATATAAACTTTGAGAAAAAGTGTCAGCTGTAATGTCCTTGGAATGTTAATATGGTGATCGGTCGTAAATCGCGCGGCAAATTCAAGGTTTGTTGCTGCAAGTTTTACTTAACGAAATATATCAATAATTACTTTGTATCTTAATATACAGTGAGTTTAAGCGACAATCTTGTTACCTTCCGATTGCGAAAGTGCGAAATTTTGCGACACCAAATTATTAAAGCGATGGTTTAATTAAAAGTTAAGCGAGGTTTCATGTTCAAAGCGTCGATTGAATGCTAACAGGTTGGAATAATGTTCAAGGCGTCTTTTCACTCCTTCAGGTTTGAAAAACAACATCAAAAAATAGATCTAAACGTGATCACTTTAAAAAGGAACTAACTTTTTTGATTTTTCACGACCCGCCTTCCCCAAGTGGCAAAGTGCCTCTGAGGAATATGTGACAACAAAAGCAGCTTACCTTGAATATAGTATCAAGCACAAGGTTTTTTCAGTGTAGTTGAAAAGAGGATTCTTGTTACCCTGTTTGTGTTGCTGTAGGTTTCCGATTACCCAATTTCTTTTTTATAAGGCTTTGGGTAGCATTAACCTTTCCTAGTCTGGTTATAAGATAAGAAACTATATTTTACCAGTGTGGCCCATTCAGCAACGAGGCTGGTATCCATTGGGGCCCTGGAACAATAAAATTATGTACAATATAAAAATGGTAAAAATATAATAATATGGTTGCACTCGTCCGTTATTTTTGCGTCAGTTGACACGAATGCAATTATTATTATTATTATTATTATTATTATTATTATTATTATTATTATTATTATTATTACAAGTGAAACCGGTAAAAACAATATATAATTATATATCCCATAGAAAACAGGTAAATTTGAAAATAGATTAGTGTGTATCAATCAGATCAATCTGCAGCTTATGCCTACATTGTGCGGTTCCAGAAAAAATCCATACCCACCCCAAGGATGGTCATTGGAAATTCCGAGGGGGATGGGGGTCTCAATAACAACGAAACGAAAGTATGAAGCTAAGCTGGAAATTCCAGGGGGTGGGAGGGTCCAAACCAAAGAACCATCCTTGGAGGAGGTATGGATATTTTTTGGAACCACACCCTGTGGAACCAAGCCTTTGCTGCAAAAAAACTTGACACATTAACTTAACCTGGAGTAAAATTTATGGTCTGTGATAATAATTAATGATGCAAATTCTCTGTTATTTCATTATTTTTACATGTTCTTATTGAAACAATTTTTTTTTGTCATGAACCCCAGAATGGTTTTAAAATTTACATGCAATATTAAGTATCAGTATTTATGTGTAGCCATATTGGGTTCTGGGATGTTCATATTATATAAATAGCTATAAATGTCACTCAAGTATTTTTAGGTTTAAACTGGCAACATGTGGGAGTCAATCATGTGACAATTTTATTACATTAACACAATGTGTATTTTTGAGTTCATTTTGACTAACACGAATGCCCTTGCAAAGTCTTCAAGTCACCTGTAAATAGAACAAAACAAACAAAAACTATTTATTCTGATGAAATTGCAATTTTCCAGCATGCAGACTGTATATTAAAATTAAATGGCCTTTTGTGTGTGTGAAAAAAAAAACTGGCTGCTTTTATGTTGGGCTAGTGGATCCAATAATTTTTTCCACTTGCTAGATAGCCAAATGACATTTATGGATTTTTATTTTTTGTTGTAGTTGTTTCGAAAGAAACATGGGACTTTGGGTAAGCTTATAATGGTTTCACCTTGCCCAATCTACCTGGGTTAGGCAAGCTGGAAGAAATCAATTTTCTTTGCACCCCTCCTTTCATTAATCATTGCAAAAAAATGTCAGATTATTTTAATAATGTTTAAAAATGTTATGGACCCTAAAGCTAAATTTTTGTATATCACAGAAATCTATGGGTCTTGACAAAGTGCGAGCCAACAAGTCATGAGAGCCATTCCACTATATATAAATAGCACATTGGTTAGCCTAAAAAGCTCCCTGGTTAGCCTAAGCAGTACTCCAGTTAGGCTGAGTATAGTTAGCTGAGGTGGCTTGAGGTTATGCTAATTATTGGAGTTAGGTATTTCTGGCTTGTATGGCACTTATGTGTCATGAAACATGGGAGCCATATTGCAAGCCATTCCAGTTAGCCTACATAAGATTCCGGTTAGCCTACATGTACATAGTACTCTGGTTAGCCAAACGGTACATCACGTTGCTTGCATTTAGCTTTGTATTGGGAATAGGGTTTTCTGGCTTGCTTAAGTTTAAGGCCTCATGAATTTTCATATTTGCTTCTTCAAAATGCTACTGAAGGTCATTTAACAACTGAAAATACAGGCCTTAAAAAAATGTCAAACAGATTTTTTATAAAGTAGACAAATGTCTGGTCAAAAAGCAGACCTTTAAATGCCTCAGGTAATGACTGTGTGTAGAGAGAAGGATGGGAATTGCTAGAATTGACTGTCACATAACTATGTGCAAAACTAAGAGATCGACAATTACCTGAACTTGTTATAATCCATAGTTTAATATAACTCAACAGTAATCCAGAATGTTCTCAGTTCTGAATTCTGTAAATCCTGTCAAAACATTAGGCATTCTATTAGTCCCAAAAATTACCTGTAGACCACAAAATGCAAAAAAAAAAAACGTAAATCTATGTTTACCGATACAATAAAACATCATGGGAAGAACAAATTTTAAGTTGAGAAATGATCTCATTTATTAAACATGCCCAAAGAGGCATTCCAAAACGTGAGTAGCACTGTTTAATTGAAGTCTAGATTAGCTACCAGGTTGACTCCAAGTAGTCTCTAGTCTAACTTAAAAAAAGAGATCACACTGAGCTGAAATCTTTCTTCCAGTTTCAAAGGTATCACATCAAAGGTGCTACAGTAATAACATTATTTCAAATTTCCCTGACGTAATTTTTCTTTGCGGCCTAAATTGGCCACTTGGTCAATATTTTGAGCAACATTTCCTCATGTATAAATAATGAAAGGATGCGATTCTTATTAATTTGAAGCACAGTAGCTTAAAATTCTGATGACAAACATAAATAACAGTTACATGCCTCGACGAAATGTCTGCCATTTAATATTATCGCCTCGTTCTCACTATCTATTTTTTTACGCCGAGCTCGGCTTTAATTCCAGTAAGCTAAGGGCGCATTCGTTTGTGAATATTCTGGAATAAGAATACAGTGTAACCCCGCCTTACGGCCACCTCGTTAATACGGCCACCTCGTTATTACGGCCACTATTTTTTGTCCCCGCAAAATGGCCATACATTTTCTTAAAATAAAACCCCGTTAATGCGGCCACCCCGTTAATACGGCCACCGGCCACATTCTGAAATCCCAAACTATACAATCCTTTATAATATTAGGGACTTTAAGATACACTACGGCGAGGCGCTACTACGGCTACCATGACCGGAAAGGTCTGGGGGAGAGTACGTCTCGGCAGTCTGCCAAATTTAGTGTAAGAAGCAAAACAAACTACAAAGAAGCACAGTCTAAGGCTTTTATTTAGTTTCTTACAGCCGAATGGCTTCGCTTAAAGAAAGATTGTTATTGTTTGCTTTGGTAGGTCCAACAGATTAGTTCTAAACGAAAGCTTATGCTATACACTTTCCAAAACGATAACAATTTCAGAATTTGATTAATGAAATGTGTATAATTTGAAAGAGACGAATATCTCAAAGAATATCGAGTTAAAAGCTGAAAGATACCAGCACTCACAGAAGCAAAATATTATCGGATACTTATCCAGATAAAGTGCATCTTCCCTGAACTCTCAAAGCAAGCTTTTAACTTTAAACAACTCGCGTTGAAGAAGAATGTTTATCTTCGCCATGTCGACACTTTCATCAAACGAATTCAATTGAAAATTTACAAGCGTATGAGCGACAAACTCAACAAATATTCGGCTGAAGTTGACTTCAAAGGATACATTTTGCGTTGGAACTCTGAAACTGCTGAGAAATTCGTAGAAAAAGGACAGAGCAGCAAATTAAACCCACGTACTAGCCACTACGGTAAAACCTCCTAGCTCAGGTAGTCAGATTTCACACTACGGCCAGACTCGACCGACTGACATGCGCAGTGTCTTATCTTGTGTGAAATTTTACTTCCTGCAGCCGTAGTAGCGCCTCGCCGTAGTGTATCTTAAAGTCCCTATTACCCCGCTAATACGACCACTCGAACCAAATATCCATTAATAATTGACCAAACGAAACAAATACAGTACTTGAGAAACAATATTGAATGATATTATTATATTCAAAACGCCCGTGGATCTCTTTGAGCTTTTCTCCTCTTTGTGAACATCTCTTACAGAAAGATTGTTATCAAGGTCCAATAGATTTGTTAGCATTTTGATGTGGCTCTGTTTAGAAGTGCAATTGTGATATGTATCTGTCAAGACGTCACTTGAAGTAGGCCAGTCATGAAATTTGACCCTACCACGTTTATACGGCCACCCCGATAATACGGCCAAATTTCCATGGCCCGTTGGTGGCCGTGTTAACGGGGTTCCACTGTATATTCTGGAATATATTCCGGCTATTCTGCTTCTGGCTGCAGAATAGCCAGAATGGAAATCCAAGTATTCCGGAATAGGAAGAGCAGCCAAACGAACGCTAACTTGCATTATTCCAATTATTCTTATTCCGGATTGATCCCAAACGAACGCGCCCTAAGTTGATAAACATGATAAACGTCGAAGACATAAGTTTTAACCAGTCTAAAAAAAATCATTGTACAATGAGAAACGCTTACCTCAGGTCCCTGTAAGTTTCTGTTACCCACGTTTTCGCACGTTTGTACTCATTCCAAATTCTTCTTTATCGGGAATACAAATAAAGGAGACATACCCTACGTTTGGGGACACGTTTTGATCGCGTCAAGAAGGAAAAAACATCAACAAATTTGTCCTCTATATCTCAAAATCACTCCATTAGATTCCCTTTTCTTGTCGCCATTTTGAAAATGCTCTTGTAGTGAGCCCGTAATACGGACCGCGGGGAATCCACTGGGGAGACCCCCAGCAAGGGGGAGGGGAGGGGCAGCTACTTAACTTCTCCCCAGGCCCACTCCTTTCGTCTGAAAGAAATTAAATCCATCCTCGCCAAAGGCAATTGAAATGAGAAGAAACTGACAACGCCATCATAAAGAGCATGCACTCCTTCCTTTGGCAAAATTTTCTTTTATTCCTACCGCAAATGGTCTAGGAGGCCAAAAAACTTTTCAATTGTATTTTTTACTGCCGTACGTTTTTAGGAAAAAGTAATAATGACCATTTTTAAAAACACTATTTAAACTTCGCTTAAAAAAATCCTAAGAGAGAGATTCTAGTAAAGTTTTCAAGCGAATTTAAAAATGCGGTCCGTTCTGGTCACGTGACCGATGACGTCATAGCAATAAAAGTGATAAAAATGTACTTAACATATAAATATCTACCAGCATGTAATTTGTTGTTTCCTCACATTTAATGCAACGCCAGATAAGCACATGTACCCAGACTCCCACTTTTTGAAAATTGTACATAGCTCCCTTAATATTTATATTTTGTTCGGTACGCGGGTATTCTGAAATGCCTCACACCAATGTGCTTCAAACTGCAATGACTGCTTTTTCAGTAACAAAATATCTTCGTCACAGTGAGCAAAAACGAACTTCAGAGCAATGTCACGTGACTAATGATGTCATTGCCCTACGTCCTATACAAGAACTGGTTAATGTTAAGAGTTATTTCTATACGACGTTGTACTCCTGCTGGCTTCAAACTGACCGAGTTATTTGGCATTGACGATTTTTCAGCTGCAAAGGATTTTGGGAAGGTTTTTATTATAATTATATATTGTTTTTATAATTATTATTTTAGAAATGAGGTTTTTTAAATATGTTCATATTTCAATAGTTTACACTTTGATTAAAAAGTAAATAACATTTTCTTCAAATTCGAACATTTTTCTTTCAGGTTGCAAAAAATGAAAGAAATCGGCGAAATTGTTCCTACCAAACTGTAACCACTGCGTAAATAAATAGGCTCGGGTCACCTTGATTTCACATTTTGCAGTTATTTCACCAAAGCAGTGTCTGAAATCAAACATACCGATTTTTTTATTCTTGCATATTGGATGTGCAGTACAGTCATCATAGCTTAAGATACTTGTGTTAGTTTTTTTGCGTCAAATCTGATTCGCGTAGAATTCAAATTAACTGATTTCGTGTTTTTCATTACTTGAGAAAATTCGTTTTTCGTGCGCGCACGTAAAAAATGTATTATGTCAAAATTCAATCCCAGTCCAATATCTGCTGTAAATTTCACATCGATTCGAGTCCGGGAAGTCTCCTAAACGGCCAATTGAACTAGCTCGTCGATATTCTATTGTCACTGGTACAAGTATACGCAGAAACCCATAACTCCTTATGAGTTTCTGGTATACGACCATCCATTCCTGTAATCTTTGATTTTGCGGTGGAACCGGGAGGGACTGGGTTGGTTACAACAGAAATTTCTTATCACCGCAGCCACTACCCATTTACTTAAGGGTGCAGGGTGCAGTCTACCGTTTTGGGAAATAGCCAACCCGTGCCTATTTGATATTTTACGCGCAGCTTCCTCCAAAAACAATCCCATGACTACTCCAGTTGTGGCTAAAGGATGAACGGTTTTTTTTTTTTCCTAGTGGAACCAAGAAGGAGGAATCTCAAGACGCAAACTGGAATGTCTGGAAAAGTACTTGAAAAAATCGCAAATATTCTGGTTGAGTACAAAAATTTATCCCACTATCAGTCAACGAAGGTTCTTCTTCCTCTTCTTCTTCTTCTTAAACCCTTAAGTTCCCATTGGGACATAGGTCGTCCACTATTTTTTCCATGTTCCGATGTAAGTAATTGCCCTGGTTGAGAGAAGATTCTGCAATGTAGTGTCCGTTTGGCTTTCACTACGGTGTGTCATACGCAGTCTCTGTGGGCTGCCTTCCTGTCCCAGAACATGAGTTGATGAATTTACTCTCGTTGACGTTTCTGTAGCGGTTACAGTTTTTACGGGGTGGGGTTGCTGGCTCCACGCCCAACCCTCCTCCTTTACCTGGGCTTGGGACTGGCAGGGAACTGGCTGTGAGCTGATTCCCAGGCGGTTAGTGCGAAAATAAATATATTCATTCTTTTTATGGTTTATTTGCAGATTATACATATAGTATTAATTGCATGGTGTTTAACTCTGTGCGCGTGGGACAGCGGGTGAGGCAACTGGACCTTTCAAAAGACTGAGAAAGTGCCGCCTTCTTACTCCCCAAATGTTTCTTGCTCTCCAGACGTGAATCAGAAATGACTCATATTTTTCTTCGCCAGAAAACCCTTCTGTCGGAAAACAATTACATCAGTTTTCTACTTTACTGTCATGGTCATAAAGTACCAAAAAAACAAAAAGCCTCTAGGAGCTCAAAACTGGGCGGTTTATATTTAACCACTTCTTTGTGTTTGCGTGCAGAAAAAAAAATCGGAAAATTCTTTGTTCAGTACGTTGTGTGAATGATGTAATTGCCTTATTGCCGGATTATTCCAGAAAATTTGCATACCCCCAACTTTTGGCATTGATATACCTCCCCCCCTTGGAAATTTCACAATGCTCTTCCCCATTTCCCTCCAAATTCGACCATCCCTCTCACTTTCCGAATTTTGCCTTCTTTTCTTGAAACTCTTTGGAATTTCTTCTTTGAACCCCTGAAAAATCCAAAAGAAATTTTGAATTAGCACGGACACATACTTCCAACAACCGTTACTCAAAGTCGAACATTACCATTTTATCCACGATTTCTCAAGCCAATATTTGCTTCCCTTTGAGGAAAATGTAATTTAAGACACAAATGTCACTTCCGGATTCTTTCATCGAAAAATGCATGTAGATTTCACGTTTCGTTTCCCAGAAATTATAAAATAAACAAGCAGCTGTTAGAAGAACGTTTTCAGCGGCTTCATACTTGAAAATGAGGATTTATATTTTCTTGCACGGTAAAACACTACAACGAATTCCAGTCACTAGCGAATAAAAGATCTCTTGTCAAGTTTGCCGTACTGAAACGCAAATCTAGGTGCATTTTTGACCCCACATGTCGCAACGACTGTAAACATTTTTCTTGGCCATCAAAGGCACAGCGTGGCACAGCCGATTGAAAATTTACGGCTGTGGCTGTGGTAATCGCAGCGGAATTTCCCTCATTACGTCATCTAAAATTCCTGCATTAAATAAACTCAATCTCTTGAATGGTAGCAAATACATTCATTTTCGCTTAGTGGTGAAAAGTATTCGGAAAATTAAAGAAGTCTAAAACCGATTTAGCTTGGAAACGTATGTGGTTCAATCATAGAAGTATAAACAGTTCGGAAAATTCACATTGCGTGAATGTCGTATTGGTCTTCATTTAAAAATAGCTTGCATGCCAAAACAAGTCCCTGAGTCAAACCACTTTTTTGCTTGCGTTGATTTTTTAAGGCTCCAGATGACATGGGTAATGTATTAAATTTACCACTTGAAAGTAGCGAAACACGTCTTCTCTTGCGTATGCACTTCCCGAAGTGCTACTAGACTCAGCTAGCCCTACCACTTTGAAATGGTCTCCGCGGTCCCTGCACTTAGATAAGGACACAAAAATATGTAATTTACACAAAACAGAGAGCAGAGTATTCTTAAAATCGTAAACATGTGATGATGTAATAGCTCCTGGCGAGTAAACATCAAAAGCTGCTATCTCAATAAGTCGTCCGAGTGCCCCTGGATCGATTTACCGACAAAGAAAAGTGCGGGGTATATTATGAACTGACCGGCGGGCCCTGGGCCTGCCTCACAGTTAATAACAAAAATCAGGTTTCCTGATCGAGATACTTACTTACAGAAGACAGTATTATGAATTTTAAAGCTCTGGAAGAGATCCTTTCGTTACAATTGCATGTTTTTATTTCTTACTTGGTTGCAGGAGTACATACAGTTATTGTAAATGACAAGGTTGATTACTCTAGCTACTTAATCGTCCTCTTCTATTATTTTTGAGGTGAAAGTCTGCGTTATATTGGGACCCGTATAAGGCGAGCAATGGGTTGAGCTGGTGGGGACGACGATGCCGGTGAACTCGATGGTGGTGTGTTGGTGGTGTCAGTTTTGGCGTTAGCGGTGTCGGTTTTGGCCTTGTTGGTTTTGGTTTTGGTGTTGGCGGTGTCGGTTTTGGCGTAGGCGGTGTCGATTGTCGCGTTGGTGGTTTAGATTTATGCGTGTGTGGTGTGCGTGATTTATGCGTGTGTGGTGTATGTGATTTATGCGTGTGTGGTGTGTAAGATTTATGCGTGTTTATTATATGGCTACAATAGTACGCGCGCTCTGATTGGCTGATGAGCGGGCAAGATTATAATTAAATTATAATTATAATTAAATACTAGCAAGCTAGCCCTTGATCTTCTCCAAGACTGCAGCCATCTTGACACAAACCGCTCTGAAGCCATCTCTCTAAAACGTTTTATTTGCTTTTCAATTTGAAAAATGGTTCAAATGGTTCAGCCGGGCGATGGAATAGGAAAAATTTTATTAGTGGGGATGGCCTAAACTGAAATAATACCAGTCAAAGATGAAAGAGATAATTGCCTAAGGCCGACTGGGGTCTATCCATTTCATGAGTTCGAGTTCCAGTTAGAATTTCGAGTTCGAGTTAAAATATCGAGTTTGAGCTGCTTGCGGTTAGTTCCACTCCTATTTGCTTGCGGTTAGCTTTCATTTGTTGATAAAGGCGACACTATGCGTGACCAACTGGTGGTAGCATAATTTGAGAAAACTAGCATAATTTTTTCGAATCTTTCTTGACAGACTCGTTGAAAAACACACGTTGTTGTTTGATGTTTTGGTCAGCCCGAGGACACGAGAACCGGAAGTCCCATTGTAACAAAGTCGGTCCTAGGCAAGGCTAAAAAATGGCGTCATCCATGCCTGCTGAGTCGAGCAAAAATTTGCAGCTATCTCAGAGAAATACGGGTCAGAACCAGCCACAATTGCCAGAGACCGTTCGCATTTTTGGGCTTGTTAGCCCTGTTTTTCAAAGAGCACGATTGAAAAAAGTAGTTTAATTTGGAAAAACAAGCAGTGCTTCTAGCATAGTATGCTACTTTTACCAGCACAATCTATAAATGTCGAGTCGACAGCTGCGTAACATGACTGATTTTTTCAGCTAAAGTTAAGGAAACTCAATTTGGCTTTAGAAGCTATTTTTTTGTATAAATGAGTGGATAAAGGGGCTATGAGACTTTTTAAGCAGTCTCTTAGAATTTAGTTTGGTACAATAGCTTTCTTTCATAATATATTAAGCATAATGTAGAATATGCGAGTTGACTTCATTATAATTATAATGATGAATGCGTGAAATATATGTCTACAGGTCTTAAGTGTAATCCGTATAAAGCGTTGGTGCAGATTGAGGCGAATTGAGTGTTCAGTTTTGGTGTAAGGTTTCTTGTTTCTGATGAAGAGCATTCACCTTGGTTAAGCAGTCAAGCTTTCCACTGCATTTCTCCAGAATGGAAAATTCGTTGCGCAGAATTTCAAAAAGAACATGTTGTTGTTGTGTTAGTCTTGTAGGTTCTTTAATTAATGCCCAACTTCTGTATTTCATTTTTATTCTGGTTAGTCAGTGAGGTAACGGGCCCTTCGAGTTTACTACGAAGAGAAGAAATTGACCTTCAATTTATCTGGAAGTGCGAAATCAATTTTATTATTATGAGCACTTACAAATCGGCCTCCTTCGAAGGCTGACAATGGCCTTCATTTACAAGCTATTTTTTTAAATTGGGGCCTAATTGCTAACTCTACCCTACACAGCCGGAAAGTATAGTACTTTATCTGCGAAAATGCAAAATCCCATGTACGTTTTCAGAAATTTCAAAAGTTATGGCCGTTTGTATCAGTACATGTACGGGTAGCATGTAGGTCCCAATTTTCAAAAAATTAGCATTCGATCGATGACGATTTGAAGGGGTCATAATATACTATATTTCTCAATTCCAGATAAATCGAGGGAAAGCTTATTGATACAAAATTTGTTGGTATTCGTCGCGAATGAAATATTTTGCGGAGGCTCGAAAAATGCCCATTTTGTAATTTTTCAGACGTTGTGCGGACCCGGAAGGGGCAAAGTATTTTATGGCGCTAACACGGCCAGAAAATAACTTTAAATCCAACCAAATCAGTTTTAGCTCTCCGTAAAAGTAATTTTTACGCGAATTTGCAAATGGGTGTCTTTTACAGAGACAGCCTCTAAATCTCTTCTTTTTTTTTGTCAAGCATTTTACCGGTTCGGAATCCGAAATTCTCGGATTGGATTGGCTAATCGTTTTGTGAGCGATTGTAGTGATTTTGCTATGCTGTATTTGAGGAATATTTATTACTTCAGTTGCTTCTTATTAATTGCTTCTTAAGTTTTTTTCATAAATCTTTTATCTGGTTGTTATAGATGATAAACCTTATATATGACAAGCCTTTCTGAGAGTACAATTGATTGTAGCGAAGATACTTTTCGTTTATGCATAGCTGAAACAAATCATTCTTAAATGCATGTTTTATCTTTGTGCGATTGATTAACTCGACATTGAATGCGTGCAAACAAAGATTATGCGAAACACCTTTTCTAGCTTTCTTTACCAAAGAAATAAATGAAGTAAAAAAACGAAAAAAAATGTTATTGCTCTCGTAGGTGTGTCCGTATAGGAAAAACTGAGCCCTTGGTCTTGAATATGACCCTCGGCCAGTCTACGGCAGCCTGCGTCACAAACGGTGTAAACCGCTTGTGTTTTCCGTCTACGCAACGGCTCCCAAAAGTGTGTTTTGATATCCGGCAAGTTTGCAAGAATCTATATACTCATTTCTGATTGGCTAGTTATATTTTACTTTCGAACGCTTTTTGTGATTCAACAAAATCTTGCGACAGTCGTCACCGGCAAGATACGCAAGCCAAGCAATGCTAAAAATAAATAATTTGTTCTGTGTCTAATTCGCCTATCGCCTGTCTTTTTATAGAAAAGGGAATCGATGGAATGCAAGTACATAATAATCGGTTATCGTGACCGCTGGTGCATTCCACTCGTTAGAATGAAAAATGATCTTCCATAGGCGATCACAACGGCGATATCACAACTACGACACTGGAACCACGACGTTTTTCAAATAGAATGTCCGCTGCGATCGGAATTAGAAGGTACTGGCCATGGAAAATCAAATATTTTCCGTAGCCGATGAATACATTGTGACCAATTCATGTTTTTCGTTTAGGTAGAAGATGCAAACTGCTATCTTTTTCAGCCTCGAACGCTCTTTGCCAACTTTCTTCAGGAATCTCGGCTCCGCCCTTTTTTGTTTCATGGGAAAAACAAAGAAACCCTGTCTGCGTGACCACACGCGTAAGAAAGAAATGCGAGACTAGCCAATCAGAAATGAATGCACACTCCATATACTTTAAAACCTTGTAAATCCGAAAAAGCGTTTGGAGGCCGTTGAGCAGACGGACTATATCGAGGATTTTTTGACGTCCGACTGCAACGGAGGCAAGTCTACGGCGTCTGGCCGTGATTAAGAAACAGTTTAATCAGCTTAAAAAGGATGATACATGTTATTAAAAACAATTTGAAACTGATCTAAAAATCTGAACGTTCAAATCATGTTATAAGAAACTAAATTTTCGACAGCCCTCTGTTGCATTCGTCAGAGATTGTTTCAACTTTTAGATTATTATATCAGTTTCAAAACGTTTTTAGTAACATGATTAACACTGATCGCCCAAATATCAGGCAGATACATAATGCTGCCATTTTTTTGCACGGTTTAACATGAAGGTCTTGAAATTCCCGAGTAATGTGTTCACTCATATCAGTTTAGTTTAAGGGGACAGTAAAATCACATCGCACTTACGCTCATGTTTCAGATTTGGTCATTTTAATAGTGCTTCCCAAGCCGGTTTTCCTTTCGAAAACAGATGATGCGGGTGAAGCCATAATTATATGCTCGAGTTTAGGCCTGGAAAAAGTCGTAACTGTGCTCTGATTATTAGGGGACATTAGTGTGGCATCGAATGTTTACGAAAATGACTTAAAGCCGACCTTTCAGTTTTTCTTCACAAGAAATTGCAACTGTCGGAAAACCAAAATTAACAAAAATCGCGATTTTCAAAGATAGTCCATAAACTTCAAGATTGCATAGCGGCCTTGCTCTAACCAAAAGAGAGCATTCACAGTTTAAAAGCAGTAGAAGATATTATTTTGACTGCATGATTTTTATTTCCTGCTCAGTTGAAGAATTACATACAGTGATTGTAAACGACAAGACTTGTTACTTTTATTGTGGTTGTGGCGGTTGTCTCGATGGTGGCAGCGGTGGAGGCTTTGTCGATGGTGGTGGCGGTGGCGGCTTTGTCGATGGCGGTGGCAGTGGCGGTTGTGCCGATCGTAATTGTAGTTGCAGCGGTTGTGCCGGTGGCGGTGGCGGTTGTCTCGATGGTGGCGGCGGTGGCGGTTTTGTCGATGGTGGTGGCGGTGGCGGCTTTGTCGATGGTGGTGGCGGTGGCGGCTGTGTCGATGGCGGTGGCGGTTGTGCCGATCGTAATTGTAGTTGTAGCGGTTGTGCCGGTGGTGGCGGTGGCGGTTGTCTCGATGGTGGCGGCGGTGGCGGCTTTGTCGATGGTGGTGGCGGTGGCGGCTGTGTCGATGGCGGTGGCGGTGGCGGTTGTGCCGATCGTAATTGTAGTTGCAGCGGTTGTGCCGGTGGCGGTGGCGGTTGTCTCGATGGTGGCGGCGGTGGTGGTTTTGTCGATGGTGGTGGCGGTGGCGGCTTTGTCGATGGTGGTGGCGGTGGCGGCTGTGTCGATGGCGGTGGCGGTTGTGCCGATCGTAATTGTAGTTGTAGCGGTTGTGCCGGTGGTGGCGGTGGCGGTTGTCTCGATGGTGGCGGCGGTGGCGGTTTTGTCGATGGTGGTGGCGGTGGCGGCTTTGTCGATGGTGGTGGCGGTGGCGGCTGTGTCGATGGCGGTGGCGGTTGTGCCGATCGTAATTGTAGTTGTAGCGGTTGTGCCGGTGGTGGCGGTGGCGGTTGTCTCGATGGTGGCGGCGGTGGCGGTTTTGTCGATGGTGGTGGCGGTGGCGGCTGTGTCGATGGCGGTGGCGGTTGTGCCGATCGTAATTGTAGTTGTAGCGGTTGTGCCGGTGGTGGCGGTGGCGGTTGTCTCGATGGTGGCGGCGGTGGCGGTTTTGTCGATGGTGGTGGCGGTGGCGGCTGTGTCGATGGCGGTGGCGGTTGTGCCGATCGTAATTGTAGTTGTAGCGGTTGTGCCGGTGGTGGCGGTGGCGGTGGCGGTGGCGGTTGTGCCAATCGTAATTGTAGTTTTTTGGCTGGGGTGAATAAATTCAAAATGTTAAGCACAGCAGCAGCAGAAGCAGAAGCAGAAACCACCATATGACCAGTAGCTTTATTGGCAATCAATTCTATACACAGATGTGAGTCAGATCTTAAAAGCTAAAGAAGTAAAATTAACTGATGTAAAATTGAAAAGTTCGAGAATAGCTTAGTCAAGTCAGTCTGAAATTATAATAATTTAAACATGGCACTGACGACGCCAAAGAGTATATTTAGTTTTACCTGCTCTGATTGACCTCAGTGAAAAGTCCGCGGTTGATGCATCTGTTGAGAAAAGGAGTCCATGAGATTGAAGCTTTAAATGCAAAGTATTAAAATTGTCAGCTGTAAGATTGTGCTTTATATTCTTGTCGACTTTGAAGTACAAAATTATTGCAACCATTGGAAACCCTTCAAACGATTCGCAAAAATTTCATTCGTTTCTCAAAGACTCTTACAGGTTTATCTTCAACCTTCAATATACTTCGGCCAATATACTTCGACAGTTGAAAAATGCATTCCATGCTTCAGCCTTGTTTTGAAACAAAAGAATACCGCAATCGTTACTATGGTAACCTCTGTTGCTAAGAAACTTGTCAATAATAAAACTATGATTACATGTGGTCATTATGGTATAAAAAGGCAAAGTCTGCAAACGAGCCTTGTGGCCCATCAGGCCGGAGCTTATCCCGGTTTCCGTAGCATGAAGCGACTAGTAGTATTTCTACTCCCCCCTGAATGGGATGCTAGTCCATCGCAGGGTTACCCCCAGCAGTAAATTCGCTGATACCCATTTGTACACCTGGGCGGTGGAGAGAGGCACTATGAGAGTAAAGTGCCTTGCCCAAGAAAACAACGTAGTGCAGTGAGTTCTTTTTGATTCGTTATTCAGCTTTAGGTCGAAATCGTGAAAGTTGGTTTGGGAGCTGTATCATTTCAATCAGTAAATTCATTTGTCCTAAAAATTTCTTGGGATAGCTATTAGTTGTTAATTGTGAAGGTTTTTCATTACAAAATGAGTTTGTTTTGCAAACATGCACCTAAATCGCCCTTGTCGATGAAATTCAAAACGATGACTACAAAATGTCAACGATATCATTTTCGGTAACACGGTAAAGATATGATATGCTATACGCAGTGAAAACAAGTAAGAGGGAATTGATAAACAATGTTTTGACCTTGTACAAAGCCAAGAAGGAGCAAAAATACAGCAAACTTCATCGCCATGCTTGATCCTGGAAGAGAAAAGGCAATTAGGTTTTAGTATCATATAGCAAGTGTTATCTTGAACAATACGAGCTTAGCCGTTAGTTTAGAGCAGATTGCAAGAAACAGGGCTGATAGTTTTTGTAATTTCTCTTCTTTCACATTACAAATTCGAGCATGAGAACATAACCACAAATAAGTGTTTTTATTGAAATAACAGGTGGGCAAAATTTGATATGTCAAGCAAACTTCAATAACTGCAGGTCATTTTTTCGACTATTTTGCTTGGTTACCGAGGAAAATGGTAAGAATTGGGATGATCGGGGCACTCTCTGACCCACATTTTTGTATACTCTCAAGGGACTGTTTTAATTTGTCAAGGGAATACTTTTCGCTGTGGGTGATAAAATACGTCATTGGATAGGAATGCGTCAGCACTTCTCGATCTCGAAGTGTTTATATTTTCACGCGTCGCTCGTCATTTAGCCTGTCTAGCCTTTTGCAAACTAAAGGTAGGTATTTTTCAAAGATCTGTGCTATTCATCGATTGAATCGCTTAGTTTTACATGCTTAAAAGCTGCTGCGAATCTCCATTGTCAGAGGATATTGGCCAATGCTATTTTCTATTGTTATAAGTCTATTGTTTGTCGTCTTCATTGAAAGAAATATTTTTAGCTCGTCACGCAATCTTTTGTTTTGACCACAATTCACGGACTTGATCACGACTTAATGCAGCTTCTCAAGACTTCAGACAGGAAAATGGTAATGTACAATATTGCTTCGAACTTAAATGGAATTTTTAGAAGGATCGGTAAGGCCACTTAGTGAAAAATTGACTGCAAAAAGCCGTCGGGCTAAAATTAAACTTACGCTTTAGCGTGAATAATGCAGGATCTCACGGCTTCAAAAATATGCAGAATTTTGAAGCTTTGATACATTAGTAGCTACATCTTGAAATGAGAATTAATCTAAAACAAAACTTCCTTCAAGTTTCTTTCATTTGCCCAGTTTACGTTTGGAATTTTAGGCTTCTAGAAGCGTATTGATTTGAAAAGCACATGGTGACATCTGATATGCAGCGTGCAGCCGACTTACCATCGCGTTGTTGTTTATTTGATAATTGTGTTCAGTTTACGACCTTTTACAGGCAAAGATTTACTACAGTACTTCGGAAAATGTAAACAAGTATTTTTTTGTTAATAGTTATAGTGATGGATAGCATAAAAAGCAATCTGAGTGTTAATTTTGTGGAAGGAATTCAGTAGTTTTCCGCTATCTCACGGCACCATGATTCGCAAATTATTATCCCCAATTATCGCTTTTCTGTACCAAGATAATACCACTGGTGGTTAAATAAATGTCAGTGACAGTTGTACAGAATGAAAACCTACCTTTCACCAGAGTGTTTTGAACTAGTGTTATATTTTGTAGAAAGAGTTCGTGTTTTTGCGAGTTGTTAAAATGACGCGCGGAGGTGAAGAAGTTTCTTTTCACCGTCTTCAAGTCTGGTTTCGGATCAATTTATCAAGGTTGATAATTAACAATTCAATTCATGAATTGGCCTTTCAGCGTGTCTAGTTTTAATAAACATTTACTTCAGAAAGGAATTATTTTTGTCTGAATTTAGTACGCATATGGTATATTTTTCCCACTCGCACGTTTGTGTTAAATGCCGTAAAAGAGCCAGGAATTTTTTTTTGGGGGGGGGGGAGGGGGGGAGGGGGGGTGGGTGCGCGCTAATAAAAGCCTTCTGGACTGTGAGTCAATGGGTTAATGCATCGCAAATCGCTTTCAATACTAACATTTCCCCAACGCATACTCCTTGCGAAATAGTCGAATCTCGAAGAAATCTTTGATTTAACATTCTAAGGGTGATCATTCGAAAAGGAAATTTTATTTTCCTGTTTTTAAAACAGTTCGCGTCCACACGTATCGGTTTCAAACCGTTTCCACGCACGTCCACGGATATTTTTTATATAAGAGTTGATCGTGAATCATTCTAAATTATCCTTCTCTTCCTCTGAAATCAATGCTTGGTTGACAAAATTGAAGCAGCAAGAACTTTTACATATTGGCTTAGCTGAAAACCTCCGAGTTTCTGTTATCTAGTTTAACTCTTTGATTTTCAAGACGATGGTAAAAGAAGCCTCGGTGATGAAGTCCTATTCTATAATAACAAACTTGAACATTTCATTTGAAAGAAAATATTAACAAGATATGCTCAAAGTCTTATAAATAGGCAGAGTAGCAGTGAAAATTGCAAAGGCGAAGTAAAGTTGCAATAACGTGAGAAAGTCATTCCGATAAAATCCAACGTTGACGCTCGAGTAACAGCCAAAGCCAAACTCCTTAAAATCCCGAAAAGGTCGTAAATTTTTCTTGTAGGGTATTGCAGGTACAGTTCAAAAAGTATGTAAATTCAATTCATGAAAACTAAGTAAGACTTTTTAAAATATAAAGTGATAAAAGTGATGAAAAGGAAGGGTTGAAAAACAATTAACCTTTCCATTTGAAGTCGAATATATGTTGAAGAAATTGTTTAGAAAATAGAAACTCTGAGAAAACAACAGATGAGCCTAATTTGGTGTGTCAATCAAGGTGGAAGAAGTGAAAGTCATTTTTGGCACGCCTGTCTTTACTAGCGATCAGGCGCGGCGACGGTGTTAATACACCTGGTATTACGTTATTTTAGTGTCAAGTGTTTAGAATTCGAGTTTTAGAGGGTGCTTAAGAACAAAACTCGCTTTAAAAATATTAAATTAAATTAATATAAATTGAACCTTTGTATTTGCTATACAAGGGGGTAAAGTTGCGAAAGATTATAGAGTAACCTTTGTTAAAAAGTATTTCCAAGTTTGGTCGTTTAATAACATCAGCGTGAATGATTTTAAGACAATTTCAGCCTGATTTTAACCAGACTTCAAACGACCACAAACAAGCTTAAAGAACTCACACCGAGGAAATCTTGCCCCTTTTCTTCAATGGCGTTTACAAGGCGTTTCTCACCTCATCATAAACGACGTCAACTCGAATGCAATAGATTTCACTTCAACAACGAACACATTTTTCAGCCTGAGCAATTTTATAGATCCAGAGTTTACACTCTTTTTTACGGATAATAGGCTTGACCAAAACTAATGTTCTTATTGCTTTTTCCATATTTTGAGCCCGAAATGATAAAGAATTTGAGAAAGCCAATGCGAAAGTGACCTGCAGCAAACCTAAAATAGCTGGACCGAAAGGACCGATAACGAGTTTCCCTTTTTGACTGCTGTTTATATTTCTTAGCAAATTCAAGTTACTGCTCTTTCACAGTTGATAATGACAAGAAAAGAAAGCCTCACCTCTACTGACAATTTTTTACTGTATTCAAACAAAGAAAATGTAATTCGATGAAAAAGTTGTTACTAGACGATTTTAGTTCGATGTTGAAAATGAAAATGCTCTCGGCTTGTGTACGTTATTAGTTTGTTCTTAAAAGCTGGGCCAATTTCAGAATCAACATTCTTCTAAATAATGATCTTGTATTTAAAAAAGAGTTTATGATAATTTTACCCAGAAACATGAAAAAGTACTGAAATTCAATAGAATGAATAGGTTTTCTGCTTTCTTTTAAATCATTTTGTCAAGATAAAGCGAGAGTGGGCTACTATACATTTCAGTGATTCGTGGAGATGAAAGTTGTGATAAAACCCGATTTGTGTTGTAAACAACATTTTTAAACGTTATTTTTATCGTAGCCAAAATTTACGTGTAGCAAATTAAAACTAAAGCAATTTTGATCGGGTGCAGAGCATTTTAAAAGTAAGGAATCTCGTTTGAGAGAACTGAAAATATATTTACCCTCGGCAGCTATTTCACACATCCTTACTGATGCTTCCACGTTAACGTGAATGATTTTTCTCGAAATAAGAAAACAAAAACATCCTCAGACGTTTGACCGCGGTGAAGTCGGGTACAAGGTATTTCGAATATCGGATATAACGTATAACGAAAGTCAACAAGACGAACATAATTTTTTGGAGCGAGCGATTCAGTTGCAAGGGGCCTTTCACTGCAAAAATATTGCAACAGTTGAAAAAAGTTTGTAACAAAAAGAGGGAAAAATTGAAATTGAAATTGAAAGTAAAAAGCGAAAAAATGTGTACGTACCTTCCTTCCTTGAAAGCACAAATAGAGTAGTTTTGTTATTCCTTTTTTTCGAAAAAGACGAAACTGAAGAATAAAAGGGTCCTGTTGTTTCTACAGGGCAAGCGAGTTGAGCTACATCGCGATTCGCACCTGTTTTTAAGATTCTTCTTTCCACGGTGGCGCATGCGCTCAATCTCCCACAATGTAAATAGAGTGACATCAGTCCAAGGTCCAAGTATTTTTAAGCAAATATATCAAACACGAGTGACATTACTTTGAATCTTATAACGGTTAATTTGATAGTTTCTTGGTCTTAAACTGAAATGCGACACCAAATTTTCTTGATTTGCACAGTCTTGCATCCAAGTTACTAAGTCCTTCGCCATGTTAACATTCAGATCAGACTTAAAGTGAAAAAAACGACTGTTAGCTGTAATGTCCTTGCAGTGGCAATAAGGTAAGTCGTAAATCACGTGGCAAATTCACGATTTGTTGCTGCAAGTTTTATTTAACGAAATAAATCAATAATTACCTTGTATCTTAATTTGCATTGAATTTTAACGCGAGTTTCTTTAGAAAGTTATTCCGATAAAATCCATTGTTAAAAGCTCGAGTTAACGGCCAAGCTCCTTAAAATCCTGAAACTTAAGTACTTCAATTTTGTTTTACAATTCCCAACACTGGAGACACCTGCCAGAAGTGTCTTTTTGCACGGTTTTGTTTTCTAAGAGTATGTAAATTCAATTGATCAAAATTAAGAAACACGCAAAAGAATATTTCGCCGTGTGAAGCATGATATTGGCAAGGGATGAAAACGAAGAGTTGATGAACAATTATCCTATGCATTTGGAGTCTGAAAAAAAAACCTACAGGAGTCCAGAATAGGTCTAGAGCAATTGCTTTTCGAAAAGGATAGATACTCTGAGAAAACAACAGATGAGCCTAATTTGATGTGCCAATAAAATTAGAAGAAGTGTAAGTCATTTTTGACACGTCTGCCTTTACTAGCGATCAGGCACGGCAGCGGTGTTAATACACCTGCATTTTAAAATATTAAAACTAATAATTATTTTATTCCAGGGTGAAGTGCTTAGAATTCAAGGTTTAGAGAATCAGCTGAGAACTAAAAAAAATTAAATCAAATTAATATCAATTGAACCTTTGCATTTGCTATAGGGGGTTAATTTTAAGTTATTACTAAGGAAGTTAAATTCCTTTCGCTCATTTAATAAAATTAGCGTGTACGTTTTAGAACGATTTCTACCTGATTTCAACTGGACTACAAACAGGCTTAAAGAAATCGGAGTAAGGAAACCTTGCCATTTCTTTTGACGTTTCAACTAGGCTTTTCCACGTCATACGTGAAGTCAACTCAAATGTAACAGATTTCACTTTCAATAGCGAACACACTTTTCAGGTCGAGCAATTTTCAGATGAACAATTTACAGTCCTTTGTTAATTTATTTGCGACCAAAGCTTAAACGAAACTGGATGCTCTTATTTCGTTTTTCATATTTTGAGCCAGAAATGTTCTTAGCATGTTCTTAAGCTACGTGATAAAGAATATTACTCAATCAACGTGGCCAGGAAACCCAAAATAGATCCATTGTGCGCTTTGCCCAAAGGAGTGACTGATAACGAGTTCCTTTTTCATTGTAGATGTTTTTGTCATGCTTTTGGCTTGGGTAGTTTTTCCTCAAAATCAGGCTCAACGTTCTTATAATGATGTTTTATTGTACTTCAACAGTTGAGAATGAGACCTCTACAAATTTTTAAAGCTATTTGAAACATATCTCTTATTATGCTTTTAGCTCGATTTTGAAAGGAATTTAAGTCATGATTTTGGCTTGGGTAGTTTTTCCTCAAAATCAGGCTCAACTTCAGCCTCAACGTTCTTATAATGATGTTATATTTACTATCTATAAAAATGCATTATAAATTAACTCGAAAAAGCTCTGAAATTTGTTTTACTTAACGAAGTAAATCAATAATTACCTTGTATCTTAATTCACATTGAATTTTAACGCGAGTTTCTTTAGAAAGTCATTCCAATAAAATCCATCGTTAAAGCTCGAGTTAACAGCCAAGCTCCTTAAAATCCTAAAAATTAAGTACTTTAATTTTTTTTTTTACAATTTCCAACACTGGAGAGACCTGCCAGAAGTGTCTTTTTGCACGGTTTTGAAAATTTCTAAGAGTATGTAAATTCAATTGATCAAAATTAAGAAACACCAAGAGCCATAATGGGAGAAGACCGTAAGCGCGAGACCCACGCACCCTATGATACGAGACAATTTTTATATTTTTAGAACAGGTAGACACGCGCGGATGCGTGGGTTCTCGCGTCGATGTTGCCGGAGTTGCGTGATTAGTATCATGTGAGTCGCGAGTAAATCTGCCGCAAAAGACTCTGTGTTAAAACTTGAGAACGAAAACTAAATCAGTCGTTCTGTGAACCATACATTTTGTACGGATGCTATTTGTACAGTAGGCTGTGCAGCTTCCGTATCATGCTAAATTCATCTCCTGGATTTTTTGTCAGTTAAGCACAAGACTAATCTAGAGAAGTTTTCTCAGTAAGATAAAATTCACGATGACTCGTTTACATTTGGATTGTACTTTGGTTAAGATGGCCCGCGGCTATTTTTGGGGAACGGAGGTGCTCTTTTCTAAATCGAGCTTTGGGCATGTAAACCTCGCCCGATTTTTCTGATTTTTAGCAATCGAAAAAACAAATGTTCAAATTTTATAAAGCTTTAAAGTAAAGGGCAAACAAGCCAAACGATCACGAGATATTAGCGCTTTTGAAAAAATATATTTATGAAAAAAACGCGAATATTTTCTAAACGCGACGATAGATTTTTTCTTATCAATGTCAACAAGTTCAAATTATCCAATTTTTAGTGTGAGCAAGTTTCAACGAAATCGGCTGAGTAGAAATTGCTGCACAGTTGACTGTTGAACTTTTGCTTCAAAATATTATGCTTGTGTATAATTTGGAGCTACAACAACGTTTAAGCAATGCTAAGATCCCATAGGTCATTTGAAAGCTTAATGCCAGCTAAAACGTTGCTGAAAAGTATGGAAAGATCGGAAACTCCTAGCAAGAGTTGTAAACAAATGAGGAGGAAGAGGTTAACGATGGGTAAATTCGAATTAAAAAAATCTACCGATTTTTTTCTTATATTTTTAAGTATGAGAAAATACAGCATATATGCAAACGGCTTTGTCTACTTTCGTGAATCTAGTCTCGATGAAATGCGTCGAATTTTGCTTGCCAAGATAGCTACTCCGTGTCTTCCATTTGGAAACCCTCGGATAACAGTAAATTATTCAAACTAGCCGCATTCTCAAGATTATTTAGCACCTGGAATTGAACATGGCACGCCACATACCACATTCATTGCTAAATAAAATGCAAGAATACAAAGCTCAGCCGCAATTTTATCCGTGGCATGTTTATTTCCAGGTGCTAAATAACTTGAGAATGCGGCTAGTGTGAATAATTTACCGTAACAAGAGCGTTTTCAAAGCGCTCCAAAATTGAAGACGAGAGGTAGCTATCTTGGCGAGCCAAAGTCGAATCGGTTTCATCAAGACTAGACACACGAAACTAGATAAAGCCGTTTGCACATATGCTGTATTTTTTCATACTTGAAAATAAACGAAAAAAAAATCGGTAGTTTTTTTTAATTCGAAAAAAATGAATCCTCTTCTGCTTCATTTGTTTACAACTTTTGCTGGAAGTTTCCGACCTTTCCATACTTTTCAACAACGTTTTAGCTGCACTGAAAATTATAATACAGGATACTAAAAGAAATATTTTGGAGCAACATTAGTCGGATAAGTGACTTAAATGAAAATATTTTCATTATGCAGTACAATGATATGTAATTTTATATGATATGAAAATCACATGTAACTTACAACAAAGCATCAAGGAAAGGTCGAAATGGCATATACAATCGTATTTCGGCAAAAATATGGTTTCTCCTTTTTTGCTGTCATTCTGTATTGTCTGTATTCCTTGGTTACCCATATCGCTGCGCTGTGAAACGTTTCGTATATTGTCTTGACCACTGTGTGATTCCTCGTACGACATGTCTAACGAGTCTTCGCGACTGGATTTGTCCGAAAAAAATACTACTGCAGACATCCGAATCACTTAAATCATCCTCACTTTCATGGCTACATTCAAAGAAGTGCTCAAGGAGACCTTGACGTAAATTAGGAATAGAAAATGATGAAAGAGAGCCAGTGTTTACTTCACTTGTAGAGGTAATTTTGGACGCCATTTTGTTTATATTTGTCCGCGCGACGTCCTTGCGGCAGTATGCGCGCGCCACGCGGGATGGCACGATTTGTTCTAAAAATAGAAATTTTGTTCCATATCATAGGGACAAGGCCAGATCTCGTGCTTACGGTCTCCTCCCATTATGGCTCCTGGAAACACGCAAAAAAATATTTCGCCGTGTGAAGCATGATATTGGCAAGGGATGAAAAGGAAGGGTTGATGAACAATTATTCTTTGCATTTGGAGTCGGAAAAACCTACTGGAGTCCAGAATATGTCTCGAGCAATTGTTTTTCGTAAAGGATAGATACTCTGAGAAAACAACAGATGAGCCTAATTTGATACGTCAATAAAATGAGAAGAAGTGTAAGTCATTTTTGACACGTCTGTCTTTACTAGCGATCTGGCACGGCAGCGGTGTTAATACAACTGCAGCATTTTAAAATATTAAAACTAATAATTGCTTTATTCCAGGGTAAAGTGCTTAGAATTCAAGGTTTAGAGAATCAGCTGAGAACTAAAAAAATATTAAATCAAATCAATATCAATTGAACCTTTGCATTTGCTATAGGGGGTTAATTTTAAGTTAAAACTAAGTAAGTTAAATTCCTTTCGCTCATTTAATAAAATTAGCGTGTACGTTTTAGGACGATTTCTACCTGATTTCAACTGGACTACAAACAGGCTAAAAGAACTCGGAGTAAGGAAACCTTGCATTTCTTTTGACGTTTCAAATAGGCTTTTCTCACGTCATACATGAAGTCAACTCAAATGTAATAGATTTCACTTTCAATAGCGAACACACTTTTCAGGTCGAGCAATTTTCAGATGAACAATTTACACTCTTGTTAAGAGTTTTGCGACCAAAGCTTAAACGAATTGAATGTTCTTATTACGTTTTTCATATTTTGAGCCCGAAATGTTCTTAGCATGTTCTTAAGATAAAGAATATTACACAATCAACGTGAACGTGGCCAGGAAACCAAAAAGAGATCCATTGTGCGTTTTGCCCAAAGGAGTGACTGATAACGAGTTCCCTTTTCACTGTTGATGTTTTTGTTGTTGCTCAGCAAGTTTGCATTATTGTACTTCCACAGTTGTGAATGACAACAAAAGATAGCCTCACCTCTACAAATTTTTAAAGCTATTTGAAACATATCTCTTATTATGCTTTTAGCTCGATTTTGAAAGGAATTAACAAAGTCATGCTTTTGGCTTGGGTAATTTTTTCTCAAAATCAGGCTCAACTTCAGCCTCAACGTTCTTATAATGATGTTATATTTACTATCTACAAAAAATGTATTATAAATTAATTCGGGTACTTGAAAAAGCTCTGACATTTGAATAGGTAAAGATAAGAGATAAAGATAACTGAAGCAGATTGGACTACTTTACATTTTAGTGATTCGTGGAGATAGGAGGTCAGATAAAAATCGACTTGTGTTGTAACCAACAATTTAAGTCAGAATATTTATTGCAGCCAAATTTCATGAGTGACAAATTAAAAACTCAGGAATAACAATGACAAATAAAGGAATGAATATCGGATATAACGTATATCGAATATCGAATATCAGATATATCGTATTACTAATTAATTTAGGAGCGAGCGATTCAAGGCAGGGGGCCTTGCACTGCATTGAAAAGAGTCTGTAACAAAGAGAAATAATATGAAGTGATTTAGTGTGTTCGTATACCTTTTTTCAATGAAGGCACAAATAGAGTATTCTTCTTATTCCTTTTCATTTTTAGAAAAAAGAAGACCAAACCGAAGAACAAAAGGGTCCTTTTCTTATTTCAGGGCAAGAAATTTGAGCTAAATAGCGATTCACACCTGTTTTACGTTTATTTTTTTCATGGTGGGGTATGCACTATTGTAACATTGCAATCTCTTCTTTATTTTAAACTGAACGGCGACACCAATTTTTTTCGATTTTGCATTATGTCTTGAATACAAGTCAGTCATTCTTTCACGATATAAACTTTGAGAAAAAGTGTCAGCTGTAATGTCCTTGGAATGTTAATATGGTGATCAGTCGTAAATCGCGCGTCAAATTCAAGGTTTGCTGCTGCAAGTTTTACTTAATAACGAAATATATCAATAATTACTTTGTATCTTAATATACAGTGAGTTTAAGCGACAATCTTGTTACCTTCCGATTGCGAAAGTGCTAAATTTTGCGAAGCCAAAGGGGCGGTTTAATTTAAAGTTAAGCGAGGTTTCATGTTCAAAGCGTCGGTCGAATGCTAATAAGTTGTAATAATGTTCAGGGCGTCTCTTCGCTTCTTCAGAAACAAGCTGATTTAACACGCCACGTCATTTTTACTCCTTTAACGGTATCAACGCCATACCGAAGGTCAGCAGAATCGTCGCGGTAATCTTCGGAAAGAAAACAGGAGTGGTTCATGATGTACTGAAATTTACAAATGCACGGGGCTCGAGACAATGCAGACGCATAATGAGGCAGCGATCCACTAGCGTGACAATCACGGCGATATTTTCCTGAGTTGAGGCTTAAAGTTGATAGCCTTACAATGTTTCAGTGGATTTGGAAAATCGGAAATTTTATTAATTATTGAGTGCTTAGTAACTGTTCCTGGTGTCACTAGTGTCTTGACAGACACTATTTGGATCTTTTAAAAAAGGGTTGTTTTTAAAGGTGTCTGATCTTTACATGTAAATTACGTTTACGTGGGAACTATTTGTATCGTTAGTAGCTGTGAGTACACGTTATTGTTTTTATTAATTTTTAGGTGTAAATACAATTTTTTTCTGGACCATACGTTATATTTTCAATTGGCCGTTTTGAGGGGCCTTCGCGGACTATGATCGATGTGAAGTTTTAGAAAAATCGATATTTCCATGGCAAACGATAAACGTGAATCAGATTTGACGTAAAAAAAAAATTAAACCATTATCTGAGACTATAGTGTACTGCACATCAAATCATGCTTTTTGCATGATAAAGATGAATAGACCGAGATGTAACCACTGCGTTCATGAAATTACTCGAGATATCTTCAAAATGTGTATTTAACCTACCTTTCGTCGCCGTGAAAGTTTTGTTGATTTTGTTTATCGCTATCCCGAGAATTGGACTTTTTCATATGATCACTGCCATGATATTTTTTGGTCAATTTTCCACTTTGAGTGATATTTTTTTTGGAATGTTTCGCAACACATGCTTGGTAATTCAAAATATTTAATCCAAAGTTTTGTTAACATTGATTCACTGGAAGAAGTCCAAATTTATTGACAAAGAATGAAGAACAAAATGGGTTGGGTACATTAAAGAATAAACTTTTTTTCTAAACAATTAGACTGTGAGCTCCAGATTTCTATCGCGTGATAGTTGACGAGGGCGCAGAGTAATAAATTCATTAAAGTCATTTTTCGACTCCTGTTCTTACCGTGAAAAATATTCATACTATATTTCGTTGCGACTTTTGTCTTTTCTGGAACGGCCTCGACCAGTAAACTGTCTAAATCTTCTTCACGGACACTTCGAAAACGTAAAAGAAACGGCCGCCATTTTGTTAGCAAGGGCACACTGCTACGCTACTCACTATCTATCACAGAATGTGTTAGAACGTTTTTTATCGTTTTTCCGAAGTTTTGGAAGGAAGTTTAAATGTAAATGAATAATAAAATTCCCGAGAAGACTAAAAGAAGGACATTAGCGGTTTCTTGACTTGAAATTATTGAAAAACGGGTGCACGCGCGTAAACAACTGCAAATTTACCAAGGACAATTCAATGCGTGCGATTTTGTTAAAACGTTAAGTTCGATAATGCGTAGGAAAATAATTAGAAACCATTATTTCCGTTTATTTCAGTCAGAATTCTACTAAAACAATTAGATTATTCGCTCTCAATTTCTATGAGGTGATAGTTGATTCGGCCTGCGGCCTCATCAACTATCACCTCATAGAAATCTCGAGCTCATAATCTAATTGTTAAATAGTCGAACGACGTTTCGATGGCTCCATGTCATCATTAAGTTAAATTAGATAACAGAGTTGAAGCTATATAAAGGAATACTGAAATGGAAATATTTAAGGTGTACCCAGTATAATCTCAGGGGATGCAGATTATGTTGGGTACACATCCCAAGAGCTCTTTCAACGCACCGCTGAACATAATTATTTAATATGCAATTGAAAAAGGAGACCACAAGCTGTGTTTTCAATTTGCAATTTACAAGACCAGTTCACTGTATTGTTTGATTTACGAGGTGCTCTACATCAGAAACAAAAAACCAAAACTTAACACCCAATCGGACTCTGTCCGTGCTAAACTGTTTACATAAAAATTGACTATGTAAATAGATCTTAAAACTCTTAAATGTTTCATTCCATTCTCCCTTTACATAGCTTTGACTCTGTAATATAATTTAGTTTGATAATGATGACATAGTAAAGAAATGCCATGTGACACCAAAAAATAGTTTCACTAATAAAACTGCCCAAAAAAGGTTAGGTTAATGTTGAGATTTAATGAAGCAATTCATATCCACATATAATTGGGCCCTTTCAATTGTCTGTTGGAGGTCTTCTGATGCCTTAAAACATTTACTGTGTTATTGCTCTTACCAAAGAGTTGGGACAAATCATTTCATTACAACTGCATGCTTTTATTTCTTGCTCATTTGCAGAAGTACATACAGTTATTGTGAACTACAAGGTTTATTACTCTAGCTACTAAATGGTCCTCTTCCAGTACTTTGGACGTGGTTGGCTGCGTCATATTTGACAATATTTCAGTGTGGTACCGTTGGCTGTGGTGGTGGTGGCGGTGATGGTGGCGGTGTTGCTATTGACATAAAGCACAAATGAATAACAGCTTTGTAAAAACTCATCTATATTGAAACACTTATTAGTGCATTCAAAAAGACATACTAATCAACTGATCCATCGTAGCTCACTAAGGACGGACCATTAGAAAAGTGCTGGGGAGGGAGAAAAAATTCATGCAAGGAAAAACGCCCAAAAAAAAATCATGCATGATATGGGCCGCATTTTGATATTAAACCAGTTTTATAATTCTGCTCGAAACGTGTTCAAAACTGCACAAAATGGCATTTTCGAACTTTTCCCGAGGGAAGGACCCCCCCCCCCCCCCCCTCCTACGCAAATGGGCCACCGACCCATTTTAATACATCACAATCAATGCTAATTTTGGCTCCAACACCTCAAAATTTGTTTTGAAGGGCCTGACAGGTATATTTAATACGCAATTTTTCACGATAAACTACTATTTATTTTTGAAATTTCCCTCAGTAAATGAAATTTGTTAAGTGAACGTTATTTAATGAGTAAAGTAGCACTGTTTTTAATTAATTCACTATCAAATTATGCGTGAAACAGATTTTCTCAAAAAAACATTCGTGTATTGGGCTGCAGTCAAAAAAGAAAAAGAAACTCTTGCAAGCTAAAAATCGTCCTTCCCCACCCCCATCAGTTTTCTAATGGTTCGTTCCTAACAGTTAGGTCACCAAGCTTCTCAAGGATGAATAGACCTATTTGCAGCTTTTGTGTTCATTCAAATTGCCCTCCAAGCCTCGTTAGCGTGTAAAAGAACAAAGAGAATTTGAACCTGCAGCGAGACTTGGAGGACAACTTGCATGTAGACAAAAGAAGAACAAATAGGCTGCAAAAGGTATATTGCTCGCTGCCATCTAATATGTTAATCACCAGGGAGGTCAAAATCTCGGGAACATTTCATAGTAGGTAGTTCAAATTCACTTACGTTGCATCATGACTGCATAGACATACAGACTCAGTTGTCTCCCAACGCAAAGTCTGGGACCGTTGAGCTCTTCGTCACAAGCCTCGAAAACACACTCATCTTCTTTCATCATTTGACATCTTCCAGACTCGCCGTGTTCATCATAATCGGCATTCATTCCACTCCAGCATTCTCCATAGAACTCGATGCCAAAATGGGTGTAGTTCATTTGCTTTGCCCTCTTTGCGCATTCACATATGAACCTAGATGATCAGTCCAAAAAAAAAAAAAAGAAAATAAACACAGTTACGTCTAGCTTCAACTTTTGAAATTTCGTGGTAACGAGTCATCATTGTAAACTTGAAGCTTATTTTACCTGTTTCTATTTTTTCTTTCTTAAAAATTTTGTAAGAATCTCCTCAATTGGAAGAAAATTTTGTACATCAATAAAATGTTTCATCAAAAAACACAGTTTTAGCCCACAGTATAGTTGGAGTATTTTGACTGCCCCAGCAAATTTGTCGTTTTGACTGTTAGATAGCGTTCGCCCTATGTCGGAGTAAGCTTTAGAAAAAAACTCTCTTTTTTTACATTTTTGTAGGGAACTGTAATATGCATGTTGCGCAGTTGTGTCACTTGCTTACAGCGACGACAGCAACAACCACAACAACACCAGCAGCAAAAGCATACTTTTTCGTTTACTTAAATTATACATATATGCGACTGGCCTTATTATCAATTAACTGCTCGCCTTTACCTGTCAATGAAGTTTGCCCAATCGTTCCAATCTATATCCTCACCAAAGTATTTTGGTGACATGCTATCTCTCGCCGTAAGGAGAAGTTCTGGGAACGCCCGATCATCAGTTTTGTCTCTGTAACAACCAACCCCCTTGAAAGTCACTGCGCACTGAGGCTGACTTGACACGGTACAGTTTGGTTCGACGCCAGAAACTAGAACGATGAGTTTGAATAGCAAATCAATAGGAGGCAGTTAGTTTTTTGAAGAAGGTTGCAAAATAAATCTTGCTCTCATGTACTAGCTGTATCGGTTGGGATGGGTAGCAGCTTTCTCGAATTCCCAGAAGAATGGCCCGCTATCCTTCGAGCAAAACAAATAGCAACTGCTACACTAGTAGACTACTTGTAGTCGGTCTTGTCTCTAAGGGTCGGAGAGCGCTTTTATATCGGGAACTGGGCGAACCACCAGGCGGTATGGACGGGAAGGGCTTGGGACGAGACGAGAAAAAAGTTTTCCTTGCGCGCTGTTGTCTCGCCACAATCTCCTCGTCTCGCGTCTTAAAGTTTACAGCATTCCCTTTCTGAATTTCGAGAGAAAAACAGACTGCATGCAATCTACTACACTAGAGGACCCTTAGAATTACAAGCTTACGAGAGCTGGTACATACTGGATAGATCAGGATTTGACTGGGGTAAATTAAGACGGATTCCGCTCAAAGTTCGAGCAATGAGTGCAAAATAATTACCGAAAATCTACTCCACATTTCATGTTATTCATTTCTCTAAGTGACCCCCCGGTTAAATTCTAAAGTATTGTCGAGAACGATAATGCCAAACCTTGTAAAAATGCTTAAAACGGTTGTTGTTGTTGTTGTTGTTGATTTTTTTTTTAACTGACGTGAAACGTCCGTTTTAACTAAGGTATGGGTACAAGGTTGTGTCGAATGAAGCAACAGCCCGAGTCCGCCATTTTGTTTGTACATGTATGCGTGGTTTTTTTTTTACGAGTTAGTTCTTTTCATACAATCCAACACATCTGGACCCGGCTTGTGTTATAGGTGCAGGTTGTACAAGAGCTTTTACGATCTCAAAGGACAGCAACTGCTTGAATCTTCGGTAAGGTTTGTCGCTGAAAACACTTGTTTACTGTTATTATATAGGCGATTGGACTCTAAGTCATGCAATCGTTGGTTTGTTATGTTGAAGAAAATTTTCGAAATTCAAATTATTTCAGCGTTTGTGCTGTTATTATGTTAGCGATTGAACTCTAATCCAATCGTTAGTTTATTTTGTAGAGAAACACTGAAGAACTTTGGAAAGAAAAAATTGAAGATGCTTGCATCATCAAAATTAAGACCTTGGAAACCTGCAATTTCATTCGCCATTCCTCACAGATATGTTCTATTCCTTAGCACCACGGTCGTTATTTTCTGTTTACTTCTTTTAGCATGGAACGAAGGGATGGTTGGCAATTTGGACGAGAATGTACAATTTGATATATCTAATTTGATATGCCTCAGAAAAGCTCAGACAATGAAATTTACATTTCAAACAAAAAGGTCACTCGTCTTCAGCCTAGTAAGTGAGGGACTGATACGATAAAGACTGAACCGTAATACATCAATCAACATTTGAACCAAGTGACTTGTGTTTTATCTCCTTTGCCTTAGTCTAACTGGTCAGCGAGTAGTAAATTTCAACAAATTGAGTAATACCACATATTAACTTACTTTTGAGGCACACATTTTTGCTGATAACCATTTTTACTAGTGTGCAATTGTCAATAGAAGCAATATACGAGAATTTCAATATGGAAAAGTGCTCCCCTCTGGAGATTTATTTTCACTCCAAACTTTCCCTCCAAGCAAAATATCCAGACAGTTACTTCTTACAATGTCCAGAATTAAGTTTCATTTTTTGTGTTTTCGTCAATTTTACCCAAATGTTACAATCGACCCGTAACCGCCAACTTTCCCTTCAGCTTTACTTCAATGAAATGCTACAAGTGGACTCATAAGCCACACATGTACGCATTGCGGACCTTTTTAAAGACGCGATCAGTGAAAGAAACAAGAGCATCAAAGTAGCAAGCACATTGTCAGTTTTTCGGAAATTCTTGGATAAATGTCATGATCAGACATAGGGAATAAGCTAAAGTTCGATTGATTGACTGACTGAAGTGCGGTTATAGTACAGTGCCGCTCTGCCATGGTAGGTTGGAAAACAAGGAATTCCTGGAAGGCCGGAACCGGAACCGGAATTCTCGGAGTGACCCCAGAATCCAGAAAATATTTAAAATGTCAATGTAATGGGTAAGTGATCACTTATTAGTTATTAATATACTAAATATTATATTAATATTAATATGCTAATGCTAGAGAAAATGAGCCATAGGCAAAAGTTTCCTACAATTCTCGTGTGTTCTATACAATCTGCAGTGTTTTGTGACAGTATATTGAAGATTTCTTGCGAAAAATCTTGTAAGACCATGTGATTGTTCTCCTTTAGATGTATGGCGGCTAAGCGAAGGATTCTCTTCTTATCAGGGAACTGCAGAACACGGGCTATTATTGGCCTGGGTTTTCCGGCTACTACTTTACCAATGCGGTGAGCCCGTTGGATCACGATATAATTCATCAGTGCGGGTCTCCAACACCAAGCACGTCTTCCATGAGCTCGTTTAAAACATCTCTTGTTGTGATAGCCTTTCCATCCTCTGACTCACTGGCTTCGGTCTCCGGGACGCCAAAAAATTTCAAATTCTCTCTTCGACTGTACGACTGTCCTTCTTATCCATTTTAGAACGAAGAACTGCACGTTTGTCGTTTAGGCTTGCCAATCCCTTATCTATAAAGGGGGATTCGGCTTTCATGTTTTCCACTAACGACTCCACTTGCGCCAATCTACCGAAAAAATATTTTAGGGTCGCCTCAATGGTGTCCAGTTTCTCCAACTTCCTTAGAATTTCATCTAATCTGTTTGCAACTTCGAGAGTCATAGTTTGTGCTAGCTACCGTCTCTTCTTGTTTGTTCAAAACGCTGGCGTCTTAAGCTTGTTCTTTGTTACACGTTTCAAGATCTTCTTCAAAGCGTTTAGAATTTTTTTTGTCGGTGATGAAATAGAACTGTTTTTTTTTCCCGAGATTGTTCACTTAATTGAAAAATAAATATCTTCCATAGACAAGCTGAATTTAGGTCAAAATTGATGTAGCCGGTGCGGAGCTCTTACTAGGCACACGTCTACTCGAAACGCATGTCTGTCCCTGAGTCCCTTATAAAAACGCTAGACAATTTTTATCTGTAAGTCGATCGTATTTCTGCAACTGATTATTTAAGAGACGTGAGCATTATAAAGCAAGTTAGAAAAGCGAAGTCACTGTAGCTAATCTCTGTTTCACATTTGGTTTAACAATAATGAAAAAAAAACTGTAAATACGCAGCCTGCGAATACATCCGCCTCTCATTCCTCCCGCTGCTATATGGCGGCTGTATTCGCATGCTAGTAAATAAGCCAACAATGAAATAGTCCGAAGGTATATAAATGTATAAAAATTACTTACTCTGAGCTGCGATTGATCAATGACTGTCTATCTCTATGTCAACTTCTGAAACAAGGCAGGGAGCCAATCGACTTCTAGCCTGCGAACGCAGACGTATTTCCGGCTGTCGCTTGTCTCCGTCGGCGGAGACAAGCGACAGCCGGAAATATGTCTGCGTTCGCAGGCTAATCGACTTCCCTCTTCACTGCAAAGCTCCAAAATTACTATAACCGGAGTTCAAAGTTAATAACCTCCAACAACGCGATATTCTATTTGCTCTTCACCCTGAAAAGCAGACTTTTTTGGGTATTAATTATTATTTGCTTGTGGCCAGACAGTACATCTATTTTGCCGCGAAAAATGAGGACCCTTTCTGTTTCACTGCTTTTCTAAAGTTTTTAAAAAACAAGCTCGGGATAGACAAACAGAAGATTCGAGACCTAGTTACTTTATAGTTTAGGTTACCAAGTTACGTTACTTTATTTCTGTAAGTTTTGCAATTTGTATTTTGCATTATTATTTTTATTTATTTAATTATTTATTTATTTTATTTTTTGTTTTTTGTAAAAAAAACTGTCTATTGTAAAAAAAATTGTCTATTGTTAAACAATAAAAAAAAAAATAAAAAAAAATAACCGGAGTTCAAAATCTCCGCAATTTGTTTCAACAGAAAATAACACGTCATAAACCCCTTTGAATACTCGGAAATTTCGCAGGATCTATCCAGCGGCGGTCACTTTTTTACGATTACCAATCCTCGAGAATATAGAACAAACTGTGACAGTCAGGTCATTCCTCAAGATGTGCATAGCTGAACTTTTACTAGTGGCAAGCTATAGTTTTTATAAGCTTAAAAACGAGTTTGGGTAAACCAAATAAAGTAAACCTTCAAGATTTGTTTTTCAAGAATTATACCCTAGAATCATTCATCACTTTAAACATGTGTAGAGTTAAAAAAGTGAATTAATCCGTTCAATAACACCTTTTTCAAGCGCTTTCGTTTTGCCATTTTTAGACGTGATCAGTGCAAGAAAGAAGAGGACCGAAGAAGCAAGCACAAAGTATGGTCGCATTGTTAGGTTTTCGGGAATTCTTGGATAAATGGCACGATGGACGTAAGGACTGAACTTAAGCTCAATTGACCAGAAGAGAAGTTCGATTGTCACAGTGCGACTGTTATCTTATTACAATAGCTTTGACTTCCGGTCGAGACAATTAATTGTTTAGCTGACTTTTTAACGAGCCAAAAATAAGATAACAACAACAATAACTAAAACTGATTTCGCGTTTCCCGCCGACGCTAGACAATTTTCATTCCATCCTAAGCCTTAATTGTTAAAAGTAAACATATCGCATAATACAACTCGCTCTCAGTCATTGCTTTGTGTGATTTCAAAAATAGAAGTGGATTATTTACTTGATATAACGACAACTTAGGAGTATTGCATGATATCTGAAGTACGTGAGAATGTGTTGGCAAATTAGAAATGATAGTTTACAAAGTGAACGTATCAAGGGCTAATAACTTAACAAAGGCTATTTTATAGGAACAATGAACGTATTCAGTCCTCGACTGAGATTTCACAAGACTGTGATTGAAAGTAATTTGAACAAGCACGAACTTCAATGAAAATAATAATAATAATAATAATAATAATAATAATAATGTGTCTGTTTTTACGGATGAAAACCTATATAAGGAGCGACATATGAACATGTAGAGAGAGATTGAATCTTTTAGTGCTAGTAGCAAGAGCATTCACCTTACCAAAACAGTCCGGGGGTTCTCCTTCCATCCCATAAGGACATGGGTCCTTGTCACCTACATTTATTTTAAGAGAATTGCATCCGATCAAATGATAGAACAAACAAGAAGACAATCATCGCGGAACAGTTTACCGAACCGAAATTCATCCAACTGCTTACCAGCGCAATAGGCTACTGCACAGTAGAAGAGTGGTTGAAGATAATAAACAAAATAATTGCCACAGTTTTTCACGCCAATATCGAAAGAGTCGAAACAACCGCCATTCAAGTCAAAAAGGTTAATGCATGCTTGAAGATCCACTTTAACGCCTTTTGTCTATGGATACTTTCCGTTCAACCAAATGGGAGCGTGGGTACCGCAGTGGTTCTGTTTCACCATCCCTTCATGCATTTTAGAACCACCAAAGCTTGTGAAGCGATACCATCCTGGTTGCAAACCGCGGTCACACAATGCTTTTTGTCCCTCTTTCCAAACACTTTTCGTGCTGCGGCGAGGATTATTGAGTTCTCCGTAAGTCGTACTTTTGCAACAATCATTGCAAGCTGGCACCTGGGAAACTGACGATTTCAGAAAGGTAAGGATTAAAAAGCAAGTTTAAGAAAAGCCACTGAAGCTAATCTTTGTGAAACACATTTTCACAGTTGGTTTAACAAATGAATTCTGTAAAAACATGTAAATAAGACAAGAATGAAATAGGCGGAAGGTGTATGAAAGTATAAATATATAACTAACTTCCCTGAGCTGCGATTGGTCAGCGACTTTTTTCTAAATTTATGTCAACTGCTCAAACAAGGTAAGAGGTCAATCGACTTCCCTTTTCACTGCAAAGTTACTGTTGATCAGAATTTCTGCAAAACAAAAATTCCTTTAAATTCTCGGAAATTCACGTCAATTCTAATCCTCGAGGATATAAAACAAACTATGACAGTAGTGGGAGGCGCGGTGGCCTAATGGTTACTGCACTGGACTCCGGAACGAACGGTCCGGGTTCGACCGGGGTCGGGGCCCTGCGTTGTGTTCTCAGTGCCTCTCTCCACCCAGGTATATAAATGGTACCAGCGAATTTGCTGCTGAGGGTAACTAGCATCCTATCCAAGGGGAGTAGAAATACTTCTAGTCGCGTCATGCTACGGAAACCGGGATAAGCTCCGGCCTGATGGGCCACTAGGCTCGTATATAGACTTACATATGACCATAGTAAACATTCGGTCAGTAGAAATTTGAACCTAGCTGAACTTAAGCAAGAGGCAACGTCATTATCGCTAATGTCATCGTGCAAGTAAACCGGATCTGTTGTCTGTTGAGATCAACCGATCAGTAAAAACGATAGGACTACAGCAATATAAACGTAAAAGAAAAGAAATCAAGTTTAACTCGATACCGAGAAATCGCCAAGTAAAAACTCAAAGCAAAGGTTTCCTACGACCAATTGAACCCCATGAATAAAGAAAAATAAAATAAAATAAAATAAAAACAAATTTGCTCATTTCTCGGCTTCTTAATGATCAACACAAGTAACAAACATGGACGCTTAATAACGGTCTTATAGAGATATTTTCCACCATGTTTTAGATTGATAGGTTTAATAGCCGAGCTGTAGAATTATTTAATCGTTTTAGTTACAGATCCATACAGAGAATGTATGGGCAAGCTCATCACACAGAATGTATGGGCTGTTTACACGAAATGGCAAATATTTCGCTTCTTAAAACATTCTCACTAAAAACAAAAACGTAGGGTTAATAAGATTCATACAGGGTTAATTGTCTGCAAATTTTAGGTCAAATGGTTTAATATATATAAATATTCGAGCAGTAAAATTATTTAATTGCAGATATGATTTTTATAATTACAGAGCAATGTATAGGAATCGAATGGGCACGTTGCAAAGAATTGCAAATTTCTCGGCGCCTCGATGTTTTACACAGATACAAAATTGGAGGCTTTTTAAAACTGTTAATATCATGCTATGAGTTCTTTTTTTGCCTTTATTGCTCGAAGACCTTCGAATGTTCAGCGGAAACCGTCTTCATTCATAATGTTAGGCACAGGAGCAGCAGAAGCAGAAGCAGCAGCAGCAGCAGCAGCAACAAAAACAACAACCATGACGAGTAGCTTTATTGGCTAGGCCAACAATTCAATACACAGATATGAGTGTTATAACAACAGCTTACAAGTTAAAATAAACTAATGTAAAATTAACTAATGTACAAATGAAAGGCGTAGAATAGTTAATCAAGCCAGTCCGGAATAATAAAAATTTATTAAATCTAAACATGAAGAAATTAACGTAATGATCAGATAGCTGCCACATATTATTATAATATTGGAGAGTGACGACGAGAATTTGAGTGAAATGAAATGTGTATGTAAATTTACCTTCTCTGATTATCCGCGGTATAAAAGCTGCGGTTGATCCATCTGTTGACGAAATAGGAGTTCATCAGATTCAAGCTTTACAGGTCGAACTCCATTAGGCTGAAAAGGCTCAACAGAGTTGTAATTTTATTTTATTTCTCTTGTAAAAGCTTTGGCCAATTTTTAGGAAATCTGATTTTGCCAAAATATTTAAAATGTTTCAACTAAGCAGCATTTCTGAAAATTGAACACCAATTGCAAAGTCTGTTAAGCAAAATCAAATAAAATGTTCATATCAGTGCTATTAACTTTCAAACGTAACTTTTGATAATAACTTTTTAAACTTGCTTGCGATTCAATCAAAATAAAAAAAGTCACAATTCACCAATTTTTCTTTTATTACTTTTTCAACTAAATTCTCTTGCTCGGAATTTTATTGATCTGTAGGACGAAATGGTGGATATTTAGATACTACTTGGGTTCAAAAAATGGCACAAAAGTGAGCTTTACCCTTCCAGTCGGAAAATTTAGTTGGCCTGAAACATTTCTCACAGTAATTATTTATCTGTTGCTTCTTGTAAAGGTTTTACAATTATCAGATTAGTTTAAAAACCCATGGCACGCATAGCCTTAACTCGACCTGTGCAATATAATTCTAGCGTTTGGTCAGTGAAAAACAACACGATGGCCTAAGGGAGGTGTATGACATCTTTATCATAGCACCGTGAAGATCAGATATGCTGCACCCATAAAAGAAAACAAGACAACAACAAGTTCAGGAAGAAAAGGGGGAAAGGATGAAGTGCACGAATTGCCACAAAGAATCATATAGGATCACACAGGTCAGGTGCTCGAGAACGAGAGGTCCTAAACAACAACAACAACAAAAAGTCCACAGAGACATCCTAATCCTCTCTTTGAGGTCTTAATCCCCTGGCCCCGGTTGTTCGAAAGCCGATTAAAATAACCCACGATTAGCGGTTATTCCGCGATTAAATTTCTTATTCTCAGGATAACTAATCGGGGGATAAAATGGTGTTCCCGAAAGCAGATTTAACCTACGATTAACTATCCGTCGGTTAAACTCAGATTAAACCGGTAAAACCGGTTACTGGAGGGAGAAACGGTGGAGCGCGAGGGGAGGGAAGGGAAGGGATAAAAAATGACGGCTCTACAAAATACGAAATTCAACGGAAATTATTGTAGAAATAAAAAATAAAATGAGAAAAAGAAATAAAGCCCAATTTCCTTAACGAAATTTCCTGTGTTCGGCTATCAATAAGAAGCAACAGTAAAAGCTAAGATAAAAATTAGACTTTTGACCAAAAATAATTTCAATGTATCCTGTGCAAATTTTGCATAAACACTGGGCGAAGCTCGCTGAATCATGCAAGTAGACCCGTGCAACGGCCGGAAATAAATAAAACCGCTAACCGCTCTAATTTTCAGCCTTTATAACCCGTTTGTATTTTATAAATTAAGAATTGTTTCTCTAAACTGAGAAGTTCACGAAACCGAAATGTCTTCAATCCTCGCTGAAACTTTTACATGAGTTCAGTAAAAGTTTGTAGATTTCTCTTACATGGAACTAGTACGAACTACTGTGAATAAATATAACGGCGACGGGCAAATAAAGTGAGAATCGCAATTGCATGAATGAACAAAACAAGGTTTGGTTAGGGGAAAATATTAGAACAGAAGAAATTAAGGCATTAATTAAACTATGCAAGAACAATAAACTGAAAGCGTAGACTAGATTGATGGCTTGTTAGTTCAGCCGAATGAACAACAAACAAGTTCCCTGAAGTTCGACAGTAAACTAAACTTTTACCAGATTCTGTTCGTAAAATCAAATGAACACTCGCCATTTTTAGGCCAAAAAAAAGCCTTTAATTCCACCACTGATGTTGCATTTTACATTACAGCGGTTAGTGAGGGACGATTCTACCTAAATGCTGAAATTTCTTTGCTTCGCGTGCTTGTGTATAATTTTGCGATCTCCGGACAGAGGTAAAAGAACCGCGGGAAAACCGGACGTGGGACTGCACACGTCCTCGAGAGAAAAGTAAAATGTGTTTTGGAAAAGTCGTCAGGTATCCTAAATTGCTTTTCTTTCCTCACTGGACCCGGCATTAAAGCAAAACCACCAAACAGTTAGTCGGCCATTTTGTTTGTTTTGCAAATTTTTTCCCCCCGATTAGTGAGTTAATACACCTCGCTAGGTGTGTTAAATTTAACCCTTAGTTTATCCCTCGGATAGTGCTAATCGAGCTTTGAGGAACAGAATTTAACCGAAGGATAAATTTATTCCGTGGATTAGGCCGATTTAATCGTGGGTTAGCGCTAATCGCCTTTCGAACAACCGGGGCCAGGCCTTGAAAGGTCGTAATTCTCCCCTCCTTCCCATGGGGTCCTTATCCCCAGGCCACTAAGAGGTACATCCTAATCCCCAGGCCCTGTGAGGTCCGATCATCAATAGAGGTTTGATCTTGTTACCATAGTAAAAGTAGATAGAAGGGAAAGGATGAATCAGCTATTTACCTTGCACAAGACCAAGAAGGAGCAAAAATACGCCAAACATCATTGCCATGCTTGATCCTGGAAGAAAAATGTAGTTACGTTTTACTATCAAATAGGATTTTTTTTAAGAAAAAAAATATGTTTAAAACCATCATAATTCGAAACAGTGGAATCCGAGTTGTCACCAGACCCCACAGAACCCTACATCAGGAATTCCCTTCGCCAGAATTCAGGCCACCCAGCCACCTTCAAACAAATGTGGTTTACAAAATTCCCTGCAATGACTGCAATTGGAGCTACATTGGAGAAACCGGCAGAAACACGCGAAAAAAAGAACACATCAGAAACGTAAAATATTGTAACAAAGGATCGAACGTCGCAAACCATGCATGGATGAACGACCATCAAATTGATTTTGAAAATGCAATAGCTATTGACAAAGGAGATCATCGCGTGAGAAAAACTCTCGAGTCATGGCACACTGCCATGACAACTGAGGCGGATAACAATGCTAGGTCATTACCCCGACAATTCTATTCTTTTAAAATAGTTTTTCTTAATTCATCAAATTCTTTTTATTGCCACCTTATTATGCATTTTTATTCTTAAATTTTTCACACATTTTAGCCTATATATTTATTCATTCGCGCCATTTTTTATCATTCGTTAAAGGCTATAGTTTGGCAGCCGAAAGCTCATTTTTACCAAAATTTTAACCAGAGAATGTCTTAATTTTTAATCGCTAATTATTATGTAATATTTTCTTGCCTTCGATTAGAAAATATCAAATAAATGTTTAAAACATTTTTAGGAGTATCTTGAGCAATTGTGAGCTTAGCTTAGCCGTTAGTTCAGAATAATTGCAAAAAACAGGGCTGATAGTTTTTTAATTTATTGCAAAATCCTGAAAATTGGTCCAAGTGTTTACATAAAAAAAACGTTGCACGAAAAAAGTGTCGCCAAATAAAAATGCGGAAAGGCCTTTTCATTTGAAATCTTAAAAATAAGATCTGGGTAAACCATTTTTGAAAAAAAAATCAAAATTGTAGAAATTCTCCAGGGGAACAACCTTTTGTTCACATTTAATGTATCAAGTAAACTTCAACACCTGCAAGTCATTTTTGACATGCCTGTCTTTACTTGCGATCAAGCACACCAGTCGTTAAAACATGGCATTTAAACAAATTTACAACTAACCTATATATTTCAATGACCAAAGTTAGAATGAATTCAAAGGTGATGAAACAAAACGCTTTAATTCTAATTATCTAGGACACTCGCTTTAAAAAGCTATTAAATTAAATAAACATCGACTTGTCCCTTGGTATTTATTTCATAAGATTGTTATGCTAGGACAAAATTAGAAAATAACGTTTTCAGGACGATTTCTGCATAATTTCAATTCGACCACAAAACCTGCTCCGGGCGAGGAAACATCGCTGTTCGTGTGACGCTCACTAGACGTTTTCACGTCATAAAACGCTATACAAAACGCTATACAATAGCGAACACATTTTTGCACTCAAAATATTATATGATATGCGAAAAAACATTTAAATTTAGACCCTTTTAACAAGAAGGAAGGGTTACCCTAGCGCTAGTACATTTTCTCTTTTATTTTTCAAAGACGTGTTTACAAGGCAGATAGTGCTACCCTAGCACTACGGAAACCCTAGCTGAGGGTTAGGGTTATCCTAGCGCCAGGGTAAACAGCCCCTAGTTGCCTTGTAAACGCTGTGCTTGGGAGAAGTCGCCTAACCGAGACAACTTTATTTTGGTTCCAAGAAGCAAAATAAGTTTAAAACACCGACAAAAACAGCCAATTCTGACCAAGAGCGTGTTTAGGGCGTGGCGGCCGATGTAGGTTGTGAGTGGTTGGAGCGCCCAACCGGTATCTGGGAGGCAATGAGTTCGTTTCCCGTCGGGGATCAGATTTTTCTTTGCCCCACGCTCGTGACAAATGAACATTTCATCTTAGTTTATCAAAAAATCGTATTCATTCACAATTTGCCGTACTTTTATTTGCGCCGGAAAGAAATTATTTTCGAATAACAGTTTTTTTGCGACTAATATATGTTTTGATTAAAATGTTTGGCGCTGCATATTTGAGGTCGTTCGATAACATGCTTATTTATAGTTTCTCACCAAGCGCGTTCCAACCTTAAAAAAAATAGTACTTGTGATTTTACTGAGCTTGGGAATAAAAATATAATTTTAATGGAACTGTGTTCTTTATTTCAAGGTTAACTGAAGTATAACCAGTGTAAGTTGTCCCGGGTACGCTACCTGCTGTGAATTTTTGCTTGTAAACCCGGGCTATCTTTAACCATCTTGCTAGGGTTACCCTGGCAGTAGGGTACCCTACTTCCTTGTAAACGGAAGCCTTAATGGCATGAATATGTCTCGTGCTTAAGAGATCTGGTAAAACTTGACTTGTGTTGTAACCCACATTTTGAAACGGCGAAGGTATAACATATTAAAAGTGAATATCGGATGCAACGTCTAACAAAAAATCAGGTATAACGAGCAAAACTTTCAGAAGCAAGTGATTCAAACAGGTGAAAAATATATCAGTAAAAAAAGAGATTGAAAATGAAGGCAAAAAAATTAAAAGAAGCAAAAAAGTGTGTACGTAGGTACCTTCAAAAATAGAGTTTGCTTATTCCGTTTATCTGGGTCTTTTCCTTTCTTCTAGGAAAGCAAATTGAGCTAAACCGCGATTCAGAGCTGCTACACGGCTCTTTTATTTGTGGTAGAACATGTGCTCTTGTATCACTGCAATTCCCCGCCGTGTAAATAAAGTGACATACATCACGTGCACCAAACCCAGGGTTTGTTTCTTCAATTTTCTCTTAAGTAAATATGTCAAACACGAGCAAAATTGCCTTGAATCTTTTAACGGAAAATTTCTTGATTTTGAACTGAAGTTTGAAACTAGATTTTCGCACTTTTGCGCAATGTCTTGCATCCAAGTTACTAAAAGTTCTTTCGCGATATTAACTTTCAGATCAGTCTTTAAGTGAAAAAACGTGTTAGCTGTAATGTCCTAATCAATCACGTATCAAATCCACGGTTTGCTGCTGCAAGTTTCGCTTAATGAAATATATCAATAATCACCTTGTGTTTTAATATACAGTGAGTTTTAGCGACAATTTTGTAATTTCGCGATTTTGGAAATATAGCGACACGAAATTCACGCGATTTTGCATAACATCGTCTATCGGTGTCACTAAGATTTTGTAATGTTTACGTTCAAATCAAATTTCAAGTGAGTCAAAAGGTAAGGTAAACAAAAACATTCTGCTACGTTTGCTTTATTAAGTCAATTCCAAATTAGTTAAATTGTAAAGTAAACAAGCAAATTGCCCAATGTTTGTTTTTATTAAGTCAATTAAAAAGGCAACAAATTATTCTATGTTCGCTTTTATTCAGTCTGGTTCCATGTTAGTTAAAACGGTAAACAAATTGTCCTTTATTTGCTTTTGCTGAGTCTGGTTCCAAGCCAGTTAAAAAAGGAAAATAAATTGTCCTATATATTTTAATTTACTTTTATTGAGTCTGGTTCGAATTGAGTTAAATGTAAGGTAAATATTCAAGCAAGTTATCCGATGTAGGCTTTTATTTAAGCCAAATTCCAAGTGAGTTAAAAAGTAAGGTAAACAAGAAAATTGTCAGTGAGCTAAAAAGAAAGGTAAGCTATGTTTGCCTTTATTGTTTCTGGTTCTATTAGTGAGTTAAAACGTAATGTAAACATTCAGACACACACTCGTATGCTTGATTTATTGAGTCAGATTTCCAAGTGTTAAAAGAGTTAGGTTAAAAAGCACATTATCCGATGTTTGCTTTTATTAAGTCAGGTTCCAAATGAGTTAAAAAGCATTGTAAACAAGAAAATTGTCCTATGTTTGCTCTTATTGAGTCTGATTCCAAGTTGGTTAAAAAGTAAGGTAAACATTCAAGCAAATGTGCAATTTTTTTTTTTTTTTGCTGAGTCAGATTCCAAATGAGTTAAAAGGTAAGGCAACAAGCAACTTGTCAAATGAAAGTGATAAATGATCGTCGCAGTGAATTTCCAATTTAAGCAATTGGAATAAAGAAGCCTGAAAAAATTCAGGGCTTCAACGGGATTCGAACCCGTGATCGATCTCCGCGATACAGGTGCGATGCTCTACCAACTGAGCAATGAAGCCACACGGAGCGAGGTTTATTGTGAGTTCATATTTCCCGTGAGAAGAGTGAATATGTTTGCTCTTATTGAGCCTGGTTCCAAGTAAGTTAAAGAGTATGGTAAACATTCAAGCACGTTCTCCTTTGTTTATGTTACTGAGTCGGAGTCCAAGATGAGTTAAAAATAAGGTGAACAAGCAAATTGTCCAAATTTGCTTTGATTGAGTCCGATTTTAAATGAGTGAAAAAGCATAGTAAACAAGAAAATTGTCCAATGTTAATTGAGCCTGATTCCTAATTGGTTAAAAAGTAAGGTAAACGTTCAAGCAAATTGTTCGATGTTTTTTATTAGCCTTTATTGCTTCTGGTTCCATTAGTGAGTTAAAACGTAAGGTAAACATTCAAACACATACTCGTATGCTTGATTTATTGAGTCAGATTTCCAAGTGGTTAATAAAGTTAGGTAAACAAGCTAAAAAGCATGGTAAACTAGAAAATTGCCCTATTGTCTGGTGCTATTAGTGAGTTAAAACGTAATGTAAACATTCAAACACATACTCGTATGCTTGATTTATTGAGTCAGATTTCCAAGTGATTTAAAACGTTAGGTAAGCAAGCACATTATCCGATGTTTGCTTTTATTAAGTCAGATTCCAAATGAGTTAAAAAGCATGGTAAACAAGAAAATTGTCCTATGTTTGACTTTATTGCGTCTGGTGCTATTAGTGAGTCAGATGTCCAATGAAAATTTTCCTATGTTTGCTCTTATTGAGTCTGATTCCAAGTTGGTTAAAAAGTAAGGTAAACATGTTTGCTATGCTATGTTTGTATTACTGAGTCGGAGTCCAAGATGAGTTAAAAATAAGGTGAGCAAGCAAATAGTCCAAATTTGCTCTGATTGAGTCCGATTTAAAATGAGTGAAAAAGCATAATTAACAGGAAAATTGTCCCATGTTAATTGAGCCTGATTCCTGGTTGGTTAAATTGTTCAATGTTTTTTCATTATTAGCCTTTATTGCGTCTGGTTCCATTAGTGAGTAGAACGTAAGGTAAACATTCAAACACATACTCGTATGCTTGATTTGTTGAGTCAGATTTCCAAGTGGTTAATAAAGCTAGGTAAACAAGCTAAAAAGCATGGTAAACTAGAAAATTGTCCCCTGTTTGCCTTTATTGCGTCTGGTGCTATTAGTGATTTAAAACGTAATGTAAACATTCAAACATATACTCGTATGCTTGATTTACTGAGTCAGATTTCCAAGTGATTTAAAGTTAGGTAAGCAAGATTTAAAGTTAGGTAAGCAAGCACATTTTCCGATGTTTGCTTTTATTGATTCAGATTCCAAATGAGTTAAAAAGCATGGTAAACAAGAAAATCGTCTAATGTTTGCTCTTATTGAGTCTAATTCCAAGTTGGTTAAAATGTAAGGTAAACATTCAAGCGAATGTCCAATGCTTTTTTTATTGAGTCAGATTCCAAATGAGTTAAAAAGCATGGTGAACAAGAAACATTTCCTATATTTGCTCTTATTGAGCCTGTTTCCAAGTTGGTTAAAAAGTAAGGTAAACATTCAAGCGAATGTCCAATGCTTTTTCTTTTGTTGAGTTTGATTCCAAATGAGTTAAAAAGCATGGTGAACAAGAAAATGTTCCCATGTTTGCTCTTATTGAGCCTGTTTCCAAGTTGGTTAAGAAGTAAGTAAATATTCAAACGAATGTCCAATGTTATTTTTTTTTGTTGAGTCAGGTTCCAAATGAGTTAAAAGGCATGGTGAACAAGAAAATTTTTTTATGTTTGTTCTTATCGAGCCTGTTTCCAAGTAAGTTAAAAAGTCTGGTAAACATTCAGGCACGTTCTAACGCTTTCCAAACTAAAATGGGTTTTTCCAAACTTCCTTTTTACCGTCGACCACAAGAGTATGGCTCGGAGCCTGTATTGTGTTCATTGTGGATCATAATATTTTCAACAACAACCAAAGTGGTACAGTGAAGAAAGCCTTTATTTCAGCAGGGCAATTTGATAGACAGTTAAGTTACACGTGAACAGCAGTTCTGAATTAAAAGTTTGAATTTAGTGGGAATTTTTCTAGATGCAAAAATTCTGCATCTCGCTAAGTGACAAAATAGCTCAAAATTCACTGAAACCAAGATGCAAAAATTCTGCACTTTGCTAAATGACTAAATGGCCCAAAATTCACTGAAACCAAGATGCAAAAATTTTGCATCCTCCTAAATGACTAAATGGCCCAAAATTCACTGAAACCAAGATGCAAAAATTTTGCATCTTCCTAAATGACGAAATAGCCCAAAATTCACTGACACCAAGATGCAAAAATTCTGCATCTTCCTAAATGACTAAATAACCCAAAATTCACTGAAACCGTGATGCAAAAATTCTGCATCTTGCTAAATGACTAAATAACCCAAAATTCACTGAAACCGTGATGCAAAAATTCTGCATCTTGCTAAAGGACTAAATAACCCAAAATTCACCGAGACCAAGATGCAAAAATTTTGCATCTTGCTAAATAACTAAATAGCCCAAAATTCACTGAAACCAAGATGCAAAACTTTTGCATCTTCCTAAATGACTGAATGGCCCAAAATTCACTGAAACCAAGATGCAAAAATTCTGCATCTTGCCTAATGAGTACATGTAAATAGCCCAAAATTCACTGAAGCCAAGATGCAAACATTCTGCATCTTGCCTAATGGGTACATGTAAATAGCCCAAAATTCACTGAAGCCAAGATGCAAAAATTCTGCAAGTTGCTTTATGACTAAATAGCCCTTCGAACAAAAGCACAGACTTGTGGACGTCTATGAAAACATCAAAGCAAAAAATTAATTCTTAATTATAAATTATTAATTATTATGAGATGCACATTGATAACATTTGATAGTTAACAACTATTCACCAAAGTGGAGGTGGCTAGTGGTGGATATTTACTGAGCCGCGAAGCGGCGAGGTAAATAACTACCACTAGCCACCGACACTGAGGTGAATAGTTGTTTAAGTATACACTAAAACAGTGAGATAATATACTGGTAACCTGAAAGGATGATTATTTTTTGACTAATTCATTCTTGCAATGATTACAATTTTCTTGTGCGCATTGCTTGGAGGTTAACAGCAAAGGATATTCGGAGTTTGAGTAGCCAATCAGCGAGCACCAGAACCGCTATCCACTGTTTTAGTTTATACTAATAAGTCTTATTTTTGGTAACTAAAAAATGCAAGACTTGTTACCGGTAAATGAAATAGGCCAGATTCATGTTTGCCCCAACAACAGCTTTTTTATATATTCCCTGACTTTTACCTAATGAAAATAACATTTCCTAACTAAAGAAATACAAAATGGCAGATACAGTGTATAGTTGTGGCATCCAGCCTCTGCTCCAGAAATAACAAAACGCTGAAATTGACCAGGGGAGCTTACAAAATTAACCACAAACCACTAACATTTTATCCAGTCATACAATGCTAATGGCAGATTTCATACCATAAATTCAAAATTTACCAATGTGTTAAAATAATCTTATTCACTCAGGCTTAGAATTCATAAAAAATATTCCCCCCTCCCCCATTTTTTTGGTTGAATGAGTCAGAATCCCCAAGTTTTTTTAGTATACATGTAGTATTGAATGTTTTGGAAATACTGTACTGATAGATGAGAATACATGTACATGTACAGTAGCTTGGAATTTTTTCGTATTAAATGTAGAAAGACAACAATAATTCTTTTGAACAATAAATAAGGGTTTACAAGAAGGAATGCCAAAATGCAGATACCCATTTTACATGTACATTGTAGAACAATTTAAAAGTTTATTTATGCATAGTTCAATTTTACCTGTTACCAAACTTTTATTATTTTGTTTCTTCATCAAAAGTTTTATTGCAAATGTTTTGTAATTAACTTTTGTTTTCTTGTATTTTAATTTTTCTTTTTTAACATTTGCTGCTTAAAAGCCCTTTCGGGGAGCGAAATTAATTTATATACATGTATGTATGTATGTATGTATGTATGTATCCTCTCTTCGGGCAAGGTCCAGTTCTTTGCATCCAGGGATGGGGAATTGATTGGCCATCGTAACAGGTAGAATTGAACTACAGGTAAGTATTGTATGACAATAACACTTTTCTGGTAATTACATATACACTTTACCAAAATTCCCAAGTATATTCTGAAACAATTGCCTAAAATGATGCCTTTGATTGGCATATAAATAAATTAAGTGTAAAACGAAATAATGAATATATGAAATAATATATTTGAACTGCAGATGAAGAATAAATGAAGAGAAGAATAAATTAGATCATTGCAGTTAAAAAAATCAGGTTTGCTGGGACTCAAACCCTGACCTCTGCGATACCGGTGCAGCCTCTAACCAATTGAGCTAACAAGCCAACTGGGAGCTGGTCATTAAATTGGTTTGTAATATACCCGGGAAAGATGAAGATGAAATAATGAATATATGAAATCATATATTTGAACTGTGGATGAACTAATTTAATGACCAGCTCCCAGTTGGCTTGTTAGCTCAATTGGTTAGAGCGCTGCACCGGTATCACAGAGGTCAGGGTTCGAGTCCCGGCAAGCCTGATTTCTTCAGGCTTTATTTTCACAACTGCTTAAGTTGTGTTCAAAACTTCGAGGATCTTCTCTTCATTTAAGCCTAAAACATTGCATGTGGCTAAAATTGGCTTCTTACTGACATGAAAAAATGCTGGACGTAATAACTGTCATCTGACGAGATGTACAATTGTATACAATCTTATACAACTGTCCTTTCTAGTTTTTCCACTTTGAAAGGTTTCTCTGTTCTTCTTTCACCTGTAAAATATTAAATTAAATGTATTCCCGATTAACCTTGTTGAACAGTGTCTCAGCCTGTGTACTGCAACAACAAAATGGGGGATAACCGATCGACAATGTAAAAAAAGATAAAACAACACCAACAGTGTAATATTTTGCACTCTAATGAAGCCTATCAGCTTTTTGGAGAGTTTCACTCTTGTATTTAGGCCAGTATTTAATTTGTTTCCGAACAATTATTATTAAAACACACGAAGCTGTAACAAAATTTTCAGCAAATATTATTGTATCCAGTGACTACAACTAACAAGTTTGTGCAAACAAAGTCGGGTGTTATGCTTCTGCGAATCCGGAATGTCAGCATCCAGTTTACCCGTAAGCTGTCCAGTTGGTTTTTAAAAGAAGTATAAGCCTATGTACATGTACTCACCAAAACACTTTGTAAACGACTCTCCTGACTGCCAAGGCGTGCGTTGTAATAACACCTCAAAAACAAGGCCTTCGATCAGCTCCAAGAATCACAAGTTCTAGTACACTTTTCTCCATTTTACACAGGATTAACACAGCATATTTTTTCTTCTGTATGTAATTACATTTAGTGAAACTATTATGCTTTTCAGACAATCTGTGTTGTCCACTCGAGAGCTTATTCCAACGGCCTGCAGATAATTCAAACGACCGGTCATTCTTGAGACCGCAGTTGAAGGCTCCAGCGGATTTCCGTGGCGTAGCCAATCATGGCACTCGAATCTACTCACGTGACTATTGTTGAATCGTTGCTCCTTCTGCTCCTTCAATATTTTGGCGCCGTTCGAAAGCACTGGCCCGGCCACCATTTTTAAATTTTCAATGTTTAGAATTCAAAGATATTCTGCAATGGCAAGAGTGAAACCCGCATCAGTTGCTCAGCGTATCTGGCAATCTTTTGGAGTATGTGAAGGGTGGAAAGTCTTCATTCAATAACAGTGCTTAAAGGTGAGTTAAAAACATTATTTTTTTTAACCGTTCCTTTCGCCAACGGTCGTCAGTTTCTCAGTCTACCGTACTCTAAAGGCCCGGCAAAACAACGAAACATGTTTTATCGTTTTGCCTGGCTTAAAGTAAGCTTTATTACCACACTAAGAAGTGAAACCACGTCTGTGGCACGATTTACGACTTCATTTATCATGATCACGGTGTAAGCCTTGCTAGTGTAAACTACTAAGAACTTACAACGAGAGAGAGGGAGAGCTTGTGCCTATATATTCAAGTTATGAGCAGAATTACGGAGCAGACATTCAATACTCAATAACCTAATAGTTTCTGATGTAAGAAATTGTTGTGTGGTTCCTAACGGAACAGACATTGGGGAATAACTTTCAAACCTCGGTGAAAGGACATGTCTTGTTAACCTAACAGTTTGATGTTGGAAAATGAACGGATTTCGTTATGAGCAAAGCTTACACAAAATTTCAAATCTGACCTACAGTGTAGTATGTTTTGTTGGGGTTGACAAACTCAAATGGTGTCATAATGCACCAGTCATTTGAATCCCCCGGACCCCCCCCCCCCCCCCTTCCTTCTCGGGCAATAGCGGGGCAAGTGAAAAAAGTGAAATCCCCGGTACCCGGAAGAAAAGTAAGAGGTGAAGTCTCCTGGCCCCCCTGTGGTACTCCTTTTTTAAAAAAATTGTAGCCAAGTGTAAAGGAGGATGACGATAAGGGATGACAATATTGTTGCTAGTGTAAGCCGTGAATGAACATGTCGATTTCAGAGCAGCAAGTGAGCACATTTGCCCACTTTTATTATTACATTGTGTATTACAGTATACATTGTATATTCATATTTTTAGTCAAGGAAATGTAACAAAAAACATAAAATTTATGTCACCAAAAAGCAATCCTCACTTTGAAACAACAGACACGAATCCAGACAGAACAATAACCCATTCATAATATCAGACAGGTCAGTGCAGCATATTCGAGACCTACCTTTTGAGAGCAGACTTTAAAGAAATCAGCTATAATACATGTACTTCTTTACAGAGCCATGGTTGTAAGAAACTGTGCAAGCATTTTATGTGTATAAGTATCACTTATGTCCAGAAATGCACGCAAGTATTGTTTACAAAGTACTTCATGTCCTACTGGGCTTTTAGACATTTTCATATACTTCATTCAGTGTATTTGATATAATGTGGTGTGTTTTGGTGGGATTTCATTAAAGGACACTTTGTGATGCCTATTATGAGGAACATGAATCTCATTACCGTCCATTTCTGGACATACTGTACATTGTATCTTAAAAGTATAAACTTGATAAACTTGCCTGGCTTCTACTATGTGGTACAAAAGTGAAAACCGCAGACCATGGAGTGACTGCCCCATGTATTCCCCGATCCAGGATGCCGAGATTGTGATTTCTGGTGCATTCCCCGCCTTCCAGGGTGCCCATTTTTGGTGAAAGACTTGTAATGATAGTTGTGAAATGTTTTTCGGCCTCAAATAGCTGTTGGTGAGGGGGGTGGGGGCAGGTGGTGGGCATTTATGCAATAACTTACTGTAGAACACTGGCTGTGAAGGAGACTTTGCTGCAATCTGAATTTTTTTTTTATTTGAAAGTTTGATTTCATTTTCGCACCCCATCTTGTTGGGGCTTTGTGATGGAGTAATAATTTGTAATAATGCACGTGTGTATGTACAGTGTATACACATTGATAATGATCTAGTTAAAAGTAGCCAATATTAATAGTGGTCTTGGATGAAATTCTACTCAGGGAATCTCAGTACATGTATTTTGATGGGGAAGGGGAGTGAAAAAAGTTTATAGACATGTTCTGGAAATAGGACATGGAAATGGTATTGGTAATGTTATATTTACTGTATTTCTTATCTATTTGTTTTTTTTCTGATGTACATGTTCCTTAACACTCAATTTGAAATGACATACATGTAGATAGTGAGGTTGAGCAACATCCTGCGATTTATACTGTACATACATGTATACAGTCAACTCTCTCTAAGACAACAGTCCAGTTTAGATAGCTGTCCATCTTATACATGTATGGGTGTCCTTTAAGAGTTCTTGACTTTACGACAATTTGTGATTGGCTTAATCGTGTAAAGAAATGTCATTACGGTTTTAACAACTGTTCTTTGTCAGGAATGGGAGGGAGGATTGTGTGACAAGCACAATCATTGGCCATGAATGAGACAACTGAGCTGCAGTCTGAAAATGATAATATGTCATTCAAATGTTGATGACACCATTACATCCTGTCTTGTCAGGGTTTTGTTGATACAATACATGTACACTGTACTAACTAGCATTGACGCTGACAACAAAATTCTTATGAGGCCATCTCACAGTGGTGGATCAAGACCTTCAGATAAGGGAGGGTGTGGGGGCAATCACCCAGACCCTGGAATATGGGGGCACTCCAAAAATATTTTTTCTGGAACCTACAGGCCTCTTTTTGGCCTAAAAATAAGGTAGAGGCCCGGGCCTCCTTAGCCCCTTTCCTAGATCTGCCACTGTCTCAGTAGGCATATTATTATGTGGAAGGGAATTAAAGATTTTTTACAACTTCATCCAGTACTATTCTGTTAGATAAAAAACATTGACTTGTTAAACCTTTCATTAACTCTCACCAAAGTCCTTTCCCCTCTCCTTACACCGGGTGGAAATTTGATGTGCATATTTCTTACATACATGTACCTCATGCTTCTCTCTTATAGGAAATGCATTTCTTGCTTTGCTCAATAATGGAAGGCAGGCAATTTTGTTGAGCATGTGATCAACATTTGTCTGCCAAAAGTTGACAGTGGAGTCAAGCAACATCAGCAAGGACAGTACCAATAAAAGATATATAATTACAAATTAAAATAACAATAGTACATTTTTAGAATCCAAAAAAGCTAGTCTCAGAATTTTTTACTATGCATTGTCTAGATAGCTGCAGGGTTGCCACAGATCAGAAAATTTAAGGGAATTAGAATTCTTAAAATTCAGAGAATTACATGTATCTTTTGAGTTAAGGTGATTTTGAATTTTGAAAAATAGTCAATGTCATTTTAAAACCACAGATTTACTACATCTGATAATTTATATACTATATGCTGTAATATTTGGCCTGGGAAAAGTCAGGAAGTTTTGAAACTGGTGTCTGTGGCATCCCAGAGATTGTCTTATATTATTGTTTCATGTGTACTACCTGTATTTTCAAATAATGTAGTTTGTACAGTAGGAAAAAAGTAGGATCTTAGTAATGTAAATGAAAAATTGTTAATGTTGGTTACGGAAAGCCTGGTTAAGGAACTTCTTCATTCCTTTTCCAGCAAAGCTGAGATTGCTGCAGACTTTCGTTACGTAAATAGATTTGTGCTGCATATGCAAAAGCAGATAAATGTTAATTTGCTGATATTTTCACAGCATTAAATCAGCAGATTTTCTGTTGGTATGAGCTTTTTTAATATCCTGTTTTTGTTTAAAGGCTGGTGGAGAACAGTATTTTTGGTACCATTTCAATTATTTCTAAAAGCAATTCACATTGCATTTTCAGCGAATTTTAAAAATTGCAGGAGATCGTCGCTTTGAAATGGACATGTATGTTTTGACATGATACAATCATTTTGCACAGCAGGGCAGGTGTCTGTTGCTTGTATAGTCCCTATTTTTAAGCATCGGATGATATGATGCAGTTGTCTATAAAGTAGTAAATTACGTGGCAGATGTCATGCAGAAGTTTTGCATCATTTTGTTTTTTTCTGGCAGATATTTGTAAATTAAGCGGCAGATCATACCATGCAGAATTTTTGCACTAATCCTTCTGCTGTAGATATAGTTGTAAATTAAGCGGCAAGTTTATCAAGATGCAGAATTTTTGCATCAGGGTTTCAGTGAATTTTGGGTGATTTAGTCAGTTAGCAAGATGCAGAATTTTTGCATCACGGATTTAGTGAATTTTTGACTATTTAGTCATTTAGCTAGATGCAGAATTTTTGCATCTTGGTTTCAGTGAATTTTGGGCTTTTTAGTCATTTAGGAAGATGCAAAATTTTTGCATCTTGGTTTCAGTGAATTTTGGGCCATTTAGTCATTAAGGAAGATGCAAAATTTTTGCATCTTGGTTTCAGTGAATTTTGGGCCATTTAGTCAGTTAGGAAGATGCAAAATTTTTGCATCTTGGTTTCAGTGAATTTTGGGCTTTTTAGTCATTTAGGAAGATGCAAAATTTTTGCATCTTGGTTTCAGTGGATTTTGGGCCATTTAGTCATTTAGGAAGATGCAAAATTTTTGCATCGGTTTCAGTGAATTTGGGGCTATTTAGTTATTTAGCAAGATGCAGAATTTTTGCATCCCGATTTCAGTGAATTTTAGGCTATGTAGTCATTTACATGCAGAGTTTCTGCAATTTAGCTGCTATGCTTTGTTGTGTTGTGATACCGTACTTGAGTTGTTCTGCAGCTTTAAGGCCTTTGGATAAGAACAGCTTTTCATTACTGCAATAATAGAGGCCAAATTTCGTCTCAGTGTATTGAACGTAGTTTTCACTGTAGATTTTTAGTGTAAAAATCTATTCCGAATAAATATCAGGATTTATCACAACTGTTTGAAATTGTGCTTTCAGTGTGTAACAGGGAATGACCCCAGCAAATTGTATGCTTGCCGTCGAGTATTTACATTTTCTGGCGTAAAATATTTTTTCTGTCGTGTAAAATTGACCTTTTTCGACTGAATTTCAGATTTTGGAAAAACCCATTTTAGTTTGGAACGCGTTTTCTCCTTTGTTAATGTTTCACTGAATTGGAGTCCAAGATTAGTTAAAAAATAAGGTGAACAAGCAACTTGTCCAAGTTCGCTTTTATTGAGTCCGGTTCTAAGTGAGTTAAAAACTAAAGTACGCAATTCTCCTTTATTTGCTTTTATTGAGTTCTAGTTCCAAAGTGAGTTAAGAATTATGGTAAACAAGCAACTTCTCCTATGTTTGATTCTGATAAGCAAGTATCAAAGTCCTTCAGAGATGGATTAATATCGATAGAAGTAATAAACTGGACAGATTAAGGACTGTCTTTTAGCTATACTTTATACAAAAATTCAACGCCGATGACAGTAGTGATTAATGATGGTCCGAAGAAAATAAATTGATTGTTCGGGCTGAAAATTTGTTTTTTGAATTTACTTGACATGCATGGCATTTAATTTTCGCCGCAAGGATCTTTTCTTTTTTGTCATCAATTTTTGGGAAAACTTTCTTGTTTAGTTTCAAAAGGTTTATGTTGCACTTTAGAGATGGAGAGTTAGACTCTGTTTGTCGTGGTTACGACCAGTAAAGCAGAAACCTATTCAAATTAAAGTGACTTCTGAGTTCTATGTTATCATCAGTTTAATATGTGCTATTGTGTATTTTGATGGCTTTGTAATTATAAAAAGGCTGAGGTCTCACAGGGAGTTTTGGGGACAAGACAACGTGGCTCAACTTCAGCTAGAAATCAGGGGGAAAAGGCAAAATATCTAAGGGAACAAGCGAACACGGAACATTTTTGGGATCAAAGGAACAAAACGCTCTCAAAGAGAGGAGCAACAGAATTGAAATAAAAGACGCAAAGGGCTCTCTTTTCGGGATCGGCTATTTATTCAACCCCTAACTCGGTCATTATCTTCTCTCCTGAAGCTAGCCCAGTTTCCCCCCCCCCCCCCCCCAAAAAAAAAAAAAAAAAAAATGGATAAAGACCAAGGCTACTGCTCAGGGTCAGAATTTAAAGTCTTTAAAATTGGGAATACAATATTTTTACCCAAAAATTGAGCCTGTTGTGGGTATAAAGGATACTGTGTTTTTCCAAATTTTCGTACTTTGCATGATTTTGAGGGGAAATTCTGGATATACTGGGTACATGTTTCAGGTATATTGGTATACCACTTTGACTGATTGATCTAGATAGTACAAATTATGCACTAACCTGCACTTACTATGATTACACCTTCCCATGTGACCTCAAGTCTGTTTAAAACACATGCTGTTGTCAGGGGGAGGTTGTGGTTAAAATCCCTGTAAAGCTCTACAACTGCAGATTCTTCTCTCTCTATGCAGTGCGTGCCTATGATGATGGACAAGTATTCATAGAGTGGTGCCTGAGCATCTGTCGTGGCTACTGTTCTTGTCTAATACAGGTATAAAAATTATGGAGCTGGCAATGCCACCGAGAGAAAGAGAAAGCACCCGTCATTTGAGTGCCAGCAGTGTTTGCGTGACCTGGAGGCTACATCCTACCAACCCTACCCCGCTCCGTGCTTCTTCCCGGGTGCTCATGGGATAACGCGCTCATAATAATCAAAACCTTCTCGATGCATTTTCATTTCTGGTCTCTGAAAAAGTGAATTTTCATTCGCAAAATGGCTAGCATTCAAGCGGATACCTCTACTGAGGAACGTTGTAACAGGTAAGGTGATTTTTACGTCGTCCGAGTTCATTTTAGCGTGAGTTTCGTCTAATTTCGGGATTTACCCGGCGATAGTCATGAGCTCGGTTGGAAAAATTGTAAGCTTACACGTGTCACTAGATGACTGCGGTCGCTTTAGCGACCTCCGTACCCCTATAGAATACAAGGCCACTTTCATCCATATACCAAACGAGCTGGCTTGTTTGGCTCGTTTTCCCACTGCCGAGGCAGACGAGCCAACATCTCTGCTTTCTCGCTCTTTATATTCACTGCCGAGCCCTTTGCTTGTGATAACTTTTCTATTAGCAAATTCTTTTATGCACTGTCTGTAGTCTTAGATACAAAATTTAGAATTCTTATGGATAGTTTCATTCTTTTAAAAACTTTGGTCTCCTCTCTAATGGTCTATTACCCTGTGGTTGTGGTGTCTCACATTTGCAGACTGCAGACCGCAGACTGCGATTGCTTTTTAGCCGTTTGTAGGGCAAATAGTGATGCCCCAAAGAGCCAAAGAACAGCTAACCACAAGCAGACTGCAGTGAAGGCTAGCTGCAAGCAAATGGCAGTGAAAAGTAACCGCAAGCAGTCTGCAGTCTGCAAATGTCACACACCGCTGTGGTTGTGGGTGATATTCAGCCTGTTTTTTGAGCCCTCAATTGGGACATGCCATTTCTTATCTGCACCTCCTTCCCTCCCCCCTACAGAAGGTACGATTCTGACAGGTTCAAAACCTCTATTAGGGGTTTTGCATGGCAGGAACAACAGGAACAATAGAATCCTGCCATGCAACATGGTTGCCATGCAAAGCCTCAGATTCCGACGCCCAAGAATGTGCAAGGATAACTTTCCACCAGGGTAGGGTAAAGTTACGATTCCAACACCCGCATGTAAGTAAATTCCAAATCCAAAACCCTCAGATGGGGTCAAATTGTGATTCTGATACACATCATTTTCTTTAAATTACATATTTTGTCAGGGTCTGAAACATGCCTTCCTTAACAGGAGAGGTGGGGAAGGGGGGGGGGGGGGGGGGGGACAAAGAAATTGGAATGTCCTTTTTTCACTCTCATTGCAAGTCTGTCTTGACCCTTTTCATTATTGGAAAATCCTTGTTCACAGATTGAAGTACTTTTTGTCCTTTTTTTCAAATTTCTTGACATAAAGTTCTTGATTCAGACAGCTTTCTTGAAATGGTTTGGAGACAAGCATGATTCTTATACAAGCATTTGCTAGTGGATAAATCTTTACAGTCATAAATCCCAGAAAACACTGGTATTTTGCAAGTTTGTGAGCATTGAACCCTGCTGCAGAGCCAGACAAGCGACCAAATATAACCATCTTTAAAAGTGACCCTGTAGTGTGTAGTTGCTTCTTGAAGTGTTCACCAAATTCAAGAGTTTTGAAGTTATCCAAGTTGTTACTTGGATAGCGTGGAAAATTCAACGAGGTGCTGGATAGCCATGACAATGGTCACCGTTTGCAAAGATCGGAGTTGTGCTGGTTCTGGGGTGGGATGCGGTGGGAGGAGTTCCCTATAATGAGCACTGCTTTGTGGCACTGGTCAGGAAGTTGCCCTACTTTTAACAGTTTTAAGTTTAAAATTTTAACAAATTAACAGTCTGAACTTGTTGTGAAAAAAAAAAAAAAGATTTTGGTCTGGGACTTGGTTGACCAGTGTTACATGCATGACTCGTCAATAAAAAGAATCAACATTGGTACCTTTTAGGGCCAATTTGGGGTTGTACAAGTACATCTTTGTCCAATTTAGCCTGCTCCAGGCATTTGGTTAGTTGGGGAGCAGCATGGAGAACAGTGATTCGAAAAAAGAAAAAAATAGCCAAGTTGGCTATTTGCCAAGGGTTAGTCTGAAAGATGGGCTTGCCATTTTTACCACTTGCCATTCTTTGTGCTTAACCCATTGTAACCCAGTGCTTCCTAGTAAGTAACTGAATGTCTGGAACAGGCTTTGTTGCATGCGGCAAGGATGGGACACAAATTGTTTTGTGTAAACCTGTTATGATTGTCACATACGGCATGTAAAAACTATTGAGCAACTCCTGGGAACTAATCTCGGTTACAGATGGTGCAGTATGTAGCTAAGCCACACTCCAAAATCTGAACCCAAATCTGAACAAAAAGGTGAGGCTTGTAGTCACTAGCATTTATGGTCCTTCCTTAGACTTCATATCAACGATGAGCAGCTAAAGAGGCGTATGCTGATGGCTGTTCCAAAGAAAGGAAGACTTTATGATCAGTGTATTGGTATACTGGAAAGAGCTGGAATAAAGGTATGATAGCACTGTTCCACATTCCTCTAGCCTGTTTGTTACCTTGTGGCATTTTTTTTTTTTTGTGGGTAATCATTTTCTTTTTTTTTTCACAATTTGGCTAAGGAAAAACTAAGCAGGCTAATTATAATTAACGTGCTCAGCCTGCTTTTTTGTCCTGTGTACTCTCAAATTTTCCTCAAATCTGTTTTTTAAGTGAAATTTCAGCCGGTGATTTATAAGCTATTTTCAGCAGTAATAACATGGATATTGCAAATGTACTAAAAGCCCGAAGCTATAAGTGGAGTGATTGGATTGTCAAGTTGAACTTTCATTCCAAGAATCAAAGCTCCTCTGGTTTATAGCCATTCTTTTAGAGAGAATACTAAAAATAACTAGTGTTATCTTTGGCTTGTATTATTTTGTAGGTTATTAAAAAGTATGATGATTTTAGTGAGACCTTCTTTTCCTTTCAGTATCGCAAGAAAGCACGCCTGGATTTAGCTCTCTGCACCTCCCTTAACAGTACGTAGGTCTTAAGCACTTATTCTGTTGGCATTAACAGGTTTTACCACAAAATAGCTATTGTTTAAAATAATAGATCTACGTACATGTACATAACATTTGAACAGCTATACAAAAAAAAGTTGATATCTTTTTTTTATGAATTTGCCCACAGTATTTACAATACTAAGACTACTAACAACACACTACTTATGATACTAACACACCTACTTAAACTAAAATACAGCTACCTAATTTCAACTACGTAGACAATACACATGTACTAGCATCGCTACTTACGTCATTTACAATACAACAACAACAACCTATACATTTTCTTCCATACAATTTTGTTTGGTGCTGCTGGTAATAATAATTAAGGTAAAACTAAATAGCTCACAATAACATTTTCATTATATAACAGTACAATAATACTGATAAATTTTAATACTTTGTTTTAAAAAACTATCCTTTTCGCTACTCGGAGAAATTTCTTAAGAAATGGCTGTCTTCTTGATTATTTGAGTTTTGATAATTTTGATTTTGGTAATTATCTAGAAGGCCCGGCAAGCTAAGATTGTTATTACAGTGAGTGTTTTTTTTTCCAGTGGCTCTTGTCTTCCTCCCAGCTGCAGACATTGCTCTTTACGTTAGTCAAGGAAGGTCAGTGAACAAATCAAATTCATTAGTGGGGGCATGTTTGCCTTATTGCTAATACTAATTAAAAATTACATTATGAGCTCGAGATTTCTATGAGGTGATAGTTGATGAGGCCACAGGCCGAATCAACTATCACCTCATAGAAATTGAGAGCGAATAATCTAATTGTTTTAGTAGAATTCTGACTGAAATAAACGCAAATAATGGTTTCTAATTATTTTTCTACGCATTATCGAACTATTAAACGCTTTAACAAACTCGCACACATTGAATTGTCCTTGGTAAATTTGCATTTGTTTACGCGCGTGCACCCGTTTTTCAATAATTTCAAGCTCTTAAAGTCAAGAAACCACTAATGTCCTTCTTTTAGTCTTTTCGGGAATTTTTTTATCCATTTACATCTAAACTTCCTTCCAAAACTTCGGAAAAACAATAAAAACGTCGCATTTTGTGGACGACCTTCGGCAACTGCACACTAATGGCTGATAGTGTTCAATAGCTCAGCCAATCACATTGCAGCATTTGCATTAGTGTACTAGTAGAATTCTACTAATAATAATTATGGACTCTGAATGTTAAGTGATGCACTTTACTCTTGCCATGCCTCTTAACATTTTAGAGATACAAAAGGGTCCTCGATCCCTGGTGAAGTTTTTGGGGATCCTACCAAAATGGGGCAAGGTTGGGGAGACCAATATATGATCATGATGGACAAGCATCCGATCCAGGATGAAAATGGCAATACTCCTAGTCATCCTTTGCTACAGAGACCACTAGGCTTGAAAATGTACTATGTTCCTGCATAAGTCTCTGTCGAGTGAGTGTAAAGCACATTAAAATTTTGTAGTTTGATGAGACCAGGGTCTGTTTTTTTTTCTCCACTTCAACAGTCATCACAACAACACAGTGATGATTGAAAGGTTTTTGGGTTTGAAATTTTCAATTGGATTTTTGGGGGTATGAAAATTTGGAAAGAGTTCTTTCTAAAAACACTAACTTGCCAAATTTTCCTGTTGGTGTCTCTAGTGTTGTTAATAAAATGACTATCAGACAAGGGAAAGATAAATTCAGATGGTATGATGAATAAACAAACATGAGCATTCAATTTCTAATGTTTTTCTTTGTTAGTACCCCTTTCTGGAAATTTTTTAAAAGGGTTGGAGATTCGACATGGGATTTTATGGGTGGTTAATTTTTTTGTCCAGGGATTTTTTTGGGTCTTGATTTTTGACCCCATTTGATCATTTCCATCACTTGAAATCCCGAGTACCATGCACCCTGCAGCTATGACACCAATTGCAATAGCCCAAGACTTCAACTGTGGTGGTTATAAAAAGAAGAGCTTGATGTAGTTTATGACATTATTGATGATTAAAACAACACTTTTTCATCAGAATTGACTTGGGTATCACAGGACAGGATGTTGTGGCAGAAAGTGGAGGAGAAGGTGCCATTACCATTCACAATAAATCATTTTACGATACAGATGCAGGGCTGCAAATATTTTTTTTTTGCTTTAAAGGACGTGTCCAACTTAATCACCATGTTGATCGGACAAATCACCATTTTGACTGGACAAAACAAAAGTGAGACCGGATGTCGTATTTAAGTACTGCTCGATATGCAAACCTGCTAATCTAATGCTTTGTCAATGCAAAACATTGGTCCGGACATTCTGTCCAACTATAGTTGGGATTTCATCGGACATTTGCAAATTTTGGTCGGCCACTGTCCGATGTCTGACTGTTATTTGCAGCCTTGCAGATGAACTCTGCTTAATCATGATCAGTACATAACAGACATGCTATTTATACAAACACAATGGTTTCAATAAAATTGTGGGTAGCTGCTTTGAATAGAGTTACCCATAATTTGAAAGAAGTCAGTTATTATGAAGCAATTAGTACATGTCACTGACACTTTTTTCACTCATTGAAAGCACTAGTACTGCAAACACCTCTTTGGTTTAAATTTTTTAAACCAGTTTGATTGTTATTTTTCATTGACTGATTTCAGTGATATTATAACCTGAAACAAGGAAAATAAAAGTCAAACTGGTTTGTAAAATTTTAAGCCAATTTTAATTAATTTTAATTTTAAATAAATTTAAACCACAACAAACATTATGCACCTACTGGCACGATGAGTCACGCTAATGACGATGAAACATTATATCAAAGATACGTGCCCTAAATATCGCCTGCTACTGAAAACCGTTATTTCAGTTTTTTTTTTTTTTTCAGTTCATGAACTTTTAAAGCTTGGATTTGGCAAGTGCAAACTAGCAGTGCAGGTGAGTAAAGGGACAATTTTATTTATTGTTTCAATACATATCTGACTTATAGTTTATAATTTCTCCTTAAGGAGGTGACCTTTTCTTTGTGGTTGTTAGGAAAATTTTATTTGTCGTGACCAATAGGGTGTGTAGCTAGCCCTCCTTACTGTCGTCTTGTCAGTTTTCATAGTGGCTCAGTTGGGTCCTCATCTTTTCTGCAGAGGTCAAGCTGCTTTAAATTGCCTCATCCCTCTCACATTCCCAGCCAAATGTGCTATTATTGTCAGCAAATTTTACATTAAATGTTACTGATGGAATTCAGTGTTCAGTAGAGCTGGTAATTTTAATCAATGCTGTTTTTGCAAACAGGCAGCTGTAACATCAAACATTACAAGTGCTGAAGAACTTGTTGGTATGGATAGCCATTATTCATAATCTTAATTTTATCATTTTTTATTGGGAAGAATTCACTCAATTCCTTCTGTCCGTCCATCTGTCCTTTCTTCCTTCATTCATTCATTCATTTTCTCTCTCACACACAGGAAAAAGAATAGTCACATCATTTCCAAATGTAACAAGGAAGTACTTTGCTGTAAGTGAATAAAGACTAAGAAGTTTTAAATATAAGTTTTTAATGTAAGTTATACTTACAGATGAAAGAAGCTTCTTGTAAGAAGTTAATGCCAAAAATTATTTTAAACCACAACATATACAATATTAACAGAAACTCATAAGGAGTTGAAACGTGTAACGCGCGTTCACAGCGTTCGAACATTCAGTACCATATTTGGAAACACAAGGAGTTTGCACGCGAATGATTTACACACGTAACGACACACGCAAGAAAATTTTCGCTTTTGCGGTTAGTCACTTGAATTCCGACCTAAACGCCGTGAATTATTCACAGAAGCTAAAGAAATTCATTAAGAGTATCCAAGTGAAGTTCTCCGGACCATTAAATGACGATGAAACAGAGGAATTTAACCAAGTTTAACCTTATTTAACCAAAGTTGTTTAAAAACAAGATTACGCCATTTAGCGCGAGCTAGCGCGCGCTGTGAATTTAATTCAAATATTGCAATTTTGATTGGTTGATTTTTCTCTCGTGGTTTTCCAAATATGGTACTTAATGGCAACGAATGTTCAAACGCTTTGTACAATGTGAATCATAGGGAGTTACACGTTTCAACCCTTATGGGTTTCTGATATTAATGCATATGAATCTGTATTGTTTTATTTATGCCCAGCAATTTGATCCTGACAACACAACAAAAATAAATTATGTCAGTGGATCAGTTGAGGTAAGCGTTTGATTTTAATCAGTAATACATTTAGTTGTGGCTTCCAGTGTTTCTATTGCTCATTTCTTCATAGCACAAAGTTCTTTTAATTGATTTTGTCTTTACTCAAGTGTTTTTTGTCCTTGGTCTTCAAAGATGACCTTGATCACATAATCTGGAAATTTTCTACATGTAACTGGAATATTCAGGTGGAAGCAGACCACTGACTGATTTGAGCACAAAATTCAGAAGTAAAGTTTAATGCAGAATGTAACTGAGTACTGTACACATATCCAGAATCAATGTTCTCACACTGTATGAAAGTGGAGTTTGTGCAGAATATTGCTGTAAAAATTATGAGCCACAAGGATCCTTCAATCCCCAGGATTGGTTAAATCAGTGAAAAAGAGTTCATGTGGTAATAATTTGAGGCAAGTACAAGCTACTGTCACTTGTAAAAGGTGATGGACAAAAGACTGACCCCCAGTCCATGGACTGCCCCGATGGACTACCCAAATGGACTACTCTTAACTGGACTACCCCTAAGAAATCCTATTTTGAATGAGTAGTATTGAAAGAACTGCTATTTCCGGTGGTGGACAAAAGACTGACCCCCAGTCCATGGACTACCCCGATGGACTACCCAAATGGACTACCCTTAAATTGACTACCCCTAAGAAATCCTATTTTGAATGAGTAGTATTGAAAGAACTGCAGCTACTTCCGGTGGTGGACAAAAGACTGACCCCCAGCCCATGGACTACCCCGATGGACTACAAATGGACTACTCTTAAATGGACTACCCTTAAGAAATCCTATTTTGAATGAGTAGTATTGAAAGAACTGCAGCTACTTCCGGTGGTGGACAAAAGACTGACCCCCAGTCCATGGACTACCCCGATGGACTACCCAAATGGACTACCCTTAAATGGACTACCTCAAAGAAATCCTATTTTGAATGAGTAGTATTGAAAGAACTGCTATTTCCGGTGGTGGACAAAAGACTGACCCCCAGTCCATGGACTACCCCGATGGATTACCCATGGCAAATAGACTACCTAAATGGACTACCCTTAAATGGACTACCCCTAAGAAATCCTATTTTGAACGAGTAGTATTGAAAAAACTGCTATTTCTGGTGGTGGACAAAAGACTGACCCCCAGTCCATGGACTACACCGATGGACTACCCATGGCAAATAGACTACCAAAATGGACTACCCTTAAATGGACTACCCCTAAAAAATCCTATTTCACTACCCTGGAGCTCCCAGGGACCAATAATATTAAGAATACATTGTGTTACCCTTACAATATAAAGAGCTAACCGTAAACAGGCTAACTAAAGTGCATAGCAGGCTAACCGGAGTGAATAGTAGGCTAACTGGAGTGCATAGTAGGCTAACCGGAGTGAAAAGTAGGCTAACCAGAGGGTGCTATTTTCATGATCTGTGATCGGCCCTTTTTTTCCCATGAAATCTGAAATGGCTTGTTTTTTCCTTGTGAATCGTGATTTCCATGGTTGCTGCAAACCATGATTTTCCAAAACGTTTTCTTTTATTTCCCATGAAGCATGAAATGCCAAAGTTATATTTTTCGTGAATTGTGAAAGGGCTGTTTTATTTTCCGTTAAATGTGATGAATACCCCACTTTACCATCCTCTAACCAGAGTGAAAAGTAGGCTACCCAAAGTGAGTAGTAAAAGGAGTGCTATTTTGATAGCTAAAATAGCTTAACCACCCTCGTTCCCAGTGCCTTTCAAGGTCAATGCGATTCCTGTATTTAGGCGCTAATTGTGTCCGTGAGGATTAAAATAAAGAAGGTGCATGCAATGTAAGTATGGAAATAGCAGTTCTTTCAATACTACTCATTCAAAATAGGAATATCTTAGGGGTAGTCCATTTAAGGGTAGTCCATTTAGGTAGTCCATTTGGGTAGCCCATCGGGGTAGTCCATGGACTGGGGGTCAGTCTTTTGTCCATCACCCTTGTAAAATATCATTTGATTGCTGGCCTTTTAGGTTGCTTGCAGCCTTGGAGTTGCTGATGGCATTGGTGAGTAGTGTCACCACCTTTAAACTTCTTCATAACTTGTGTAAAGAATATTTTCAGAACTTTTAACAGTCAAGAAACACTGATGAGTTTTTCTTTTAGTTGATCTTGTTGAAACTGGGGACACTATGCGAGCAGCTGGCCTTGAAGTGGTATCAGAAATTTTGCAGACAGAGGTGCAATAAATTTCTTAGTATCTATATAACTCTTGGTCAAGGACTAACTCAGACTGAGGAAAGCCAAGCTGCCCTTTAATTGTGAATAATGTGTTATCGTTTCAGTATGACCTGTGTGATGCAGGTTATGTTCTCATGTGCCAACTTGTAACTATACCATCGAATTTATAAGAGAACATAAGGAATCGGCAGTTTGAACCACCTCAGAGAGAAGCATGATATGGTCCCAGATCTGATGTCACATCAAGCTTTAAGATTTTAATAAAGTAATTTCAGTGAGATTAGAGTTAACTTGATTGCCATATTTTTAAAAGATTGGTTAATAAATAACATAGAAATTTAGTTTTTAACTCTTCTCACATTTGTTTACAGGCTGTGCTCATTGCAAACCCTAATTCTCATTTTCAGGTGTGTATGTTATACATGTACTTCTATTAACTACACATGGATAAATAAATATTTATTATGTTGTGGATTATTATATAGTACCCTGAGCCCATTCAAGAGAACTGCAGAGAAATTCCTTCATGAAGATCAATCATCAGTCAAAAAAGGCTTTTTGACTTCTAATTTATAATTTGATAGCAATTATACAGCAAGCGGTTGAACTGACAGCTAGGATGTTTGCTTTCAGTGATCAGAGCACATATGTACTGTATATATATTATATGTAATAATGTGCAGTTCCAGAAAATATCCATACCCACCCCATGGAAGGTCAATGAAAATTCTGAGGGGGTGGGGGGTCTTGAAAGCTAAAATTTTAAAATGAATGTATGGGGCTTAACTGGAATTTCCAGAGAGGTGGGGGGATTCAAACCAAAAAACCTTCCATGGGAGGGGTATGGATATTTTCTGGAACAACACAATAAAAAAACTTGTCAAATGTTTGTTCAAAAATTTTTAACTTACAGGATGTGATTAAGACTGTAAAGTCAAGACTTGAAGGAATCATCAGTGCAAACAAGTTTGTTTCATGACTTTCTATTTTCCTTTTATACAATTTGTAATACCATAAATCTATAAAATTAATATAATTTTAAGGTGGTTTCCACTGAATGTTCAAGGAATAAAGGCAAAAATTAAGATAACAGGAAGGTGTACTGTAGCATGGTAACCTTTTGCATAAAGTTAAGAAGAACTTATCAAATCTTTAGCTCTCAAGCTGACCCCGTGAGAGAAGTAGTCTGAAGTTATCCATATTTTTGTTAAAACAGATGTTGCACGTCAGTTGAAAGCAAAATAACACGTGTTTTACAGTCAAGCGCATCGAACCGTAGCCACCCGACTAAGTTTTTGACATCTTTTTGACAAGTTTATGATTAGTTTGTCTATGATTAGTTTGATGGCTTCCGGTTGCACAACAGTTCATACGAACGATCTGTGAAACGTTCAGTTTCAACCGGTTTTACAAACCCAGAAGACATTTCCTGTACGAAACGTTAAGTTTGACCAAATTTTTGTCGGCATAAAATTTATTTATCACCAGTTGAACTTGGCATAATCACTCGTGCGAAACATTGTTTGAAACCCTTTCAAACTCTGACGTTTGAAGACGAATCATGTAACGGTTGATACTCCGCCTTCCATTTTTCAAGGCATCTGATTGGTAGTTTAACACAACTGGAAGCCGTAAAACTCATAAAAGTAATCAAAAAGTTGTCAAAAAGATGTCAAAAACTTTAGTAAGAAATTTGAAAAAACTCTTTTAAGTGTCAAAAAACTGGAAATTAACAAACGTTTCGGGCTTAGCCCTTCTTCAGTGTTGTACAACACTGAAGAAGGGCTAAGCCCGCAACATTTGTTAATTTCCAGTTTTTTGACACTTAAAAGAGTTTTTTCAAATTTCTTTACTATGATCCAAAGTGTCACGCATCATTGACTGCATTTGATTCCACTGTCAAAAACTTTGTTGGGTGGCTACGGTTGGAGGCGTTTGACTGTACTCATTTTTACAAGGTTTGAAATGAATTTCCTTTAGAATGCTGAGTTTGATCAGGGTCACTCAGAGAAATAGAGTACAGTGAGATGTTTCAAATAGTATATAAAATGTTACCTTGCTGTAAGTAGATTTTTGGTAATTAATGTTTGCACTTATTGCTCGAATTTTCAGTGGAATCCATCTTAAGTTGTTTATTTTATAATAATATTAATAAATAATAATAAAATAACAAAGGCTTTTAAAAGTGGTAAAACTGATCTGAGGACCTTTCGTTCTAAAAACATGTTGTTTTGATGAATATCATTTTTTTATTATATTTTTATTTGCTATGTATTTGATACTTTATAATTTGTATTTAATATTCATTAGTAATTAACTTTTTGGCCATAGATATGTGATGGTTGAATATAATGTGGAAAGAACAAATCTTGCAAAAGCACTGAAAATAACTCCTGGAAAGGTAAGAAGAATGACTGATGTGCATCTAAAACAGTAACATTAGATTTTTTTGTAAATTTAAATCTAAAAAAAATAGAATTTAACTTTTATTTATACTCAGTTGTGTTTAAAGCTAGAATCCTGTGGGGCCTTGTATTCCAAAGTGGAATTAAGAAGTGGTGTTTTTTTTAAACAAAGACAAATTAAAATTGAAATTTAAAATTTGTAGAGGGAGGGGACCAGAAAACTTGAGAAAAACCCTCAAAGCAAGGACAAACTAACTTCACATAATAATGCAAATATGCGTGGGATTTGAACCTCAGGGCTACATTTGTGGGAGGTGAGTGCTCTCACCACTGTAGGAAAACTTTGAGTGTGCGTAATGTTTTTCTTGATCTGATTTATGTTCAGAGGTCTGCTACACTTTCTCCTTTGGATGACAATGACTGGGTAGCCGTTCAATCCATGATACTTCAACAAGAAGAGAATCACATCCTCGACAAACTAGAGGGTTAGTATACATGCAAAGGGTAACAACCTCAATCCTTGTCATAACATTCGTCATCATCATGCCCAGTTGGCTTTATGATGAATAATATATTTGACATTATATTATCACAATCTTTCTAGTCATCATCATCATCATCATCATCATCATCAATTTTCGTCTGAAATCGTCATTATCATCGCCACGTATCGTGGTCATTCATTTTGTTAGCTAAATATTGTCACTTTGAAAATGACCAGCAAGATCTCTATTTGGTCTGGTAAATGTTTTGCTTTTTTTTGTTTTAAAAGCATTGGCTTGTATGATCTTTGTACAATGTTAAGATCCTCTATTAATAGCAATACTTTGATGACCACCAATTCCATTTTCACAACAGTCTACATGTACACTGCAGTTGCTACAAAAGGAAAGTCACCAGTGCAGATATATATAAGAAATTTAATTGTTCTTTTTTCTTTTCTTGTAGAAGTAGGCGCTCATGATATTGTGACATTCAACATACAGAACTGCCGTGTTTGATGATAGGATCATCGCTATTATAGTGAGACAATGTTATAAACATTACATATTATGATATAATTTAATAATGTGTAATAAAAATAACAATATTTTTAGCCACCCTTACCCTTATAGGAAAAAATTAACAGCTTGTTTAGTTAGTCTGGGTAACTCAAACTTGAGATCATTAATTATTTGATTAAGATGTTTAAAGATTTTTCAAATGATATTATTGTAAACCTATTTACATTCACTGAAATCAAGTTTTGCATTTCAGAAAGCTTTAATGCATTAAATTTACATAAAAACCATGAATGCTAGCCATAAAATTAAACACCAATTGAAAATTAATTTGCAAAATTTTAGTTTTTAATCTATATCTTAGAATAATTATAATATTAATAATAGTCTATTTTAATACTCAAAAACAGAAACATTTCTCAAAAATAAGAAATGGTTAAATTCATTTTGTACATGTTGTTAATGCAACTTGTAATGTCCTTCATGGTAGCTTCTGATATACTCTATTGAGGAAATTTAAAGAAGTAATAGTATATACTATTAGGCTTGTTTGGAAGTTTTGGGTATTTATAATGAAGGTATTGTACATACCTCTTGATAAAGTTGCATGTGCACATTTTCATATCACTGGATCCTTTGGGTATATGTAGATCTTGTGTAGTCATTTGTTCCGAAACTTCAGTACAGTGTACCTGCATGACAATTTCTTCACGGAATGTTGTTATCAGTAGTAAAGTAGACCTGGGCAAGGTACATGTAAAGTCTGAGAACAAGTCTAGTGGTCCATAAGAACAGATCGTATTCCAGTTCCTGTAGAATTAAGTGACCATGGGTATTTCTTCCCCCTGGATGGGTTGTTAGTCCATCGCAAGGTTACCCTCGACGCCTGGGTGGAGAGGGGCACTATGAGAGTGAAGTGTCTTGCTCATGAAAACAAGGCAGTGACCCGACAGCCAGGGCTTCAACCTGGACCATGCACTAACCATTTGGCCACCACTCCTCCCATGCAGTTAGACAAATATCTTCTAGCTAGTTCATTCTGTTCTAGTCTCTTGACGTGTGCTTAACAATAAAAAAACTACTGTAAGAGAAAGGAATTGATCACTTGAGAATTAAAATTTGCAAGACCCAAACTGTAATAAATATTGAAATGTTTACAGTTTGAGTGTTGTAATGCTTTTTGATTCTTCCTTCAAAGATCAACAAGAACAACATTCCATTTGAAATACTCATTTATTAGATTGTTCTAGTACGGTAATTATTAGTAATATAAACTACAATAAAGTATGTTAACATTATTCTCATTGTAACAGCCTTCTGAAACTATTCACAAAATGTCACACTTGTAAGCAAAACCAGAAAGTAGCATTCTCAAATATTTTAACGCTTGCTTGATTATCAACTCAGGCGAAGTTTATAAACGAAGGTATACCATTGAAGCAAATTGGAGGATTAAGACTAATGCTGAAAACATCAAGTGTGTTTCATCAAATTTCCAAACATCGAAAAGCGAGATCTATGAAAATGTGGTGTGCAGCAGGGTATTTTTGATGAACTTTGAGGTGTTTGGAAATGTGATAATGTTATGTCACCTTGGGTTTGCAGACGTTGTCTTTTAAAGTCATTGAACACGATGTAATATAGAAAATATGACTGTTTTATTTTCTAAAAAAATATGGTCTGGATCCACTGCCCCTGCTACCTTTACTCCCCTCTAACAGCTGCATGTGAATCCAAGAGTAATTTAATCCTGGTTTAAACAACCTTCAATAGATTAAAGCATGATTTTGTGACTACTTGGTTCTATAAGTAGTGAAGGGGCTAGTGAATCTTGCTAACTGAATCTTCATTTATTAATTTTTTTTTCATTTTCATTTTTCAATTTAACCAGTCTTGGAAGTATTAACTTGCAAATATTGAAAATGAGGCAAAGGGTAACTCGGAAATGGCCTATTCTACTGAATTAGTTACAGAAGCCAGATTTAATATCCGAGAAGCAAATGCCTTACTAGAAACCTGGTTGAAGCCTTCAATTGAGAACAGAACCTAACAAGAGTGACCTGTATTAATAGTAAAATAACACCATATATAGGCATGGAATACATGCAGAGGGTATATGGCTTCATAGCCTATCAAACACATGTGAGTTTGATACTTTTAAATATAATAATTGCTTATGATTACATTATAATTTAGAGCAGTTTTCACTTGACTGTCAAAAGTAATTCACACTTGCTTTGGTTTTGCATTACTATGGAATACATGCATGCTGCTTAGGATTTCTTTTCTTTTGCTGCAACTGGCCTTACAATGTATGGTAAAGTAAACTGAATGTAATTAAAATAACACAAAAGTGCTAAGAAATGCACACAGAGTAGAGTGAGATGAGCACTGGCCAGAGGTCTGGGTACTGGCTGGGAGGCTGGACAACTGCTGATCCAGTGTGCAGGCCCAGGGCTCCTACCACTGACAGAATAAACTGAAAAAGATTGGGAACAAGAAAATAACTTGTAAGCTGTAAATTAACTTTGCTTTCAGTCCAGGTCAGCTGCCTAATAACTGAGGGTGGGAGGGAAAGGACACAATGAATACCAAGCTCAAAATGTTAAATCTCCTTAATGATCACCATACGTTTCTTTAAATGCTAGTTGTGAGAATGTGGTGCTACTTCATGACTATCCACAACTTGATAATTTTATTTATTCTCAACGGCTGTCTGCTTGACAGTGTCAATCAACAGTGTACTGACCAGCATTCATGTGTAATACTGTATATCAAACACGAGAGTTCAAAATACGATGCACAGCAGAGTATTTCTTACGAACTTCAAGGTGTTTGGAAATGTGATGAAACACTCTCTTGAGTGCTTGATATGTCCTCTCAGTCCAGGCATTAAAAACAAAACATGCCGTATGATGAAAGTCAGTTACCACTCCCGCAAAGATCCATTTCTTTAACAGGGAAATTATGCTAAGCATTATGATTGATGTTGGCCTTTTAAGATGAATACAATTCTTTATTGAGTTTAAGAGAACGATAAACTGTGTGTACAGCATATTTACCAAAGCTTGCTTTAGTGGCTTGGTGCTTCCCAGATCAAACACATGATAAGCAACAGCATTTAACAACATACAGGAAACGTGGGGTAGAGACAGACCGTCCTTCGCTAATTCAATAGTAAGGGCCACATGCTACAACCAAAAGAAGTTAATTAATAATTGTGTATGAACTAGGAAGGTAACACATATGTCTTGGGTTCAGATAACAGTGTATAATAATTATCAGTCTTTCAGTCTGCACTTCCTTGGGGTGGGTACTTGGGTATTCCTGGAACCACACAATGTCTCTGCACGCATTGTAAGCCTACAGTTACTTGACTGTTTAATTTGCGTTTGTGTTAAGGACAAACAATTACTTTTTTGGAGGGGGAGGGATGTAAAATCCTAAAAAAAATTATTTTGCTAAAAAAAGCCCAAATAAATTGTTCACAGGGATAAAAAAAATCGTCTGCAGGAAGATGCCATTGGAAAAAAATTGTTTGTCTTGGAAAAATTTTCATGTGGGTGCCCCACCTCCAACAAAATAATGGTGTATCCCTTATTTTCAGAAGAAATATTTAATGTCAATTTACCAACCTAAAAGTGGAGATCTAAGAACCACATGCACTCCAATGGTTTGTAGTGTAGCAACAGACACACAGGACTAAAAAAGTGTTAGGAAGAGAAAAATTATTGAGTTTCAATCAGTGAAAATGTTTGGCTCAATGAAAACATATTATTTAATAATCAAATCTCCTTACAGCTGGATACTTGCACTCTTAGCTTAGGAACGCATTTAATAAGGGACTTCAATTTGACAGCTCAAACATGACATGTGTACACTTTCTTCCTAAACGGGAAGTATAGCTGAACTGCAACCTATAGCTTACAAGAGCCAAAACAATTAACACCATTACTCTTCATCAATGTTTTTGGTTTTGCTGTTTTGTTTTTGGTATAATTTAATTTATACCCAATAAATAAATATTTATTGTATATTAAAAGCCTCATTTAGAAAACTAATAAATTTATTAATAATTATAAATTACTAGTAAGTAATAAAAATGCAGGTGGAGCAAATTAATTGGAAAAATAATTTAATATCTCCTGGCATGAGTACAACTTTCCATTACAACCATTTAAGTATGCCTTAAAACAAAAGTGAATGTTCAGTTAATTGGCCAAGTTGTAATGTTCTAGTTGTCTTATTTTGATAGTTACTTCAAACAGACCTCTTGCAAATGGAAACAGTCTGTGGAGAACTTGTAAAATCAAAATGATCTATTGTTGGATTCTTTGACCATGATCAATGAGAACAAGTCCAGGATAGAATAATATAGTGGCTGCAATTCAAGAACCTGAGAAATACATGTCCACAAAAAATAATTGATTATTTGATAAATGTGTGATAAATAGATGACCATTGAAAGAAAACACGATATAAAGATGATCCATTGATTAACATGCATGATAGTGCCAGGCTTTTAGCCAGGATTTAAAAGGTGGGTGTCTAAAATTTTTATAAGGCCTGACTCTGTCCCCATAGGAGGGCCTGATGAGGAGCATGCAAGGTGTTTTTCTGCAGTTATGAGTGCAAATTAGGTATCTAAAGATTTCCAAATTTCCTGAAAAAAAACTCTGTACACTGAGTTATTCATATAAATTTTCTCTGAAAAGTGGCCGTCCATAGGAATGAGGAATCCTGGACTCCCACCTGGCTAAATGCCTGCATGATAGGGATCAACAGTCCATAACTAAAGAATGATATAAAAGTCATTATACCGCACAAGTGAATAGTGCTTTCCACGAGCGCTGATTGGTTAACTCGGAGGTGATTGGCAAAGTACTATTCACCTCCACTGCGGTGAATAATTGTTAATTAAATCGGGTTTCCAGTGGGCCACCAAAATCTTTGATGTATTAAAAGGGTTCTTAAATTAACAAGAAAACGATTGACTGTTAAAGCTTTTCTCCCCCAAAGTGGCCATAGGTAGTAATGACAGGATTACTTTGTAAAAAGTTCACAATAATTTGACCTTATTAAAGCTGGTTTCCTTCCCAAGGAGACAAAACAAAATATAAAGACTGCAGGAATGTTCACCGGTATGTCGGCAATAAGAACTGTGAAAGAAATAAAAATATTATTATTACCAAGTTCCAGTAGCTACTAGTGAAAGTCAGCTGTTCAGCTTATTAAATGGTAAATAAAAATATTTAAAAAAAAATGCCAGATTAGTGTACCTGTGTATCTCACAAACAGCTTATGTTAACCCGGAATCCGGAATACGCAACCGGAACCGGAATCTGGAATCCGGAATCTGGAGAACAAAATGGGAAAGACCAAAGAAAAAAATACGGTCTGAAAGGGGTGGTCCCTGAAAATAATTATACTTTTAAGTGTTGTAATGAGGGCTTCTGTAACGGGTTAAAATCTTGCCAGAATGCCCAAAATAACATTCTTGAGGTTCTGAAAATTTGAATTTTCCGAGGGGAGCATGCCCCCGGACCCCTACTTTGTTATGTACAAAACGTTATAAACTCAACCCAGCAGCAGTATTGGTTATAAATGCAGTCAACCCATACAAACGGCATCCACAATAAACAGTCAAGCCAATCCCCCCAGTCAGCTATTTGGGGGGATGTAGTTTGTCCATTATTATGACTGAAGAACTGATACATTATTTGGTCATAAGGCTTGATATATTTTAATTTCACTTGATTATTGTTTTTCTTTCTTTTTTTTTTGAGAAATTTCCAATGAAGAAGGGGGAAGCATTATATATAACAGTGACTATCGCCCCCTCCCCTCAAAAAAAAAAAATCGGGAAAGGAGCGTCTGTGATTTGCCATTGATAATCGTGTTCCAGACCACGTGACTTTTTCTGGAATGTTTGGAAAATGATCTGATTGGCTCTTCAATCAAAACGTGTTTTGATTGGCTTTAATTTTCCTGGGCGAGATTTCAAATCTACATTTGAATCATGTGGTACCGGAACGTAACACAACGAACAACTGTCAAGGGAAGTAAAACCTAAACATTGAGCTCAACAGACAAAACGCTCGATCACATGCAAGCTAGAAGCATAACCTTGACAACACAGAATGTCTCTCTAAAACCAACCTTTTAGCTTTCTCGAAGTAAAGCTACAACACTCTCTGGCGGAGTCAGACAAAGATAAATAAGTCATCCGTGATATGATCAATACAGCGCGGCGTCATAAATATTCTAAAATGCAAGTAATCAACATTTTTACAGAATATTTCAGACCTTGTCCTTCCAGAGTGAACACTTTGAGAGCTGAAAGCATGGGATGGGCTATTTACCGACTAGAGGTTGAGTTGAGTTTGAGTTGAGATTAAGATTGAGTTACCATTTTTACTAAAAAAAAAGTGTTTAATTTAAGGGGGAAGACTCTTAACTACAGATCTGGAGCAGTTGCTAAGGAATAGCTGAAGACTGCATTTTGAAGCAAGCGATTTTGAAGCTTTTTGTAACGCTAAATGGTGAATTTTGTTTGGGGTACACCTGCTTTAAAAAATATAAGATTGCGCGTGCGAAACTAATGCCAGTCCCAAACCGCGCGTTAGAATTTAAAATCCCTAAAACTCCACGGAAACAAGGTAAAGTTCCGATTTCTCTTACGAATCAGAGATAACATGACCGTCTTAACAATCTGACGTATGCTTTTACCGTTTACACGAAAAAAGGAAACGCTACTGATGAAAGTCTGTAAATATGAGTGTTTATTACGCCATAACTCTTATAATAATGCGAATTTCACAAAAACGATACGTCACATTACGCATGTGGGCGTTCTTTATCTATTGACACTCATTTTAATTTTAAAATCTATCCGCTGTTTGAGTTTTAGGGTTTATTCTGTTCTGGTCACATGACGCGTTAAATATGACCGTGACCTGAAACTCTTGGAGGAATATTCAATAGAACAAACTCGTGCAAAAAGCTTATCTGTATGATGTTTTGTTTCCAAAATATAGCAATTAGAAACCTGCCTTAGAAACAAATTGGTAGTTAAGAGTCACCCCCCTTATTGCGAATCACTTTTTACGACTAAATAAGTAGGTAATTTAACATTATAAGGCAGGAAAACTGATACTTTGTATTTTAGCGGAGCTCCTGCGCGCGAAGCGCGCCAGCGGAGCACCATGGGTAAGGATTTTTGGTAAACCCATGAGGCCTAGAAAATTTGGTGCGTACGCCCGTCCGCACGCCCGCGTCTACAGACTCGTGGGGAGGGGGAGGGGAGTCCCAAGGCAGCCCGACCGTGGGTGGGGGGAGGAGAATAGGCTGAGGGAGATGGGAGCAGATAAATGCCATTTCTACTAAACAGGGCTTACAACTTTGACATCCATGTTATGGTCAATTGACAGCTCTCAAAAGAAGATATTCGCTGACCAGTATCACGTGGTCGTATCGCGGGCAAACATGTGGAGCTCATCGAGGTCACTTGTTTTTGTGAAGTTGACCGCTGACCAGATGATGGTTTTCTAGTTAATCGCGGGCTCAAGTCCTAGTTTTTTTACAGTTTTTTGATCATCGCGTTAAAAGTTAATAACCGAGGAGCTCAGCTTTTATTCTTGGCTATATCCAGTTTTTTCTCATGTTAAAAAAAATGATCTGGACATTTCATTTCAACTTAAACGAAGTTATTGTATGAAAAGGCGGTAAACTCGTTTGCGCGTTGTTCACTGCTAAATGGAAAGACGGGAAGAAAGCGTGCTGGAGGACATAGATTTTCGTGAATATTTCTCGCTTTATTTACTTATCTACAGCATGGAAACTTATGCCAAGTGATTTAGGATAACTTCTTAACGGGAAGATCCGAAATAGTTGTTGACCTGAACATGATATATCTATGGTGGCCCATCAGTGCCATAGTATTTTATGCTGTATTTTAACATTTTTTCTCTTTGTAAGAGTACGCAAACTCCAAGCATACATTAGATATTTTTTGGAAACAAAGTCCAAAACCTCATCCCTCTTCAGTGCCTGCTTCACGTATCCTTCCAAGTCCCGCTTAAGCTCTTCATCACATTTCCACGTATCGTTTCTTATCCACGCCGCCATGTTGTTTAAGGCCAAGAGCCTGGTGACTACTCCTTCTCAATGCATCATGGGCTATGGCACTCCTAGGCCATGGCTGTTTTTTTTTTTTCGCTATGGCACTGCTGGGCCATGGCTGTTTTTTTTTTTTTTTTTTTTTTTTTTTGCTATGGCACTGCTAGGCCATGGCTGTTTTTTTTTTTTTTTTTTTTTTTTTTTGCTATGGCACTGCTAGGCCATGGCTGGTTTTTTTTTTTTTTTTTTTTTGTTAATGCTATAAAACAAAACAATAAAAAAAAAACAATAAAAAAAGTAAAAAATAAACCAAATATTGAAAAATAAAAAAGAAAAAATTATTAAAAAAAGAGAAAAAATGTTAAAATACAGCATAAAATACTATGGCACTGATGGGCCACCATATATATCAGAATACGAGTCAAAAACAGCGAGAGTTGAAGCCCTCAAATTATGTATATGTCCGTGGTGTGAGATCAATTTAATTAATTACCAACATTGGACGAAACTACCGTTTTCGTTGCTTGGTCTCCGATGTTATTTGGCTGGTTTGAAAGCTTTGCCCTGCAGAATTTACAAGCCTTCTCAAAATATGAGGTAACAATCGTAAATGTAAACATTTTGTTATGAGAATCTGTTTATACTTCATTTATGTGCGAATTCGATGTTGTGTCGGTTTTCAGATCTTCCCGTCAATTTATATAAGCTTAAATTTCGTTAAAACGGCTGCTTTAAAACCTCTTAGAATTAATCACTTTTTTACACTTTTGCCTATTAAAGGTTTCGTTTTAAATATTGTGGGTTTTTTTAGTTAGTGGAGTTAACTGTGAGATTCATCGTTGGATTTTGAAAAGAATATTCAATTATTGAGCTACACGGATCAAAAACATGATTTCGCGCGCTGCATCCCACAAACAAATCAAAGCAAAAAACGAGTAAACCTTCGGCAACGATACTTTACACCAACGATTAAACGATTTATTATCCAACAGCTCTATTTCACTCGCTTGCATTTTTGTCATTTTGGTGAGCGTGTTGAAATCTCCTACCCGTGATAAAATTTTAGATTCATAAACTAGTATTTACGCCTGTTTTTATATTGCGAGTTGCCTGTGGCTGGGTGAGTGAGTTCAGACTTTTCCCAACGTACATTTGCCTGTTAGAAACGAAGGGAATTCATTCACTTCTCTGCATAAAATTCTCTTGGGTATTTAGCAATGTGTACGATAAAACATGCAGCGTAGTAATCATGCAACCAAACCAAGATGGTACAAAATTACATTGTAAGCTTATTAGACAGCGACCACCACTTCGTAAATCACAATCTGTCACAATTCTTACACAAAAAACTGCTTAAAAATGACTTAACCCGGCTCCCAATGAATTTACTGAGTTAGTTTTTCCGCTGTGATTTTCTTTGTTGTGGCGTGAGTTCATTTTGTTTAGCCGCGAGTTCACTTTGTTCACGGGGGGTGACAACTCTAACAAACGCTGTTTGAGCAATACTAGGTCTTAACCTAAGTCGTCCCGGAAATTTGGAACATCGTCCCGAATTTTTGGGATACATTCCCGGAAAATTTTAGAATTCCCCGCATTGTCCCGGAATTATCGTGTGTTTCCCGGAAAAAATTGCCAAGTGTCCCGATTCCCGGAAAAATCTCCAGATTCCCGGAACAATTTTAGCTATGTCCCGAAACAGCGTTTGTTAGAGTTGTCACCCCCCGTTTGTTCAGTGCCTTGAGTTGATCTTTTTGCCTTGAGTTGAACTTTTTGCCTTGACTGTTTTGAAGTAAATCAAAACAAATTTCTTCGCCTTCATCAAGGTCCTTTATACATTGAATAGCCCTTAGAGTTATGAAAAGTCTTTACACTAAAATTTGATGTGTGCGCCTACGTGCGTACGTGCATGAGGAACCCAATAAAGTGCAGCGACATGTACCTATATTTTGGGAAACAGTGCAAACTCGAGCAAAAGAATAATAAATAGGAGCTCCGCTTTTTGGCCTGCCTAAATCTATATATTAGCGAATTGTGTTATCCTCATTCTGTGGGGAATTGTAGCTTAACACTACGAGCCAACCGCAAGCCCGAGTCAACCTCGACTCATGAGTCAACCTCGAGTCAAGCCAGAAATGTTTTTTTTTGTAGGAAAAGAAAATATAGAATTGTTACATGGTAACAGACAAAAATTTTTGCTTTTATGACATTGCCAGTTTGAATTTCATTTTCGCTTTTCATAGCAAGACGTCATTAATTCCCTTGTTTCATGACTTGTAACCCTCAGCCGGTAGCCTTTGTATCGTCTGCGAAGATTTGCCTGTTTAATAGGATCCCGTGTCCATTTCATAATATATATTTTTTTATACATTCATGATTTTTTCCTACAATATATATTCAAATATTTTTTCCTACCAAGAAAAACATTTTTGGCTTGACTCGGGCTCCGAGGTGGCTAAAACAGCGCACAATGAGGATAACATAATTCTCTAAAATACAAAAGTATCAGTTTTCCTGCCTTATAATGTTAAATTATCTACTTATTTGGTCGTAAAAAGTGATTGGCATCTTAATTTAAATGGAAAACGGTAACTCAATCTTAACTCAATTGTAACTCAAACTCAACTCAACCAGGCTAACTCGGCCATTATCTCCAGCTTTCCTGCTTTATAATGTTAAATTATCTACTTATTTGGTCGTAAAAAGTGATTCGCATCTTAAATTAAACACTTGGTAAAAGCAAATGAAAAACGGTAACTCAATCTTAACTCAACTCAAACTCAACTCAACCCCTACTCGGTCATTATCTTATCTGGGCAGTTTCCTCGCAACACACAATCTCTGCACTTATGTTGTTCATTACAAGGATTTCCGGTGTATGGCTTTGAGTTATGTTTTCAAATTTGTAGTAAGAAAAATTGGCGGCAAGCAGGAAACAGTCCACGTGTAAATTAAATCGCAGCGACGATCGACTAGACTGAACACGGCGCAAAGAAATGATCGCGTTCTCTTGCCAGTTACTGCGGCACGTTATCGTAATGATTACTAAAGATTAAAATGTTTTAAGTGTCACGCATGCGCGTAAACTAGTCAACATTGTTTCCATGGTGGCTAAACTGGGCAACCTATGTTTCGGAAGCAAAATTTGTGTCCGGGAAACAAAAATGTTTTTGAATTCAATCAGAAATATTTTTTGTTGCCGTGACGCAACATACGTTTCCCGCGTGGCTAAATTGAAACTGGGTAACATAATAATTGCGTCCGCAACAATGTTTCCTAGTTTAGCCAGGCCTTAAGTTTGGTTTTGACTTGCTAAAAATGCTGCTCTGCGAAATATTGATGACAATGTACTGAAACAAAAAAGGGTTTCAATGTTGTCCGCCCCGTTACAAAGCAAGACAAATGTGTTTTTTTTCAATGCTCTTTTATTCCATGTTATTATTGCCCTATTAATAAATTGTTTTCCCCGACATTGATCCCTGCTATACTGAGCTATCTCGGCTCTCCTTATTCCCTCAGGTTATTTTGTGTAAAAACCCTCAACTTGTACTGGGCATATGATTGACCTGTCGAGACAGAAGACAAAAAACACTTATTATTAGTGAAATTATGTAAATTTTCAATTACTAGCTTTCATATCAACTCCTGCAAAGAAACCATCAAAAACAGATTCAAAACAGTTCAAGGTGTTTATCATGTCTCCACCGTTAAATTCCCAATAGGATAAACAACAAGTTTCGCCTTTCTCAGTCACGGGAACAATAAGTCACCTACTTAATCTTGCTGGACCACCATATTCTCATAACCGAAATGGAAACAAACATTTTATTATATAAACTACAGTGTGTTATAGGGATTTTGGCCACTGAGAAATGTCGTATCAGAACACATGTGTTCTGATATCGTATCAAACACATGTGTCCTGATATGACCTTTGGAATATTCATCTTTTGAAAGAATTGGGCTAAATTTATATAATAAATAGATAATACATGGGAGTTTGGAGATATGAAATTGATCTTCTCGTGTTCAATCTTGATATCTCACTCGTTCGCTGCGCTCACTCGTGAGATATCGAGTTGAACACTCGAAGATAAATTTCAAATCTCCGCGCGCCCATGTATTATTCTCTATAAAATATCAAGCCATTTTCTTGGCTGATTGTAATACGCGTCACAGTATTTGGGTGAAGCAGGAAGACCAGGAATGGCAGATCATTTGAGTGTGCAAGTCGGCGGGCTCACTGTCATTATCTAGTTTGCCTGCACTGTTAATTTCTGCCTCGTTGCCGCTCAGCGTCAATGCGATGTATCATCAAATGCTTGTTATATACTTACTTACGAAAATAAAAGTCACACAAGTGGCCATTTACATGCCAAAATGGTGTTTGTGGAACTTCTTAATCAAGCTTCAGCAAACGAGCGCGACGAAAGCAGTCCCCAACCCAATCCGAAGATTTTAAAAAAAAGGAACGAGATAGAATAAAATTATTACCGGACTCGGCAAGCTAAAGTTCTACAATTTTGGACAATTCTGTTCCTTTTTTTCTGCAGTAGCATAAATTTAAGAAAATTAAATTAAGTTTGGAAAAACTTTTCAAAAGACATCTTAAATACATTGCCAATGGAAATTACTATTTGTGGCAAATAAAACAGAAATAATGTCAAATTTGCAGACGCTACATAGCAGACGTTTGTCACGTAGCCATATAAAGTTCTGCAAGTGTTAGAACTCCAGAATGAATTGTTCAAATGCATTCTTTCAATTTCCTTTTAAACTTGGCATAGTAACCACATTTTACACGCTCTTTTTGCTTGTGGTGTTTGTTCTTTTATTGGGCAATTTTTTAAAACATTATACTTATAGGGCAAAATATAAACAATAAAAGAATCTTAGAAAGAATCGCCAGACTTGTTAAGGGACAAACCTTAAGTCTCCAGCTATACCTAGCAGGATATCTTTTCGTTGCACTTCCTAGCCTTGGTCTTTATTCCTTTGCATTTCGTGCCTCCGTTAGCAGGGGCCGGGTTGTCACATTGGCGACTTCTGGTCCTTTTTCCTCCACGACACGACTTGTTGCAGGTACCCCACTTGGACCACATGGACCAACCACCGTTCACTGGAACTAGGTAAATCAATTATTCGATGGATCGATCAATCAATCAATCAATCAATCAGTCAGTCAATCGATGGATCGATCGATCAATCAATCGATTAATCAACCTTCGGCCAATCAGTCAGTCAGTCAGTCAGTCAGTCAACCAATCAAACTGTAGATCAATCAGTCAATAATAAACCACTCGTAAATTTTATACCATTGGTGTCGCGACCTAGCCTAAATTTCAGACGCCCTCCCCTGTTCGCACGCCCACGAGAAAAGACGTGTCAACAAAATAGCCGCTTTTGCCGTTGACGTCACTATCCAAAAACTAGGAGGCGATTTTTATTGGTTGATTTAAAATTATTGAGTTAATTTCAGCGTGGAGTGTTATTTGAGAACGCGAGCGCATGCAAAGAGTTCAGATTCCAAAAACAAATTTCATTAGTTATTTACTTCGAACCTATGGCTGTTTCAATTTACCTACGGATACAAAATCAGTTTGAAAAGCCCGTAGGTAGCATGTCCGCGGTCGAGTAGGATTATTCCTTTCTTGCTGCCTTTGTAACCATCTAAATGGTTTCCTTCAGATTTGAGCAAAGCAGTGCTGTGAAGAATATAGCATGCGGACGATTATAATCTCATGCATTTCATGACATTTTACTTTTAAAACAACTATGTACCCTGTAATCCTTTTTTCGGACATCATTAGCGGCTATTTGGTTCAGGCGGCAAAAGCGCGCAACCATAGGACATCGGCTAATTGAACTTATGGCCATGACGGCGACATTAGGAACATTGTCTGCATAACGCCTGACGAACAAACAATATGCTAGTATTTTCGATATATTATCTACTACAGAACTAACGTCAAAATCGATACCCTGTTTCAGAGCAAAACGTAGCCAGGAACTGCGTCGGTTTCCATGCACATGTGCGAAATGCTGCGTTTTTTTAATCGCACTTCGTAAGATATGAATAATAGCAGTAAAAGGAAACAATTGTTTTCAAGGATTATACCTAATAGCTGCAAGACCAGAGTGATCAAACCATTCCCTATTTCAGATCAAAATCGTCGCAATTATCTATGCACAATGTTAGACCAAATTGACTTGAAAATCACTTTCCGAACTAAAGTTTAAAAGTTCAAAGGCTATTATACAGCTATTTCAATTAACGTTGTCGGGTCAAAGATTAAAGCTAAAAGACAAGACCGTATGGCGTTCTGGGTATTCACTATAAATTTGCATATAAGCTTCATTAAATGTACAAATTTGTATTTCGCACGCGAAGAATTCACGAGTTTGTTTTTCCTCTCAGGAGGCCTTTCTGTAGCTTTACTTTTAGTGTCGCTTGGCTCTGAGTTTTAAAAATTCTTCTTAAATTCAGTGTGGTTAAAAGCACCTTGTTTCACATGTCTGAAAAGAAAGAAAACGGGCAAATCCGCGTTTGTCATGTCACTATATATTTTAGTATTCAGCACGTGCAGTTGCTCTCTTCCTCTACCCATACTGCCTTTCAGTCTTGTCTTTAAGCTTTGATCCCGACAACGTTATCTGAAATAGCTGTATGTTTCTTATTATTTCTATTCCAATTACCTGGCGTGGTTGGTTCTGTGGAAGGAGGTGTTGCTGGTGGTTCTGTTGACAAAATAACGGAAATTAATTAAAATACTGCACAGGCTGATGCATAACGCCGCTTTCCGTAGAATGTAGCTTTTACAGACAATAGGCGAAGAATGAAGATTGTTTCAAAAAGCAGCTCTTTATTTTGCTAATTCCCTTCCTACAGTCATTTTAACTCCTGTGGTTGGTTCTGTATTTGGGGGCGATGGGGAAAGTTAGGAAATAGACTTCATCTTTCGTGTTCTTATCACATAAAAAACGAGTGGAATTGATGTACGCATGCTTGGTTCATCTTTACATAATCTGCTTGCGACCAACACAGCTTGACCAGCTCGTGTTAGTTGTGCGTTTCTATCGTGGCACAGAAGAATTGCTTGTCACGTGTGTTTTCTATAAACCTAAATGTTACAATTGCTATTTGCTGTAATAACTTACGACAAGCTATATGGTGTAATTGTTAACTAAATAAATACAGACATCACTCGACCAAATTTGAAGCATTTTCTTGGATAACACAGCTCTTCGTTGCTTTAATTAGTTGCGAATAATCCAATTTATTGAACTGATTGTAGAAGAGCTGGGAACTCACGCTGATCGCCATACAACTCCACTCTAAGACAATTCCAGGTATGTCGGTTGGTTGGATGGAACCGAAAGTATCTTGCAGACACTGACAATGGTAACTTGTGTTGGTCAACTGTGATGCTGTCACCTTGCCTATGGAACTCCTTTCAATGAAAAAGAACGTAGTTATACGAAACATAAGTCCTTATATGATTATCCAGCAAGAATTGCAGCATAGAGATGTGGTTGACATTGATTTATGACGAAATCATTGCACCAGTTGGATATTTTGTTTTTAAGAAAAATATATATCGTGACCTGCAATAACAATAAACCAGTACAGAATTTTTTTTAAGCGTTGTAAAGTCTCACCACTTCCACGCCATTTGCATCCTTATAAGGTGTCCAAACATTTCCATCCGATGAGTAAGACAGCTTGAACTGTGTGACCCATTCATCGCCATTTATGTCTCCCTGGGTAGCAATAGCACACACTTGGGAAGTTGTGCCAAGATCGACCTGCAGCCAGTCGTCATTCCCGCTAGATTCTTTGGCACACCAGCCATCGCCTCTATCTCCGTTGAGGCGACCATAAGCAGGCAGGTAAGTATCGCTGAAGTGAGATGAAGCTGTCATGCCACTATCGGGAATTTTTCCTTGGTCAGAAATCCCAACAGGTTTCGTGAAGCAATCATCTGCTGGTTCTACAGGGAGACAGTAATTTTTTTACTTTTATAAGAACCATTTTTGGGTAATTGTTTTCAAAAAAATAACTCTTAGTCGGCGCGATGGACCGTGTAGTCAGTCATTCAGTCAGTGGAGTATGTTTGTATCTCACACCAATCAGGTTTGAGGTACTATCAGAACCAATGAAATGGCAGTTTATAAAGGGGAAGTAATCTGACACAGTTGTAAGCGAGCGATTTCATTCGAAGATTTTCGATTTGTAGGAGGCGGAATCGGTGAGTTGTGAATTAACCCCGGATTTGAGACACACGCCTGCTTACAACGCACACGCCGCCACTAAATTATTATTCAAGCGTTCCTTCAGGACGGGCTAGTTTCGCTGACCGTAGTAGAAATTGCATAAAGCATTTGCACAAAGCAGATTTGAAGAATAATGTTCTCATTGTGATGTTAATACTGTGTCATAAAAATGGCAAGGAATCTTCTTCAGAGTGTGTTGTGGCCTCTTGTTTTAAGAGTTTGTGACAAGGAAACTTCTTAAATTTAAGAGGCCGTCTCCCTTAAACCGTTCCACTCGATTTTGGACTCCAAAATAGTTTTCCTTCATATTCCTGTCACAGGTAGTCCTATCTATCCTTACTACTAAAATGCAGTTAAAATGATAAGAAAGTTTGTTTCTCTCCACTTTGGAGCATTTATTGATTACCAGTGTCAAGAAGTGATGAAACGGCCATTTTTCACGAGTTCTAACACAGGATATTAAACGTTCGTTAAAAATACTTCGCGCCGATAAAACCCCCAAAATTTGTACACATTCAGTCAATTTTTATCCGTTCTTACTGCTGGCATGTCATTTGGTTGCTTTCTTGTTCAAAATCGGAAGACAACTACAATATTTATAGAACACCTTCAGTAATTTATGCGAACATCGCGAAAATATGGTCCTAAATCTTGCCTTATTTTTCACTTGTGGCAAATAGATCAGGCCTAAATTGCCATTCTAGTTTTAGATTAAGACCTTGTCTGTTGAATTATGAAATAAAATCTGCGGCACAACGCGATATTGAGAAATAAGTTCGAACGAATTCTTGGCTATTTTCACGGATCAAGTATTGCGTGACACACTTCACATTCCAGTCCGAGTCTTGTTGCCTACACTTTGATGCTTTGTTGATGAATGTTTTTCGCCTAACGACAAGGGAAAACGCATTAAAGTTCTACAAATGGCAGCCTTTTTTTCCCTTGTTTCGGTTAGTTGAAACCAAATACGGCGTTTCGTTTCCTGACCATTAAATATTATAATGATAAGTCGATTCGTCAGGAGTACCCAACGACGGTTTCGAAGAAAATCCACCGTACAGTGTACTTAACATTATCTGAGTGTCGCTACGTCAATCTTGTTTAATATTTAACTTTCCTGGGTAAAAAATACCCGCTCTTCACTGCCAGCAAGCAGGATTTTGAAGTTATCGGATTCCCAGCCAGCGCTCGAATTTGAGGTCGTCAACGAGCCAGCAGGCTTTAAATTTGTCAACTAGCTAGCCAGCATAAAAACAGTTTGCCAAAAGTTTGCCAGCATGTTCGAGTATACGATTTTTTGCCAGTCAGCGAGAAATTTCAATATATACCATAGCAAGGTGCATTTCCTTAAAAACTATTTTTATAACAACGGATTTAGTATCATGGACACAAAAAGTACGTTTAAAAATGGTTTTATTTTTACATTTGACTGAAAAGTTTTTGTAACACTTGAAAGATTACACTTACCACTCAACAGTAAACAAAAGGAAAAGGTAAAATGTGCTTACAGTGTTCTGATTATCCATCAGGGATCCAAGCTGCACTCTGAAAATAAATCGTGAAATCCCTCCAAAAGAAGAGTGAAGTATAAACAACGTTCACACAGTAAACAGACGTAATCGAGATATTAATGACTAGTTGTACCTATCTGTAAGTGCCAACGAGCTAAACAAACATGTATGCTGATAAGAACAGGCAATGAAGACCAATCAATGGTTTCGATAGAAATTACAATTACTACAATTAAACTGTTTGAAAAGACCAAAATGTGGCAAATTGTATTTTAGGTGATTTTGAGGAGAAAGTGCTATTTCTTATAGGTACAAAGCACAAGTTTCTTGTGACTTTCGAAGCGTTAAAAATGTCACAAAATGTGAGCCATTTGCAGCAAAAGCAATCGATAGTTGCTCGTCAGGTGATCACCACAAAAGACTCACGACAGAAGCCGCAAGGATTCACAGCAAAGGCAATCGTTAGTTGTTCGTTACACTGAGGCGATCACCGCAAAAGACTCACGACAGAAGCCGCAAGGATTCGCAGCAAAAGCAATCGTCAGCTGTTCGTTACAGTGAGGCGATCACCGCAAAAGACTCACGACAGAAGCCGCAAGGATTCGCAGCAAAAGCAATCGTTAGTTGTTCGTTACAGCGAGGCGATCACCGCAAAAGACTCACGACAGAAGCCGCAAGGATTCGCAGCAAAAGCAATCGTTAGTTGTTCGTTACAGTGAGGCGCGATCACCGCAAAAAACTCACGACAGAAGCCGCAAGGATTCGCAGCAAAGGCAATCGTCAGTTGCTGGTCAGGTGATCACCACAAAAGACTCACGACAGAAGCCGCAAGGATTCACAGCAAAGGCAATCGTTAGTTGTTCGTTACACTGAGGCGATCACCGCAAAAGACTCACGACAGAAGCCGCAAGGATTCGCAGCAAAAGCAATCGTTAGTTGTTCGTTACAGCGAGGCGATCACCGCAAAAGACTCACGACAGAAGCCGCAAGGATTCGCAGCAAAAGCAATCATTAGTTGTTCGTTACAGTGAGGCGATCACCGCAAAAGACTCACGACAGAAGCCGCAAGGATTCGCAGCAAAAGCAATCGTTAGTTGTTCGTTACAGTGAGGCGCGATCACCGCAAAAGACTCACGACAGAAGCCGCAAGGATTCGCCTGAGCAAGAGCAATCGTTAGTTGTTCGTTACAGTGAGGCGATCACCGCAAAAGACTCACGACAGAAGCCGCAAGGATTCGCAGCAAAAGCAATCGTTGGTTTTTCGTTGCAGTGAGGCGCGATCACCGCAAACTGAAGACTCACGACAGAAGCCGCAAGGATTCGCAGCAAACGCAAAAGACTCACGACAGAAGTCGCAAGGATTCGCAGCAAAAGCAATCGTCAGTTGTTCGTTACAGTGAGGCGATCACCGCAAAAGACTCGCGACAGAAGCCGCAAGGATTCGCAGCAAGCTCACGTTTAGAGAAAGCGAAGAATTTAAAAATTATCTATTCATTCACATAAGCGTCACGCTTGCGTGAGTCGGAACGTGACCTTTCAGTTTACGCGGTAATTATAGGAAACACGAGAAACAACCGTTGAGAATTTGGGCGCTTTTATATAAGACATTGTATGGGGAACATAATATCGTTGATTTAGAACACTAAATTCTTCGAAATACGACTTTTTTTACGTCAGATGAATACAACACACTCACCTCTTGTGTCCGTTGTGTTTTTTTGGTTATTTTCGCTGTTTTGGGCTCCCTTCAAAAGCGCTCGCCGTAATAGCAAATTTATTGACAAATTCAATAAATAAAACATGCAGTGCCTTGAAACAAAAGGTACTGTGTTTTAAGTCTAGCTAAAGCATGATTCACTGTGCTGGTATCTGCTGTACCTTCGATTTATAACACTGGAGTAATCTGGTGACCAAAGTTGCTCGGGTAAGAAGACTTGTTTTGTCGGAAGTGACCGCCAGTTTAAGGGGCTAAAACTGGAACAGAAGGACCGAATTAAATTTTTACATCCATTCCGAAAATTCCACAGTGAATTTGAAAGAGTACTTACCAATAAAAGACTTGGGAAAGAACGTAGAACCAGAGAAAAAGGTAACCGGCCACCCGCTCAACTGACTCAAGGCGCGCAAGGTAGAAATTGATCTGAGCGGTTTGAATTGATCACTGTGTAACGTAACCTCTTCACAAACATAAACCAATTTGCTGATCTGTTTTCACTCCAAAAATGACAGCAGAACAAAAGAAAAAGACATTACCGATAAATACTTAACTCGATTACAGGAAACCTTTTATGCCACGCAACGCGAATAATTCCCAGAGAGCATTGCAACACCCACCAGCAAGAAAATTTAATTCTTCATTTCCCAGCAGAACCAGCCAGTTTTGCGTCGAGGAAAATTTCCCAGCAAGGGTTTTCTTTCCGTTTAATGTTCCCAGCCAGCTGAATTTGAGACTGACGAGCGGGTATTTTGAAGAGCGGCTCTGTTGGGTACTCCTGATTCGTGTCCTTCGTGATTATATTTACCACTCACCTTGTTGACCTTGTAGTTCCTGATGACATTATGAGAATTTACCGCTGAAACTTTCGTGGTTATCGTACACAAGCACAAGTATGGTACTCAGTGGCTACAATGATAATGATCCAGTAGGTCTGTCTTGAAAGGAGAGTCGATGACGAAAAGAGATTTGAATAAATCCTCCCGTATGTAATCATTCAATACTTGGGTTGCGTTACCGCCCGTGGTGGAGAGAGTGGGGGAGGTGGGGGAGGGGGGGGGGGGGGGGGGGACTGGGATTACACCATAAATTGCGAGTGCTGCAGTTCTAAGATTTTGCCGCTATTGTAGGATAAAGGACACGATAACGAGCGGAGAGCGGACATTAAAATACGGGCAGCACGATTTTGAGGTCTCTGAAGCTTTGATGACTTGCTCCATACACCAATACAACAGTCAAAGCGGGGCTGGACTAAACTATTATATTTTAAAATTTAATCATATATTAAGAAGTGCACGATTTTGTATTCGTTTAATTTAGGGATCAAACCAGGATTGCACTCCCAAAAGGTGCAAAGGGGATCCTTTTCTAAAGGACTGAGAACCTTACTTAACCGTATGCCGCGGCACATCAGGCTGTACAGGTCTACATAGCCCACAAAAACGAGAATGCCTCTGGGCGTTACCGTTTGCAGTGATAACGCAATTCACCATGCTTACCTAGAAGGCTAACTGACAAGTTTCGAACAGATACACGAAAGAGTACTGTGCAATTGTGATAGCGCTTGAGTTTCACTTCGTTGCGAACACCCTTGAGCGACATTGTAAATAGCTTTTTAGGGGCAAGGAGCTAAAATAACATATCGCTTGTGCAGTAGCAGTAGTGCGCACGATATTCGCCTACGGGGGCCATGTCGTGTCGCTTAGTTTGGATGATTGGGAAACTCGTGAAGATTTCTTATTCTTTACAGTTTTGCAGGTAGGCCCCTTGAGTCTGAAAAAAAAATTGTCAAGTTCGGTTTTCCAATGTTACCGACTTGTGGCTTGACAACACTGGCACTTAAAAAATGTGCAATTGTAGTCAGGTGATAACATAAGACCGTATTCCACGAGAACAACTATCCATCATCCTTCATAAACAAATGTGACTGATCGCTGTCTAAACCATTAACTGATTAACAAACTATTGGCCTCGCGGTACTTCTTTATGTTCAAGATGTTTCCGAAAAGATTTAAGACAACGACAGGTTAAAGTCGTCTACAAACCGTTTAAAACTGTTAACAGTTGATTTGATGTTCGGTCTCCTGTCACGTCCACGAAAACAACTAGATGTCAATCTTGTAAATTAGTAACGCAGGTTCACATCAGCCAACGGCTGCCAGATTTTTAACCTGCGAGACCATTTTTTTTTAGAAAAAAAAAATCATCAGATGGATTTTAATACCGTCAATAAGGCTGTATATGGGGCCAATTTTCACGAGCGTCTCTTTCTGGCAGCCTGGTTGTCCATTAAGGATCTGCACTCTAGGAACGACCACATAGCTCTTCCAGAGGTCTACAAATCAGTTGGCACGCACACGAGTCTCGAGAACAACATCGGCCTTAAATATCCAATACGTTTTTATGTTTATCACTCTGTGACTATTTCAAAAGGGGAAAACTAGTACTAAAGTCATGCTAAACCATTTTGAAATCTCCTGTCTCGCCAAATGTCGAAAAGCAGAGTTGGTTCGTTTTGTTTAAGAAGAGTACCAGTGTTGGTTTCTTTGCGGTTTGACACTGAATGGTTCTTTTATGTTACTTTCATAGACGTTTCGGCTAATGATACCCTGTTAGGGGGGAGGGGGGGGGGGTTCAGTTATCCCTTATCCCTGTAACTCTGGGCACAGTTATCCCTTATCCCTGAAAGTATCGACAGTGTTATCCCTTAAAGTGTCTCTGTTGGAGTTTTTCCCACAAACAAAGTGATAAAGTGAAGCCTAGCATAAATTTCCCAACGAATGCAATATACATATCGTCCTTTCCTTGTCTTCCTTTGAGAATAACTGTTCTCATGCTTCGGGAGTCTAATGCTACTGCCGGGATAGTGACTGTCTTTAATGCTTATCTTAACGCTTCCTTTTTCTTAGATGTATTGTGCTTAAATTAGCTTCGTAGTATGCCAGTGCAGCCCACATTGTAGGACATTCAAAACCGCTCTTTAGATAATAATAAACAAGTTCAGGCACCGATCTCCGCGTCGTTTAGGGTTACATTATATACATCGGTTATAAATTGTAATTGCTTCCATCACAGAGTCAATGGATTCTGCTTAAAAAAGCATTTAGCGTTCGACATAAAAGTAGTGCTCTTTTCCTTTGGTTATCCTCTATCTTGTCTGTATAATTTTGAATAGAATAAGACATACCAATTCAAACATAATTAATGCAAAAAAGAAAACCGAATATGCTGCGCTGAAGGAAACAACAGCTGTGGCTTCCTTAGATGACGAGAGAGGTTCGGAATCAGTAAGCATTGCAACCTAAACATTCTTGACGTTCACAGAGATGGCACAATGATAATAATGATGATGTAAACTATATTCAGTGTATCAGCTTAAAGTTCAGATCAATTGGTTCTTGGGTTTTGTAGCAGGGTAGAATGGCTATTTTGGTTTTAGTGTTAATCTAAGATAGTAAAAGATACAATTTGAGCTGTTTTTGTTCATGACTGAGCGTTTCCCTGATCTAGCTGCAATTAGCTGCAATTAGTCTCTCTAACTCACTCTAAATGAAAGGAAAAAAGGAAATATCGGAAAGCATGGTTATAACAAAAACTCTACAAGGCCGTTTTCTTGTAATTTTTTTTATTTCTCAACCCTTCATTTAATTTGTCCCGAAATGACCAAAATGGTCAGCTCAATTAAACAATAGGTGACAAAATTCAATCCTTGACATCCGAGTGGTGCGAAAACGAACATTTTTGAAAACGGTCCATAGACATTAACCGCCACTACCCAAAAAGATCTTGAATTTATAAATTTCGCGAGGGTTCATTTCTTGAAGTTATAAAGCAGATAAACACCATCAAAGCTAAAAGTCTAACTCGACGCAATGTCTGATCTCCCAATATTCATTATTCGACCGGGCAGAAGTCAAAGACATGCTCAACGCCAATGGTCCTGGTGACATTGATAGTTTATTGATATTATGAGATATGGATCCTAATCAGCCAATTCTAAAAATTATGAAGCCAAACGAAACTTATTCGCATCGAAACTTACCTATTAGCTGAGGTTCGTCCTGTAGAAGGGGTAAAGCCATTCTGAATTGGTCAGATCGTGCCGGTGTCGATGGAAAATATCCTGCCACATGGAAATTCTGGTTCCGCCATAAGCCGCTTTTTGCCGAAACCGCACGATTTCAGGTAACGAAGAAACAAAAATATCCTTCTCTTCTATTTTTGTTGACAAATGGCCATTTCAATGTTGGTTTCTCATCGCCTTGTATGTAAATACATGCCGTAACTTCATGCATGCAGCATGGTGTAACCCCAGTACCCCCTCCACCCACCTCCCCCACTCTCTCCACCACGGGCGGTAACGCAACCCGAGTATTGAATGATTGCATACAGGAGGATGTATTCAAATGTCTTTTCGTCATCGACTCTCCTTTCAAGATAGACTTACTGGATACTCTTTCGTGTATCTGTCCGAAACTTGTAAGTTAGCCTTCTAGGTAAGCATGGTGGATTGCGTTATCACTGCAAACGGTAACGCCCAGAGGCATTCTCGTTTTTGTGGGCTATGTAGACCTGTACAGCCTGATGTGCCGCGGCATACGGTTAAGTAAGGTTCTCAGTCCTTTAGATGAGGATCCCCTTTGCTCCTTTTGGGAGTGAGTGCAATCCTGGTTTGATCCTTAAATTAAACGAATACAAAATCGTGCACTTCTTAATATATGATTTAAAATATAATAGCCTAGTCCAGCCCCGCTATGACTGTTGTATTGGTGTATGGAGCAAGTCATCAAAGCTTCAGAGACCTCAAAATCGTGCTGCCCGTATTTTAATGTCCGCTCTCCGCTCGTTATCGTGTCCTTTATCCTACAATAGCGGCAAAATCTTAGAACTGCAGCACTCGCAATTTATGGTGTTATCCCAGTTTCCCCCCCCCCCCCCCCCCTCCCCCACCTCCCCCACTCTCTCCACCACGGGCGGTAACGCAACCCGAGTATTGAATGATTACATACAGGAGGATTTATTCAAATCTCTTTTCTTCATCGACTCTCCTTTCAAGACAGACCTACTGGATCATTATAATTGTAGCCACTGAGTACCATACTTGTGCTTGTGTACGATAACCACGAAAGTTTCAGCGGTAAATTCTCATAATGTCATCAGGAACTACAAGGTCAACAAGGTGAGTGGTAAATATAATCATGAAGGACACGAATCGACTTTCATTATTTAATGGTCAGGAAACGAAACACCGTATTTGGCTTCAACTTACCGAAACAAGGAAAAACAAGCTGCCATTTGTAGAATGTCAATGCGTTTTCCCTTGTCGTTAGGCGGAAAATATTCATCAACAAAGCATCAAAGTGTCAGGCAACAAGACTCGGACTGGAATGTGAAGTGTGTCACGCAATACTTAACCCGTGAAAATAGCCAAGAATTCGTTCGAACTTATTTCTCAATATCGCGTTGTGCCGCAGATTTTATTTCATAATTCAACAGACAAGGTCTTAATCTAAAACTAGAATGGCAATATAGGCCTGGTCTATTTGCCACAAGTGAAAAATAAGGCAAGATTTAGGACCATATTTTCGCGATGTTCGCATAAATTACTGAAGGTGTTCTAGAAATATTGTAGTTTTCTTCCGATTTTTAACAAGAAAGTAACCAAATGACATGTCAGCAGTAAGAACTGATAAACATTGACTGGATTTGTACAAATTTTGGGGATTTTATCGGCGCGAAGTATTTTTAACGAACGTTTAATATCCTGTGTTAGAACTCGTGAAAAATGGCCGTTTCATCACTTCTTGACACTGGTAATCGGTAAATACTCCAAAGAGGGGAGAAACAAACTTTCTGATCATTTTAACTGCATTTTAGTAGTAAGGATAGATAGTACTACCTGTGACAGAAATATGAAGGAAAACTATTTTGGAGTCCAAAATCGAGTGGAACGGTTTAAGGGAGACGGCCTCTTAATACTGCTTGAGACTCCGTGTCGCCAACTGAAAACCGCAATTAATTTAATTAGTTTCTTTAGCGTCTTGCTCCGCGGATTAGCTGACTCTCGGGCAAGTAGCGTTTATGTATAATTAACCGGTATGGGTATTGACTTTTAAATGGTTTTGCTTTTAAAATTAACTACGATCGATAGCGGCAACAGGCTAGAATAAGAGCATGTCATTCCGTGACAGTTTGATAACTTAAATTAATTAGCTCTTGTTCCTGTTTGTTGAATGAAAATTGACATTTACGACAGGAAACAAATACTTTAGGTGTACTACACTTTCCTAAAAATATAGTTTTTGATTTGATTTGTTTATTACTTCGTTTTATTAGTACTTTTCGATTACTCAATGGAGACATGGTGTTTTCAAGAAAAACAAAAGTTTCATGTTACAAAAGTGAGATAAACAAAAGTGTCATGTTACATGCGTTTTAAAAAAACGAAGGTATCGTTTTACAGTGTTTGACAAAAACACAAAAGTATCCTGTAACAAACAAAAGTATCGCGTTACGGTTGTAAAAAAGCTAGCAACAAAATAAGCGCTAACAGAATAAGCCATTTCGTGACATTTTGACAATTAAATTAGTTCTTGTTTTTTCTAAATGATAAAAAATTAGTATAGAACGAAACAGTTTTGACGTAACAAATTGCACGTAAAAATTATTTTGTCTGCAACATTTTTTTTTTCAAAAAAATGCCTCTTAGTCGTAGCAAGGGGCTATGTAGGTAGTGATGCACCATGCACAAATAGCTCAACCATCCCAACAGGACTAACACCCAGTCTTACCCCAAGCAACCCAATCAATTGAAAAAATAACTCCAGCACGCTTAGCGTGCCTATGTTTATAAGGAGGTTGATGAGGCTGACATTCTCCGAGAACCTAAGAAAAAGCTTGGGCTAAAATAAGAACATCCTCAGGCTCAGCTAAATTTTACGCGTTTTTAGAAAAAAAAATAGTGTAGTCGCGGTCAGTAAATTGTAAGGAACTGAAAATAATTTCCCAGCGTTGCCCTAACTCGATTTAAAGAACCTTTAACCGTCAATAAAGCTCTCATTTGATTGTGGTTTACGTCTCGATTTGTCAGTAAGAGATTGCAGTATAGTCGTCAGGTATTTGGAAAGTTGGTACATAGGAGACCCAAATTAAGAATGGGACAGTGGGTCGCTTGTATACAACGTTTGTGCAGTTTCGGTAGTCCGTAAATTTTCCGTGGCTGTGGTAGTGAGCACCTTAGCCGCTAGTAGCGTTAAGTGTCGAAAGCGCCAGTCTTTTTTAAAGTAAGTTATTTTGTCTCTTTCAGCCTATGTAGTTTGTCAACTTTCCACTTGACTTTGAAGATGATCTCCGCACAGGTTGTCGAAACGTCAGGCATCAGCACCAGCCCTTTTCAGAACTACTCTGACCCGGATGATCACACTATATGAACTATAGATACTCCTGGGATCGAACCATTAAATGAAAATATATGTTGCTAATTAGTTCTATTCCAATTACCTGGCGTGGTCGGTTCTGTGGAAGGAGGCGTTGCTGGTGGTTCTGTTGACAAAATAATGGAGGTTAATTAGGCAAGCCAGCGATTATGGATGGCTTACTACGCATGATAAAGCTTTACGCCGCTTTCCGTTGAATGAAACGACTACACTGGACGAGGAATGAAGAACCTTTCAAAAAAACAGCTCTTTATTTTGCTAATTGCCTGTTTACAGGCATTTTAACTCCTGTGGTTGGTTGTGTAGTTGGAGGCGATGATAAAAGTTAAGAAATAGAGTACATATATTGCGTGTTCCAGTCACATAAAAAACGAGTGGAATTGATGTACGCATGCTTGGTTCATTTTTACATAATCTGCTTGACCAACACAGCTTGACAAGCTTGACCAGCTCGTGTTAGTTATGCGTTTCTATCATGGCACAGAAGAATTGCTTCTCATGTGTGTTTTCTATAAACCTACGTTTTACAATTGTTATTTGCTGTAATAACTTACGAAAAGCTATATGTTGTAATCGTTAACTAAATAAATGCTGATACCACTCGACAAAATTTGAAGCATTTTCTTGGATGACACAGCCCTACGTTGCTTTAATTAGTTGCGAATAATCCAATTTATTGAACTGATTGTAGAAGAGCTGGGAACTCACGCTGATCGCCATACAACTCCACTCTAAGACAGTTCCAGGTATGTCGGTTGGTTGGATGGAACCGAAAGTATCTTGCAGACACTGACAATGGTAACTTGTGTTGGTCAACTGTGATGCTGTCACCTTGCCTATGGAATTCCTTTCAATGAAAAAGAACGTCCTTATATGATTATCTAGCAAGAATTGCAGCATACAGATGTGGTTAACATCTATTTATGACACGTAATCATTGCACCACTTGGATTTTTTGTTTTTAACAAAAAAATATATCGTGACCTGCAATAACAATAAACCAGTACAGAAGTGTTTTTAAGCGTTGTAACGTCTCACCACTTCCACTCCATTTGCATCCTTATAAGGTGTCCAAACATGTCCATCCGATGAGTAAGACAGCTTGAACTGTGTGACCCATTCATCGCCATTTATGTCTCCCTGGGTAGCAATAGCACACACTTGGGAAGTTGTGCCAAGATCGACCTGCAGCCAGTCGTCATTCCCGCTAGATTCTTTGGCACACCAGCCATCGCCTCTATCTCCGTTGAGGCGACCATAAGCAGGCAGGTAAGTATCGCTAAAGTGAGATGAAGCTGTCATGCCACTATCGGGAATTTTTCCTTGGTCAGAAATCCCAACAGGTTTCGTGAAGCAATCATCTGCTGGTTCTACAGGGAGACAGTAATTTTTTTTACTTTTATAAGAACCATTTTCATTAGGAGGTTGATGAGGCTGACATTTTCCGAGAACCTAAGAAAAAGCTTGGGCTAAAATAAGAACATCCTCAGGCTCAGCTAAATTTTACGCGTTTGTAGAAAAAAAAATAGTGTAGTCGCGGTCAGTAAATTGTAAGGAACTGAAAATAATTTCCCAGCGTTGCCCTAACTCGATTTAAAGAACCTTTAACCGTCAATAAAGGACCTCATAAACATACTCTTTATTTTGCTAATTGCCTGTTTACAGGCATTTTAACTCCTGTGGTTGGTTGGTTGTGTAGTTGGAGGCGATGGTAAAAGTTTTAGAAATAGAGTACATATATTTCGTGTTCCTGTCATATAAAAAACGAGTGGAATTGATGTACGCATGCTTGGTTCATCTTTACATATAATCTGCTTGACCAACACAACTTGACCAGCTTGACCAGCTCGTGTTAGTTATGCGTTTCTATCATGGCACAGAAGAATTGCTTCTCATGTGTGTTTTCTATAAACCTAAGTGTTACAATTGTTATTTGTTGTAATAACTTACGACAAGCTATATGGTGTAATTGTTAACTAAATAAATGCTGACATCACTCGACAAAATTTGAAGCATTTTCTTGGATTACACAGCCCTACGTTGCTTTAATTAGTTGCGAATAATCCAATTTATTGAACTATTGTAGAAGAGCTGGGAACTCACGCTGATCGCCATACAACTCCACTCTAAGACAGTTCCAGGTATGTCGGTTGGTTGGATGGAACCGAAAGTATCTTGCAGACACTGACAATGGTAACTTGTGTTGGTCAACTGTGATGCTGTCACCTTGCCTATGGAATTCCTTTCAATGAAAAAGAACGTCCTTATATGATTATCTAGCAAGAATTGCAGCATACAGATGTGGTTAACATCTATTTATGACACGTAATCATTGCACCACTTGGATTTTTTGTTTTTAACAAAAAAATATATCGTGACCTGCAATAACAATAAACCAGTACAGAAGTGTTTTTAAGCGTTGTAACGTCTCACCACTTCCACTCCATTTGCATCCTTATAAGGTGTCCAAAGATTTCCATCCGATGAGTAAGACAGCTTGAACTGTGTGACCCATTCATCGCCATTTATGTCTCCCTGGGTAGCAATAGCACACACTTGGGAAGTTGTGCCAAGATCGACCTGCAGCCAGTCGTCATTCCCGCTAGATTCTTTGGCACACCAGCCATCGCCTCTATCTCCGTTGAGGCGACCATAAGCAGGCAGGTAAGTATCGCTAAAGTGAGATGAAGCTGTCATGCCACTATCGGGAATTTTTCCTTGGTCAGAAATCCCAATAGGTTTCGTGAAGCAGTCATCAGCTAGCCCTGCAAATAGTAAAACTTAATATCAATTTCAACTTAAAATGGTAAAAATGATTTTGTGTGTACTGGTGGCTGCAGTTGTATTCGTGATTTAGATGTGAGAATAACATTGTTTGTGATTGTGGTGGTAACGTATGCTGCTGCAAACTCTTTTAAGATGGATTAGGATTGTCTTTAGCCTTCACAATTCGTATGATGTTCAACCTTATTATAGTAGATTCCTAAGATTTCTTTCCGCCTTTATAAATTTCGTCTTTAACAAGTCATGAAATAACATACCTCTAACTATGTCAGGAAGGCTATAATACGAGTTGGCACAAACAGACAGCAGTTTTTAAGAGTTCTTACTTCTTTATTGTTGGTATCTATGGTTATGAAGGGTCCGGAAATAGGGATTATAAACAATCTTTCTTTATGCTTTGTACGAGTTGGAGAAAAATGGTGCTTTTAATAATTTCTACGTACCTTGTTGAAGACCAAGAAGGAGTAACACTGAGGCAATCATTGTTCTCATGTTGGGACCTGTGAAAACTTTGGGCGACAAAATAGAGACAAACGACAATTTCAGAATTTTATTGCAAAGTACAAGTGCACCCGCAATAACTATGGAGTCACCTTAAGGCGAGTATTCTGCCGTTGGAACAGGACATCATCAAGCAGAATTTGAGCAGAATAACAATAGCAAGATGGGGGAAATTGGGGATTGCGGTATTGGCCAATTTTTCATGCGGTATTTCGGTAATTTTAATCTTGAATAGTGGTATTCTCCAAACCTGCGGGATACATTTTCTTTGCGTTTTGGTCGACGATAGTCGGTATAAATTAAACGTATTCTTCACTTTTTCCGACAATTTTTAGCCGTTTCGAAAACAACCTGAAACAGCCTTATTTTGTCACACATTTTAATCTACAATTTGACTGTTTTAACAACCAGTGTCATGGTGTCAGTTTCAACCAGCCGTGTCGTTTTTGCCTCTATTTTTGCCCTCGCTGCAACTAATCCGCCAGCTATACAGGCTTACTATGAAACTTCGGTATTTTCTGATTTGTTGCGGTTAATTGCGACATTTACCGAAAGTTTTTTAATGTGGTGTTCAGCAACCCCCTCTAATAACACTAATGATATGCATAACAATTGTAAGAAGCTAAATATATAATAAATGGAAAAAACTTTGTGATTAATGTGATTATTAGCTACAAAACGCATTTACACTACCAACATCAGTGATAAAATAATATTGTTCAATGAATATCTAAATAGTACTAGATGTTAGGCCAAGGCGCGCTTCCATATATTTTCGAGTACCGAGCAGAATTTCCAGTACAGTCTTTCTTTTATAAGAATATTAATTTCTGGTCCAGCCTGAATATTCTTGTGAAATAGAATATTCAAGGCTCAATTCAGACGTCGTGCTTTTGCCGTGCCGAGCTAAATTTAGGAATTACGTTCGACAAAAGCACGACCGAAAAAAATTAAGTTCGGCAAAGCAGTTAAGTACGACAAGCTCTGGCAAGGCAGCGATTCAAACGTCGCCCTTCTCCCGCGCCAAACAAAATTCATAAATTATATTAAAGTAATTTGACGGGATTGCCTTTCCGCGGGTAGTTGCTTCAGTAAATCCGTAATTTGGCACGACTCTGGCACGATATCGATGTCTGAATCAGAGTCATGTTTCTGCTATAGTCGAACCTAATTACTAAATAAGTTCGGCACGGCAGTAGCACAACGTCTAGCTACGTCTGAACTGGGCCTTTGATTATAGCGTTTGACATCTCCGTTTTAGAATGTATTGGGATACAATTAAAAGTGTTTGATGTCTAGATCTGTATCCTGTTACATTGTGCACGTGCTCCGTCGCTTTTCGTTGCAGCCAGCAAGATCAAGAAGCCGCGTCAGACGACCCTTGGCCGTTTTCGCTCATCGAACTGTCATTAGCATCGAATATTTGGGCTAATACAGGTTGATCGTTTTATCGGCTAGTTTTGCCGTGAGAGAAAGGAAGAATTTTATACGGCTTTGTTTATAAAAGCATATAATTATATTGCATTTTACAATGTTTCAACACACAAAATTATATTCTTTTCAAAATCTTAGCCTCGGGTCTATTATTAAATATTCTTAACATTTCGCAAATTCATCCTCGATATTCTTATCAAATATATTCCTATAAAAAAAAGAGTGTAGAATTGGCGGTTTTTAGGAGCATTGCCGGAAGGTAGAATAAACCATTTTAGGAGCAGATTTTATCCAAGTCAGTGACTGGCTTCAGTTAAAGCATTCCTACACGATAATATCGTTGCATTGACTACCAAATACCTGGTAGATATCTCGCAACAGGAGAGTTGTTATTCCATTCCCTCGTTCGTTTTATATATTTTACTTGGCGGACAAACTTATTTTGTTATAGGCATATTGTAACTGCATGCAGACTTAACGCGGCGGATGATCGAGTGGCTGGACTAGTCAGATCTAACCCCTTTGGCACGCCTTCGTGTGTTCTTTCCAGAACCTGTCTAATGTGGTATTAGCCTTTAGGCAAAACATAAAATTCACGATAAGTTAACTTTTTGCAAATACTGGAATGTCTTCTCTTGTTCAAATTTGTTAACAAAATCCGATCATGAGAGGCAATAAATGGCTAACCTCAATTTGATGTGTTAAATTAAACAAGGTTTAGTCTTCGTTTATAATCATTTAAAAAACATTGTCGCACTAGGTTTACGAGAACGCTGACTGCAATAATTCGTGCAGACGTAGGCCGTTGTTTACCCTCTTTTTCGAAGAAATGCTGTCGAACCTCCATTTAACTCATATTTAGGCAACGATGTCTACATTTTTAAAAACTAGTTTCCGGAATTTTAAATATTCAGGCCATTCAACATTAACTGCATTGTGTTGTAGCACTGAAGACAAACTATGTCTAAAATCGTAAAAGCGGTCAGAAACAAATCAGAAGGAATTTGTACCTTTCTCTTGTAATAGCAGCGACAGATGGTCTGTCTTAGGTAGCCCGTCGATTATTAGAAGAAACAACGCCTTTCCTTGCTTCAGGTCAGGCAAGTTGTAAGTGTGAGCGATCACGTTGCTGGCGGTATTTTCTCATCTCCGACAGCGATCAGTGTCAATATTTAGTACAAAATATGTCCTCCGAATAAGTTTTCCATAGCAAATGGAAGCATCGCAAAAAAATTTAATAATAAAGGCCATCGAGCCCTGCAGGAGAAAATCCATCTAATAAAATGTTACACATCAGGAGATGTGCGGCTTACGACCGCAATGCATGCTTGTAGTTGTACAGTTTGAACTCAATTAGTCCTGTCAACCATGGTCTGAAAATGTTTTTAAGGACAACACGGAAAGTTACTTGTTTTACAATGGTGTAACTCTGCGAATACATTAAAGCCTCATAATGTATTTTAACTAAGCTGATGATCTGCTTGCTGTCCACTGCGATTAAAACAAATTTTCGAAAACCTTTGGAACTTTTGGAACGCAATCTAGTGAATCCTTCCAATTATATTTTGTGGTGTACGCGTTGTTGCGAGTTAAGTCGGTTGCGAGGAATCCAAGTTTTGAAATAGTGTACAGGACAAGTGCGACTTGTAATGTTGCGTGTTTTCAGCTGTGTGAGTTTAAAAGCAAGAGACAACTGACATTCCAGCTTTCCAGTGAATTGATACACAGAGTGCTCGTTTTGTCGGGAGAATAACTTTTCTTAAACCAGGTACTTTTGCTATAACCTCATTCGGTCAAAACAATCGAAAAAGTTTAGTATAATTCACTAGTTTTTGACTCTCCGCTGATATGGCAAATGTTATGATCAAAAATCTCTGTAAACACAAGAACTCGGCGTTCTAAAAGGCATTTTGAGCTATTTATCATGAACTATATGTATATTTTTTCCAAATCCGCGAGTCATACGTTCTGAATATATGAACCATTCTTCTCCAATAGGACAACGTTTTCTTGGTAACAGACTCAAAATATTGACAGAATATTAGGCCTTCTAGCAACCTGACAAGAAGAGCACGCGATGGGAGACTTGTTTAGCAATCGTTTATCAGATGTCTGGCTCTACGAAATCTTTGAGTACAAACCCCTTACCACATCGATCATGAGTTTTTTAACCAGACCCCTTTTCTCGCAAACCAAACAAAATCTTAATTTATTACAACTATTATGAAGCTTAACCAAGAGACAGACACGCGAATTCAAATGGGATATACAATAAAGAGATACCAAATGCGTGACTATTACCATTGTCTTCGACAAACATTTAGATCTTTAATTTTTGTTAACACTTTACATCTGCGACGGAAGGCGCTTCTCCTTAAATACAAATTTGCAGTTAAACTAGAATGTCGACCAAAATTATGGAAAAGAGAAGATCAGTGGCAATTGAGAGGAAGGTAATCTAGTGAATTCTTCCAATTATATTTTGTGGTGTACGCGTTGTTGCAAGTTAAGTCGGTTGCAAGGAATCCAAGTTTTTGAAAAAGTGTACAGGACAAGTGTGACTTGTAATGTTGCATGTTTTAGCTGTGTGAGTTTAAAAGCAAGAGACAACTGACATTCCAGCTTTCCAGTGAATTGATACACAGAGTGCTCGTTTTGTCGGGAGAATAACTTTTCTTGAACCAGGTACTTTTGTTATAACCTCAGTCGGTCAAAACAATCGAAAAGGTTTAATATAATTCACGAGTTGTAGGCTCTCCGCTGATATGGCAAATGTTATGTCTTGTTCAACCGTGTTAAGTGATCATGATGGTTTAACTAAATTTGATGTGTTAACTGAAACAAGGCTCACCTTTCGCTAAGATATTATCATTTGGTAATTTGGAAATAATGTCATCATCATGCTTAGTACTCGGCCGCGGTTCAGAAGAGCGCGGTCTGCAACTGTCGTTCAGAAAAAGACCGCTGTTTAATTTATCCTTATTTTGAAAGAAATGTAGGCTACGGATGTATTTTTAAAAACTACTTTTACTCAGGAATTTCTCTAAATATTCAGTCTATTCAACGACAGTCAGAAACAAGTCAGAAGGAATTTGTACCTTTCTCTTGTGATAGCAGTCGCAGAGGGTCTGTATTAGGTAGCCCGTCGATTATTATAGAAGGAACAACGCCTTTCTGTGCCTCAGCTTAGGCAAGTTGTGTGAGCGATCACGTTGCAGGCGGTATTTTCTCATCTCCGACAGCGAACAGTGTCAATATTTTGTACAAAAAATGTCCCCCAAGTCGAATGAAAGCACCATTAGAAAAATTAATAATTTAAACGCAATCGAACTCTGCAGGGGCGAATTGCACATATCATAATAAAATGTTTTCCTGGGGTGATGTGCGATTTACGACCGCAATGCATGCTGGTAACTGTATAGTGTGAACTCATTAAGTCCTGTCAGCCATGGTGTGAAAATGTCTTGAAGGACAACACGGAGAATAACTTTTCTCACAATTGTGTAACCCTGTGAATGCCTTACACGCCTCGTCATGTATTTTTACTAAGTTGATGATTTTTTTGCTGTCTACTGCCATTGGAAAAATCATTTTAAAACTTTTAGAACTTTGAGGAAATACATTTATAATTGTCTTCAGTATTTATCACGCTGTAATGAAATGTATGAGGACCATTACGTTTTCTTCACCCATGGCTTGCTCTAGGACTTAAGTCACATATTATCTTCATCCTTGTAATTTATTTATTTCAATGATCACAGATTGAACCGATCTGGCAGATTGTGATGTTTCCATTGCGCCCTTTTCCCATTAGAAATCTTCTCCCAACCCAATTGGCAGCCTGACAAGAAGAACACGCAATGGGAATAGAAATCTGGCTCTGCAAAATCTTTGAATACCAATTTCTAACCCCATTGAACTCTTTTCTCGCAAACCAAACAAATTCATAAACTTTAAACTATAAGTTATTACAACTATTTTAAAGTTTAACCGAACGCAACTATATTCTAGTTAAGACAGGTGAAATGGGATATGCAAAGAGCTGAAATTCCAAATGTATGATTATTAACATTTTCTTCGACAAAACGGTCTGCACTTAACATCTGAGACGGAAGGCGCTTTTCTTTAAATACAAATTTGGAGTTAAACGAAAATGTATATGAGACCTAGCGACGGAAATCAGGGAAAAGACATCAGTGGCATTTACGGGGAACATAAGCTAGTGAATTCCTTCAATTTTATTTTGCGGCGCACGCGATGTTCTGAGTGAAGTAGGAATCCAAGTTTTTGAAATAGGATGAATGCGAGTAAATGAAAAGATAGAACAGGACAAGTGCGACCTTTAATGTTGCGTTTGGTCAGCGATATGTTTTAAAAGCAACAGACAACTGACATTCCAGCTAGGCCAGTGTATTGATACATTGAAATTTAAAGTGCTCGTTCTGTTGGAAGAATAACTTTCTTTAAACCAGATACTTTTATTATAATCTTGGGTGGTCAAAACAATCAAAAGATTATACGAGTTGTTGACTCTCTGCTGATACGGCAAATGTTATGTCTTGTTCATGATCATGTTAATAAAAACTGATCTTGAGAGATAGCTAATGGATATTATCATAATTGTGAAATACTGTCATTATTTTGCGCGGTACTCTGCCGCGGTTTATGAGAGCGCGGACTGCAATTGTCGTACTGAAATAGGCTGCTGTTCAATTTTCCTCGTTTTGGAAGCAATGCTGTAGAATCTCCATTAAACTCGTATGTGGGCGATGATGTATTTTTAAAAACTAATTGCAGGAATTTCTCTAAAAGTTCAGTCCATTCAACGATAGTCAGAAACAAATCAAAAGGAAGTTGTACCTTTCTCTTGTGATAGCAGTCGCACAGGGTCTGTCTTAGGTAGCCCGTCGATTATTATAGAAGGAACAACGCCTTTCCGTGCTTAAGGTCAGGCAAATTGTAAGTGTGAGCGATCCCGTTGCAGGCGGTATTTCCTCATCTTCGACGCCGATCAGTGTCAAGATTTTGTACAAAAAATATCTTCCATAGCGATTGAAAGCATCGTTAAAAAATTTATTAATTTAAATGCAATCGAGCTCTGCAGGGGGAAATTACACATATCATAATAAAATGTTACACGTCGGGTAGTGTGCGGCTTACGATACCGCAATGCATGTTGGTATTAGTATAGTTTAGCTCATTTAGTCCTGTCAGTCATCGTGTGAATGACACGACAACACGGAAAATTACTTTTTCACAGTTGTGTAACTCTGTGAATACCTTACAGCCTCGTCATGTATTTTTACTAAGTTGATGATCTTCTTGCTGTTTACTGCGATTGGAGAAATCATTCAAAGACTTTTGGAACTTTGAGGAAATACATGCACAATTGTCTTCCGTATTTATCACGCTGTAATGAAATATATGAGGACCATTACGTTTCCTTCACCCATGGCCGGCTCTAGTTGATAAAAAAACTGATCACGAGAGATATCAAATGGTTCAACTAAATTTGCTGTGTTAACTGAAACAACGTTCACTATTTCTTAAGATATTATAACAATTTTTAAATACTGTCGTCATCATTCGCGCGGTACTTGGCTGCAGTTTACGAGAGCGAGGGCTACAATTGCCGTACAGAAATAGGCCGTTGTTCTCATTTTGGAAGAAATGCTGTCCAATCTCCATTTTAACAAATCTCCTACAGTGATCAGTGTCAATATTTCCTACAAAAAAATGCCGTCCGAATAACTTCTCCATAGCAAATGAAAGCATCGTTAAAAAATTTAATTATGAAAGCCACTTTGCTCTATAGGGGCAAATCCCATTACAGAGGATCTCGATGCGGGGAGGAGACTGTTCCTATGACGGTTCACGGTCAAGTTGTACCGATTTTGACGGACGACGGCTAATTAATGTTGTCGAATCTCCATTAAACTCATATATAGGCTACGGATGTATCTTTAAAAACTACTTTTACTCAGGAATTTCTCTAAATATTCAGTCCATTCAACGACAGTCAGAAACAAGTCAAAGCAGTCGCAGAGGGTCTGTCTTAGGTAGCCCGTCGATTATTAAGTGTGAGCGATCACGTTGCAGGCGATATTTTCTCATCTCCGACAGCGATCAGTGTCAATATTTTGTACAAAAAATGTCCCCCAAGTTGAATGAAAGCACCATTAAAAAATCTAATAATTTAAACGCAATCGAGCTCTGCAGGGGCAAATTGCACATATCATAATAAGATGTTTTCCTGGGGTGATGTGCGATTTACGACCGCAATGCATGCTGGTAACTGTATAGTTTGAACTCATTAAGTCCTGTCAGCCATGGTGTGAAAATGTCTTGAAGGACAACACGGAGAATAACTTGTTTCACAATTGTGTAACCCTGTGAATGCCTTACAGCCTCGTCATGTATTTTTTACTAAGTTGATGATTTTTTTGCTGCCTACTGCGATTGGAAAAATCATTAAAAAACTTTTAGAACTTTGAGGAAATACGTGTATAATTGTGTTCAGTATTTATCACGCAGTAATGAAATATATGAGGACCATCACGTTTTCTTCACCCATGGCTTGCTCTAGGACTCAGTCACATAAAATCTTAATCCTTGTAATTTATTTATTTCAATGATCACTGGGAGATTGTGATATTTTCATTACGCCCTTTTACCATTATAAATCTTCTCCCAAACCAATTGGCAGCCCGACAAAAAGAACACGCAATGGGTATAAAAGTTGGGCTCTGCAAATCTTTGAATACGAATTTCTAATAGTAGAACAGGACATTTCTTATAGTAGAACAGGACAAGTGCGACCTTTAATGTTGCGTTTGGTCAGCGATATGTTTTAAAAGCAACAGACAACTGACATTCCAGCTAGGCCAGTGTATTGATACATTGAAATTTAAAGTGCTCGTTCTGTTCGAAGAATAACTTTCTTTAAACCAGATACTTTCATTATAATCTTGGGTGGTCAAAACAATCAAAAGATTATACGAGTTGTTAACTCTCTGCTGATACGGCAAATGTTATGTCTTGTTCAATCTTGTTAATAAAAACTGATCTTGAGAGATAGCAAATTGATATTATCATAATTGTGAAATACTGTCATCATTTTGCGCGGTACTCTGCCGCGGTTTATGAGAGCGCGGACTGCAATTGTCATACAGAAATAGGCTGCTGTTCAATTTTCCTCGTTTTGGAAGCAATGCTGTAGAATCTCCATTAAACTCATATATAGGCGATGATGTATTTTTAAAAACTAATTTCAGGAATTTGTCTAGATATTAACTAATTTTAGTCCATTTAGGAATTTGTACCTTTCTCTTGTGATAGCAGTCGCACAGGGTCTGTCTTAGGTAGCCCGTCGATTATTATAGAAGGAACAACGCCTTTCCGTGCTTAAGGTCAGGCAAGTTGTGTGAGCGATCACGTTGCATGTGGTATTTTCTCGGCATCTCCGACAGCGATCAGTGTCAATATTTTGTACAAAAAATATCTTCCATAGCGATTGAAAGCATCGTTAAAAAATTTATTAATTTAAATGCAATCGAGCTCTGCAGGGGGAAATTACACATATCATAATAAAATGTTACACGTCGGGTAGTGTGCGGCTTACGATACCGCAATGCATGCTGGTATTAGTATAGTTTAGCTCATTTAGTCCTGTCAGTCATCGTGTGAATGACACGACAACACGGAAAATTACTTTTTCACAGTTGTGTAACTCTGTGAATACCTTACAGCCTCGTCATGTATTTTTACTAAGTTGATGATCTTCTTGCTGTCTACTGCGATTGGAAAAATCATTCAAAGACTTTTGGAACTAGGAAATACATGTATTTATCACGCTGTAATGAAATATATGAGGACCATTACGTTTCCTTCACCCATGGCCGGCTCTAGTTAATAAAAAACTGATCACGAGAGATATCAAATGGTTCAACTAAATTTGCTGTGTTAACTGAAACAACGTTCACTATTTCTTAAGATATTACAACAATTTTTAAATACTGTCGTCGTCATTCGCGCGGTACTTGGCTGCAGTTTACGAGAGCGCGGGCTACAATTGCTGTACAGAAATAGGCCGTTTTGGAAGAAATGCTGTCCAATCTCCATTTTAACAAATCTCCTACAGTGATCAGTGTCAATATTTCCTACAAAAAAATGCCGTCCGAATAACTTTTCCATAGCAAATGAAAGCATCGTTAAAAAATTTAATTATGAAAGCCACTGTGCTCTATAGGGGCAAATCCCATTACAGAGGATCTCGATGCGGGGAGGAGACTGTTCCTATGACGGTTTACGGTCAAGTTGTACCGGTTTTTACAGTTCACGTTATCATCAAAAGAAAATTTCTTCCCTTATCTTAGTTGAAGTTAAAGTTAACTTTTGTGTTTTTAATGTTTACCTTTGTGTTCTGGATGTTGTTTTGATCTTTCAGTTATGAAATTAAGTGAAATTTTAACAACGTCGCCGTACTCCAAGAGTTCTAATAATTACTTTTATCATTGCAGCGCACCATTCATAAAATACAAATATTCTGAAACTGGAAATACTTTCAGATCGAAAGACCATTAATTGAGTATAATTGGGGGCAGAGAAATAATAGAATTTTAGGAGAGACAGTATTTTTTCCCCAAAACTCATGTTGATCCCAGCTTGCAAGGGCAAAAAATCTAGTTACATTTTAAAAAGTGAATCTTGATGGCCGGGTTGGTTTCTCCTTTTCAAACCGAACAGAATAAAAAACACCCCATAATAATTCAGATTATTAACAATAGCATGGTAAGCAAAACAAGATGAAATGCTCATAGAACATTCTTCAACTTGGATATCGAACGCATGGTAGCATTCTTTTTTCTCGGTTAACGTTTGTGATTCGCTGGCAGAAAAAGCGTGTAAACAAAATACCCGCCAAATTTGTGCTGTAATTTTGTTGTGATTGGCTCGAGTTTTTTAATCCATATTCATGACAAATTGTAGAACGTGCTTTAATCTAAACAGGTCGTGGATGTGCGAAGACGTGTCGTCCGGTGAGGACCAGTTTGGACTCTTGAAGGAAGAAGATGCAGGATGCTTGTCGGATTTTAAGCTTGGAAAGACGTCCTCACTCTATTAAAATCGAAGGTAAGCACTGCTCCTGCCAAATATTCCTTTAATTTTGATCAGAAGGCTACATGAGTGTAAAAATGTTACGAAGCGAGTTAACACGTGCGTTTACTGTTCGCTCTACGTGTCGCTTCAACTAAAAACAGGACAGAAAACTGAGCAGTACCACAAATTGCTTCGTTTACAATATTGCCGGAAGGGCGGATCGGAGAAGTTTAAGATTCCTGCGGGCTGGCAAAAACCAGTGCTACGAAATAGTTAGCCCAATTTGGCGGACAGCTTAGTTGTCGAACGCTTGAACCAAAAGTTAATTCCCTTCGCTCTTTTAGAATGCTTAAGTTCTTTTGGAATGCTCGTTATTTTGTAGAGAGCTGAATATTTAAAATTTGGCTTCGAAATTTTATTTGCTGGTTTCGATAGCGTTGCTACTCCCACTTGCCACGGTGCGCTAAAGATTGCAAGTCCATTAGGCAGGCTGGCACTATTAAAGATATTTTATGTGCATTTTTGAATATTTGAGCATTTGCTGATCTTTGGATTTGTCATTTCTGTTTTCAGGAACGGATGGCTAACTTCGGAAGGAGGAAAGAGGAGAAAAGTGGACAAAGTGGCATCAGCGAATCAGGAGAAAACTCTTCAAAGATAAGAACTTTGAAATTGTCAAATAACTCTAGTGAAATGGTGGCTGACCAATCAGGTCTAAATTTGCACGTGAACTTCACCCTTTGGTTATTAAATAGTGTGATATATTGATTGTCTGGATCGAATACAAAAATTATACTGAAGACTGGGAGATGGCACAAATAACTCGGTTCAATTCAAAAGCAGATTACACATCAGCCACCATTTACCGATTCTTTTGCAGACGTATTGTGAACCTCGGTGATCACTTAATTTGCGCCAACTGTTGACAATTTTGATTTAGTTTATCTCGTTCGAAAGAAATGATAAATGATTTAATTAGCGTTTGTAGTTTGTGGCAGTGCGATTTTAAATCTTTCGCGTGAATTGTTCAGATCTTTTCGTCATGTCTGCAAAACACTCGGTACTTTATACGTAGAACTCTATGATAACTACTTCAGTTGATGTCGCAGTAATATTTTTAAGGTGGCACTGCAAGACGAGCGAGAATTTCGACAACGAACGGACTAAAACCAAACTTCTTCAGTAAGCACACTATAAAAGGGGATTCCCAGGGGTGACCAGATTTCAGTAAAGAATGAAATTTGCTTGTTCGTTTTACTTATTAGTCTTAACCCAACAAAATGATAAAACATTTTTCAAAAGCCTCAGTAACTATTAAATTGGTTTATTTTTTAATTTTGACAAAATTTGGCTTGTATGTTTAACTTAACACAAGTCTCACGAAATTCAAATTGTCTTCAAGTTCACATTTGCAGTCGAACAGCCATTATTTTATAAATTCACGATCTTTTCAATTATCAAATCAAACCACATTTGAGAGATTGATAGTTACTTTTACAGTGAATTTCAAATGTAAAAATGAGCAGAACAATTGTACAATGTTCTACCCTTTCACGTGCAAAACCTACAAAGTAAATTAGAGTGCATTTATGGGAGGGGTGGGGAGTGGGGAGTGGGGAGTGGGGAGAGGGGCGTACGTGGTGTGTATCAGGTCTTTTTATAGTGTGCATTTGCTGTTGAAAACAATTTGAGACAGCGTTCAGAACATACAACAATTGTTCGCAGAAATTTGTATTCATACTGCCACCTTGAAAGATTTACATGTTTGCCTCATCAACTGAATTTTACTGTACATGGCAAGAGAACACGGGCTCCTGAAGGTTTTAACAGATCTCTCCATATCTTTGTGCATCGTACATTGTTCGGACTAATCGGCCAACTGCATCGGCGAGATTGTATGGTGGAACCCTGAACACGAGACTAACTGAACAGAAACATCGACGAAAAATGATGTTAACAATCACACTGCTGTAAACCATTGACAAACCATACTTGACTGGTAGTTTATTCAATGCATTTACCTACAGCACAAACCGCTTTCTGCGACTGACTCTTGGGAGACTGGTTCGCCAACTGAAAACAAACACTTCTTTACAGACGACTTACGATCTCGACAAAACCGACGAACCAACTTTGACAATGAAAACAACCGACACAAACTTGGCTAACAATAGACGAACCGAAATCGACAACAACTGACTTTGCAATAACTGTTGACAAACATTTGACACACGAATCTTTAGCTGAACAGCCAACAAAATGACGGCGAAACTTGCTAATCAGTCTCACAAACAACTTTCCACTTGAATCTAAAGATGACTTGCCCTCAGATTATCTAAACGTCAGTCACCAACAACGATTCTTTCTAGAACTACTCTCACTTGGACGATCACGCTAGACAAATTACTCGTGATTCAGGGTTAAAATCATCGCAAAAGACGCATAGTTTCAACTTTTGTTTGCTTTTATTTGAGTAGCGTACGGACGGACGGAAAACGTCACGCCTCTGTTCTCTTGTAGGGTATTGGGAACTTGTTATACATGTGTAAAACCCTGATGCCTGGCTTTACGGATACTAAGACTAGGAAGTCTAGATAAATTCGGTATTTCTAGTTATACTGACCACAGAATCGGTGAAACAAATTGACATCATTAGGTATCAACTTCAGATTTTCGAAAAAAAAAGAAAGCAAAACTACATCAGCGATAAAGTTGTCTGGTTTTAAAAATATCTGAATAATAAAGTCAGAATTTTCAATTTCCAGTTGTCTGGCCAAAAACCAATAAAAGAAATTGCCGATGATTTATCGACAAAAAAATAACGATCAAATTCTCACTGTTTTTTAAGATATCTTCTCAGATTTGTAACGGAAAACCTGCAATGATTTGACTTCATAACTGTCTTGTTGGTTTCTGCAGTTTTATCTTTATATTTACATTATCAATGATCGAAATTATTTTCTGAACTGATTAAAAAAAGTTCTTTGATTTGATACAGTACTCTTGTGGAAATCTCGTTTTCTTCGTCGCTATAATGCATTTCAACTTAAGAATTTTTCAAGGGTAAACTGACGAACAATGAACGCGGTGATGGTATCGAGCTGACTAAAAATTTTGCTCTCAAATTATTTTTAATTTGGCAAACTGATACAGAGATACTATTAAATTAGTCTAATATGAAAAACGTCAAGGCGGCTGCCGCGAATGTAAATATATTTTTGTAACGACGAAACGGAATTTTCCAGTAAGTGCAAAGTTGTATGAAAATGAAAAGGAATTGTAGAAACAAAAGATAATTTAAGGTGGCCCGCGGCTATTTCTGGGAACAGAGGTGCTCTTTTCTAAATCGAGTTTTCGGCATGTAAACTTTAACCGATTTCTCTGATTTTTGGCAATCGAAATAACAAATGTTTAAATTTTATAAAGCTTTGAACTTTAGGGCAAACAAAATAAACAAACACGAGATATTAACGTTTTTAAAAAAATCAATTTATGAAAAAAACGCGAATATTTTCCAAACGCGACGATAGATTTTTTTAATTAATGTCAACAAGTTCACATTATTCAAGTTTTAATGTGAGCAAGTTTCAACGAAATCGGCTGGGTAGAAATTGCTGCACAGTTGACTGTTGAATTTTTGCTTCAAAATATTATGCTTGTGTATAATTGGGAGCTGTTACAACAACGTTTAAGTAATGCTCAGATCCGATGGATTATTTGAAAGCTTAATGGCAGCTAAAACGTTGCTGAAAAGTATGGAAAGATCGGAAACTCCTAGAAAAAGTTGTAAACGAATGAAGAGGAAGAGGTTTACGATACGTAAATTGTGAATTTTAAAATATTCATTTTTTTCGAATTAAAAAAAAATCTACCGTTTTTTTTTTCTTTTATTTTTAAGTATGAGAAAATACAGCATATATGCCAACGGCTTTACCTAGTTTCGTGTGTCTAATCTCGATGAAGCGCGTCGAATTTTGCTCACCAAGATGGCTAGTTCGCGTCGGAAACCCTCGCGTAACAGTAAATTATTCAAACTTGCGGCATTCTCAAGATTATTTAGCACCTGGAATTGAACATACCACGCCACATGCCACATTTATTGCTAAATAAAATGCATGAATACAAAGCTCAGCCGCAATTTTATCCGTGGCATGTTTATTTCCAGGTGCTAAATAATCTTGAGAATGCGTCAAGTTTGAATAATTTACTGTAACAAGAGCATTTTCTAAGCGCTCCAAAATGGAAGACGAGAAGTATCTATCTTGGCGAGCCAAATTTGACGAGTTTCATCGAGACTAGACACACGGAAGTAGATAAAGCCGTTTGCACATATGCTGTATTTTCTCATACTTGAAAATAAAAGAAAAAAAATCGGTAGATTTTTTTTAATTCGAATAAATGAATTTACGCACCGTAAACCTCTTCTGCTTCATTTGTCTACAACTTTTGCTGGGAGTGTCCAATCTTTCCATACAATTCAGCAACGTTATAGTTGGCATTAAGCTTTCAAATAATCCATGAGATCTTAGCATTGCTTAGGCGTTGTTGCAACAGCTCCCAATTATACACAAGCATAATATTTTGAAGCAAAAATTCAACAGTCAACTGTGCAGCAATTTCTACCCAGCCGATTTCGTTGAAACCTGCTCACATTAAAACTTGGATAATTTGAACTTGTTGACATTGATTAGAAAAAAATCTATCGTCGCGTTTGGAAAATATTCGCGTTTTTTTCATAAATTGACTTTTTTAAAAACGCTAATATCTCGTGTTCGTTTATTTTGTTCGCCCTAAAGTTCAAAGCTTTATAAAATTTGAACATTTGTTATTTCGATTGCCAAAAATCAGAGAAATCGGTTAACGTTTACATGCCGAAAACTCGATTTAGAAAAGAGCACCTCTGTTCCCAGAAATAGCCGCGGGCCACCTTAATAGTAACCAATTGTTTTCATCTTGATTTCCTTATGTGTTTACTGTGGTCAGTATTATCTTTCATTCGTTGTTTATTTTTTTTAACAAATGTTCGTGTCGAGGGTGGGATTGACCTCGGAGAAATGCTTTTGAACGATCTGTTTCTTTGACCAGGCATTTGGGTTTTGTCAGGTGAAATTAATTTACTTATAAGTGGTGAAAGACCTTTTGCTACCGGCATTCATCGTTGTAACACAGGACATGGCATCAAAATATACAACTGAATTACGTTCCAGTTGATTTCTGAATTGTTGAAGTTGCAGTCTAAATTAAAATAAAACCTGAAATCAGCTAGCAATGACGATATCGTAAGCAATAAATCGACACATAACAAGAGGTCTCGAGACTTGAATAACAGTTGAAATTGTCTGTTACTGCTCCAAAAATCTCTACAACTGTTGTACAACATTGTTTAGGTCGGGTTAATTTGCGATACGTTAAGTTTTAGTCTGAAATCAGTATTGCCACGGCTCTCGAGACTAAAACAACAGTTGAAATTGTCTGTCACTGCTCCAAAAATCTTCATAACTGTTGTTACAAATTATAGGAAAGTTTTTTTGCTCAGTCTGTCCTGTGTTACAAACGAAAATTGCCAGTTTAAGGTTTTTATCCGAAACGTCACCTTGTGCAAAAGTTGAAAAACTAAAACGTCTACGAGAGAATTTTCCACTCAAAATTTGGTTTTGAAAAGCAACTGGCTAAAAAAATCTTTGCTAGATGTTTTTTTAACGGTGTTAGAAAGAAATCCGCGTTTCGTTCTCAAATTTTTGCACGAGGTGATGTTCAAATATTTTTGGCGGAAAATTTTAAAAGGAAGCCATTTTGAATTTTTTGTCAAAAAAGTTGCCAGGGGAAACGCTGTGCAAATGTTTTCAAATTTTCCCGCCAAAAGACTTAGTATATATAGGGAGCATTTTTCTTTACACCTTTATAATAACTTAATTGATTTCTATTAACTAATTAACTTATAATTAGAGTATTTAAGGAGAATAAAAGTGATTTTCACACAAAACACTCGTTTGTATTTATTGAAGACTTCAGGTTATATATATAATAAAGATGACAACTTCACGAAAATTGATTTTATTGACTTTACTCTAATATAAATAATCAAATAGAAGCACACACTTGGGAAATAAACTTTATTAACAATTTTCTTTAAGTTAAAATTAAAGTACAAAAAAATTTTTAAAAAAAACGGCGCATGCGTATTTTAGGCGCCCGTATTTTTTCTAAGTCTTTTGGCGGGAAAATTAAACCCGTTCAAACCGATGGTAACGAGAAAACAACTTTTCCAGAAAATAATTGGCATAACACTAGCTTAGGATATAAATTCTATCAATAAATTTCTTAGTTTTAATTTCACAGACAATTTGATTGCAAAAGGAAATTCTGATAGACAAACTGCTTGCAAAGTTTTTTGGTTGACAAGACAATTCAAACTGGCAAAGACATCGTACTTAAAACTGATTGATCCTAAATTTCTAGGAAACTTTTGACCTCCCAGACAATTCGAAATTTGCAATGATTGTTCTAGAGTAAGTGACTGATAATAAATTACTCGTAAAATTTGAACGTTCAGAAAATACATCATTGTAAAATTGTCTCAACTCTTCTTCAATGAGTCGTTTTGGACAGAAAATATTTTCAAATAATTTGAAAGAAAAGCCTACTTAGTTCTTTTCTACCTCTGATTAAATCTTGGGCAATTGTCTTTGTCTTTGTCTTGGTTTATCCTGACTTGAAGGACATCAGTATCAATGGCATCCAACAATCTGTATTAAAATAAAGTAAAGGATAAATTAATAAAATAAAAACAGTTTCAATATTTATATTCATATGAAAAATGGTTACAATAAGCTTATCAGTTTTTGAAAGAGTAAAAGGAATAATTTTGGTCAACAGGTCAAGCATTGTGTGACAACCAAAGTAACGAAACGTGACAGCCAAATGAACTAAGCGTGACCACCACAGTAACTATCTACATATGCGAAGCGTTGCATGACTTCTAATTAAAGTAACAATTTCAGACATTCCAGTAGAATTTAAATTAACTATCACGATCGATGCTGTCATAAGAAAACCCACTAAAACTGTCAGTATTTCTTGGCCAGCTCCCATTACAAAGTAATATTGCTTTGGTATGGCACCCTAACTAAGAACAGTCAGTGTTCAATGAAAAGAAACCTGATGTAGTTTGTTTCCAACTCCCATGAAAAAGAAAGTTTTCGGAGGTTTTAGCGAAACTCACAATTCAAAACTAAGAAAGAGCTAGGTTTTGGAGTTAACATTACATAGTAGTCATGGTTGCCATACATGATCTACAGCATGCACTGCCAGTCACTTAACATGAGGAAGTGTAGTTTCAACTCCAAATTTTCTCAATCTTTGTGATTAATTTTAAAAATTGATGTCTATCTAAAACATATTGAAGAACTGGCCTGGGTACTTGAAGGAAATCTCCAATTGAGCGCATCAAAATACAGCAAATTTTTAGAATTGTAGTACTGTAAACTGTGTAAACACTTATTAACTTCCAAGCCCTCCGTTTTCAAGTACTTCTGCTGCTTTCCTATTGCAAACATCTTATTTTAAACAAGTTAGAGTGCAAGGTAAAGAAGCTAAGCTGGATCATTATAGTCTTTTTTGAAATGCAGAACTCTATGAACCCTGGGCTCTGATCTAGATCAGTGACTCAATATGACGCACTGCTGGAAACAACAACAGGTAATCAGATATTGTCTGATCAAATTTTAAATTTGTCCAAATGATTGTATAGTATGGTCGACCATCATGTCCAAGCACCAAAATGACTTTCAGCTTTTTGTCATGAAGATGGTGTTTACAGATCATGTTAACTTTGCTTTTAAACATGCAAATGATCTGCAAAGATCAGCATGTAATTTAACCCAAAAATATCCTGGTCACAGCACAGGCAGTGAATTCCTGAGAACAACTGGCAGCTCACAATATACACTGAAGAGGGAGACTACTGACCACATTGGCTTGACATTAACTTTGCCTAAATTGCAGATGCTCATTTGGTTGAGTGTAGTAATGCAGTACAATTCTTGATTATAATGAAAAAAAAATCATCACGAGTGGAATTAAATTGTTTTAGGATCTCAGTAACTGCATAAAGAACTCACTTATGGCCCAGAAGGTAGTTTTAGTCCAAACTGTGTAACACATCTGGGCAGTGATAAGATTCCATTAATAAAAGTTACTAGTAATCTCTGAATTCCATGCAGGGAAAGAGATTGTCAATTTAAGTAAAACGTTGAAAGACATGCAAAAGCGTGCCCTGATTGGAAGAATTTTGCTGCAGAAATTTTTCAATAGAGTTTGAAACTACATGTAAAGATAACTGCCTATTAAGTGATTCTTGAGGGCCGTTCTTGATTTAAGTGAAATACTCACTTTCCGCAGATCCCCAAATGAAGTTTGATTACGTTGGCTTTCATTCTCTTAAAAATGTTGGATCACAGGTACACTTCAATATAATTTTTGTTTTGTCAGTTTATGTATACAGTGTATCATTGAAATGAATATTTTTCTACAAATTATTTTTTTGCACATCATTTTTTCAGTTTTGGTTTATCTCTGACTGTATCTTAAAGTTAGAAGTATAAACAGTTTTTAGGAAGAGAAAACACTGAATGTAAAGTGTTGGGTGTTGGTCTGTTTTCAGTCCTGGATTAGTGTTAATGACTTAAAGGGACATTGTCACGGACATTTTTTGGCTTTTTAGTAAAACGGCACCAAAATTATGACTACAAGTACTTTCAACCATGCAGGAAATGCTCCTAGAAAGTGAAGGGAAGGATATCTAGCAAATTGTTTAAAGAAGAGGGTGACCCAAAATAGTTTTCATCAATTTTTCCAAACCACAAGGACAGAACTTGAAAAAGTCAGGCTGACATTTTCAAGTTGAGATCAAAAGCTCCCGATGGTATCACAGTGAAATCACTCAGTCTATATTTATCTTCAGTACACTGGTATAGTAATTTTAAGAAACCTTGACCACTGTTAATGGGTTTCCAATGGTGTAAACATGTTTTTTGAGCTGCTGAATTTTTGAAGTTATGTTCGTGACAGTGTCCCTTTAATCATCTTTCAAACAACCTGGCCAGACCTATAGCCTCCTGGGGAACTCTCTCCAGTCTATATCACCAACAGGGATGCTCATCATACTCCTATAGGGTTGAACATGATATTTTTGTATCACTGACTGAGGGTGTTTCATTTCAATTTTTCACAGTTGACACATGTCTGTATGGTACCCCCGTCTGAGGGTAGATTTTCAGACCCTAGGAATAAATGGGAACTATGTACACTGTACATGTTGTCATTGAAGAGTCAGACTGTGATTGTCTGGGAGTTATCTTGCCACTTGTGTCATTAATAACATTACAATTTTGTTACCTCTTTAGGGTAAGGATAAACATTAACTTGAACCCCACCCCAGAGAAAGATTCAATCAGGAACCTGTTAGCTGGGTACTGTACTTCACAATTTCTGACAAGCATCCCCATCAACTTTATATTTGGAGTTCCCCAGGTCTACAGCATGTTTACACTAATCAACTAACCTGGCTTAACTCAATTCATTATCCATGCAGCCTTCTCTCCTTTTCTGTTGAATTCCAGCCTTTATCATTCCATGCTTGACACTTTGTTATTTCTAGAGAGAGATGAAAATTATATGTTAATCTATGCTGGGTGCATGATGACTGATGTACGTCAATACAAAAGGAGCAATCAGTAGTGGCTATTTTAGGGCTCATGTTGGAGTGGGATACGGTAAAACTCTCAAAAAAGCACTGGCCTTCAAGTTATATTAATAATGTGCTTATCCCCCCATTCCTTTCAGGTGGGCATATTTTTGAAGACTGGGCTTAATATTCAGTGTCTTATTTTTGGATGGAAATTTCCATTTCAAAAATCTTTGGTTTCAATTTGGACAGGATAATGAAAATGGTTAGACTTTTTTAGTGTATGCAAGAATACCACTGACAATAAAACTCACTAAACATATGAAAACCAAAACAAGTCTAGATGTCCTAGAGTCACTCAATCTGAGCATTCTCTCACAACATAAAATACAAAATTTAAGGCACTTCAATGGAGGCTTGTAATAAATTAAAAAAGGTTTGTTTAAGAATATATAACAAATAAAATTATAAGCCTATTGGCTTATATACACAAGAGCCAATTTTCAGAAGGATTTTTGCATCTGAGATTTGCGGGCTTATTTTTGAGGAGGGGGATAGATCGAGGGGCTTATATATAGTTTTGAAATTTTAATGTAGGCTCCTTTTTCTTAAGTTAACTAAACTTTAGTTAGTAAAAGGAACTCATACTTTAAAATCTACACTTGGATTTCTGGTCTACCTGGCTGGGGACATTTAATCCTATATGTGCATTTGTCAGAATGTATAAAAAATTAAGCCATGGGGAAGGTAAGGCTAAAAATAACTTCAAACAACTTTTTGTCTATTGCTAGGCCTATGTGTAAAAGGAAATACATTTGAAACCAATTGTAGGAATGCTGGCACTTTAGGTATCCTACTGATGAACAGTTACAGCAAATAGATATTTACAGGAGCTACTATTGTGTTCGTGGTCTCTCCCCTTAGAATTACTTCGCCACTCAGAAATGAACCCCCAGCATTAGCTTAAAGAAGCTGTGTCAAAGATTTATCCAAACATTAGAAAATGGCCACCAAATTGAGTGAAATATTAAAATAACCACTTAAAAAGTGAAGGAACATTTCAAGAACACAGCAAAAATACAAAAGAAGGTACAGATGGTCAAAACTTGAAGAGATTAATAAAAACAGATTGCAATATGCAAGGCTGCTGCCTAACGGGCGCCCGGTCGCCTGGGGCCCCTAAGTTACGAGTGCGGGCGACTAAATTTTTGTTCAAGGAGCCCGCATGGGCGCCTAAGCATCGATTTTCCATTCTCATCTAATGACTTCAATTTCCTCACTGGCATAAGATATATCCCATTCAAAACAATAAGTGCTTCATTTCAAAATGAAAGACTAACAGTGCTTCAAGCTCAAGTTTTCCAGAAGTCGCCTTTTGGCGACTTCCTTTTGTAAAATGGTCGCCGCTAGAAAGATTTTGGTCGCCAAAAAGGAAAGCGTTTTCAAAGCAGGACACCTTATGTCACTGTACATGAAGTAATACCGCTGACCATTATGAGCCGAATTAAAATCGTTCGAAGAACGTTCCGACGTAGTTATTTTCGTTTGCATTGAAGAGATTTTTTGTTGAACTGTTCCAATTATCATGCAGAAAAGTAAATAAAAGATTAAAGAAACTGGTAAGGAAGATAAACATGCAAAACAAGTTTAATTCTTGTACAGTACACTAAAACAATGGAAAGGAAATGTGGTTTGCAAACTTTGATGCGTAGCCAGCCCTTTGCACATTCCATTTTTTATCCGCACCCCCCCTGTGGAAGGCATATTTCAGTAAGGTCTTAACAGACCCTGTCGGAATCTGGAATTTACAGTAAATGTTGAGTATCGGAATCGCCATTTGACAATATCTGGGGGTATAGGATTCAAATTTACTAAAACTGGGGTGTCGGAATCACAATTTCACCCTAAACTGGGATGCCGCCATCACAATTTCACCCTAAACTGGAGTGTCGGAATTGCAATTTTACCCTAAACTGGGGTGTCGGAATCGTAATTTCACCCAATTCTGGGGTGTCGGAATCTGAATTGGGAAAAAAGGTACCTGTCGGAATCGCGCCTTCCATAGGGGGGGTGCGGATAAAAAATGGAATGTCCCAAATTTACAGTGGTCGCCAAATTGGCGACCTGTGTGGAAAATTTAGTCGCCAAATTTTATTTCCACTCGCCATGGCGACCAAAATGGTCGCAGCTTGAAGCGCTGACTAAAATTGTCCACAATCGAGATAATTTTAGCGTATAAATACGTAACGTGGTTTGCAAAATTCGATAACTTCGAGAACCATTTATTTTCGACTGTTTAGGACTGGGACTGACTCCCAAATATGGAATGAAGAATGAATGGTATTATGGGCTGCTTCACATTTCGTTCGCTACGTTGATGTTTTTGGAGGAGTTTTACAGTGAATTTGAAGTAAACATTTACGGATACAAAAGTGAAATCAATCTCCTGGCCATCAATGCATCCGGTCTGATCATGACAATTTTAATCCGCAAAAGCTTGACACAAAAACCTTTTCAACAAGCCTAAAATAATGTGCAGAATGTTTTGATGTTACACTTACGAATTACTGTAATTAAGCTTATTATTTAACTCAAACTTTTATTTTTTCACTTTTGAGGGTTCTTAATTTCATAACAACAGAAAATATGTGCCTTTTGTGTGACATTCTTATCAGCTACGGCTTTTTGTGGATCAAGTTTGTTTGTTTGTTCATCGAACTGTTTCGTGTTTTATCTCGGTCATTGAACCGTGACAAGGAGAACATTACTCTTGAAAATAATAATGTGCTAGAAAACTTTGCTGATAACAGTTTGAATTTTTTTAAGCAACTCATTTGATAAACCTAGAAACTGTTTTTTTTTTCACGGCTTAATTTTTCTGGTCTATTTTTGACAACTGATTATGAAATGTAGATAAGATCATAATTTAATTAAAGTGTTTGCACAGGTGTTCTGACTTTTTATTACCTTTGCCTTAACCTTCAAATAGACCTGCTAAATTGTAATTATCTTGGTTCTGTTAAACCTTAATTACTAACAATAATTCAAGGGGTGTTACTAAACAGAGTAACGGAGTAACGAGTAACGAGTAACGGAGTAACGAGAAACCGAGTAACGGGAAAAAAATTCCATAGGTAAAAAAAAAATACAAATTCTAAAAAAAAATTACAAATCAAGCCTTGGAGTAATTTCATTGATAACACGACTACATGACAACCTTTTGTTGGAATGCACAACGGCCGAGAGAATTTTCGCGCTAAAAATGTCAAGTGACTGCGTCTCACTCAGTCAGAGCATGGCTCGCCTCGGGGAAGGTAAGAGTTTTTTTTTCTCTTTTTATCGCTCATATTTGTGGAACAGCCGATATAGTCCGCAATACTTACAAAAGCAATGAAGAAAGATGCTGTTTGGGCTGCCTTATTAAGGGTTATGGACTGTTTTCTTTGCCGGTTTTCCTGCCACTTTCACTGTTTGTTTTTGATTACCTCCACTTGGGCTTTCTGCCTAGTATAATTTCTCTCCATCAAAACAACAGATGACTACGATGTCATTATTATATCGGATAACTCGGGAGATGAAGGTAAGAGTATTTTATAATTGTCTTTATCGTTGCCACTGCAGGTCTCCTTTGAGGCATTTGCGGAAACATCCGTGTTCATAAAACAAACACTATGCAAGGAATTCGAAGATACTATAAATAGACTGGGACTTTTATTTGGTACAACGTCCGTTAGGTTGGATTTCTGTGTTACTTATAAATTACAAATTGTTTTACCGATCAAATTGTAACCATTATGGCCGAGTGGATAACACATATTCGACTTTAGTACTATATTTTCATGATTAAATTATCGCGGTAAATATTCCCATCGGCGCCAACTTCAGACAGAATTAATGCACGAAAAACTAAAAAATACCATTACCGATTTCCCTCGTTGAACTCGAAACCTTAAGTTCTTAATTCACATCTATTGCAGAAACTGAATTAAATAAAGAAATGTTGGTATTCCGGCCATATATTTTTTTATGCGTTGCGCGACCTTTTTCCTATATTTCGATAAGACGATAAGCCGAAAAATATTTAGCCTGCAAGATGGCTCTCGTATACTCAAAGTGGTCGTGGAATCGATTTAAATTCCATCGCATGTTAGCTGCACTGAAAAAAAAACGTCCTCGCTTACAATATCGTCCGTTTTAACTTCAGAGTCGTCGAACAAGTACAACTCCAAATCAGGTAAAAGGGACAACGAGTCCGCCATTTGTTTTGCTTTCTTAATGCAGCCAACCGGAAAATACTGTTCCATTTGCCACACGGAATACCCGGAATTTCAATCCGGAATTCTAGGTCCTTATTTCTATGTTTTATTTGAATGTTATTATTATTTTTTTTTAGTATTTTTATAATTTTTTTTTTTTACCTATGGAATTTTTTTCCCGTTACTCGGTTTCTCGTTACTCCGTTACTCGTTACTCCGTTACTCTGTTTAGTAACACCCTAATTCAAGTTCTTTAGTGAGCTTGCTGTGCAAAAGTGAAATAATAATTATTTTTGATGCTTCATGCTTCATTGATTTTGCTTCAAAACTTTGGATGTTCAAAACTCCTTTTAAACTTTTTTTGTTTTACACATTTTTAACTTACTTTATCCAACATTCATCACAGCACAATATACTGGTTGGATTTTCAACTCATTTTAAGCCTACAGAAACTTTCTAATATACACACTCCTGTTCATGTCACCCACTCAGTGTAAAAAGGGTTTTATCGAAGGAGAGGCTCGGCTAAATAAATTTTCAAGTTAAGAAAGCTAGAATTTCTGACACGACTATTTGAGGGAGGTTACCCTCAGAGGCTCCCAGAAAAAAATCTTGTCCGAAGGAGTTTTCTGTTCAAGTACAAAGGCTCTACTGACAAAACAAAATTTGTACGCATGTGGAAAGGGACGGGAGGGGGGGGGGGGGGGGGGGGGCTGCTCCCCGGGCCCCTCCCCTAGATTTTTTTCTTCTATCCCACCCCCTCCCCTGAGGAGGCAACTTTTAGGCTGGGCTCCTAAAGTAATGGCTTGGGCTCCTAACTTTTGATGTTAGGAGCCCGAAGGGCTCCTTAGAAATTTCCTTAGGCAGCAGCCTTGATATGGGTTTGATATGGTCACAAAGATTCATGGATCATGGTTCGATTTGAATTTCTTTCACATATCCAATGCTCATTTTAAATTTTGCTCAATTCATATGTCAGGCATAATCCCTTTACCAAATTCACAAGCAGTGGTCAAAGAATAAAATTCACAAAATTGCATGCACTGCAAATATTAAGTATGGGGTTGAAGTGGGGGTTTATGGGCTGGGTTAAAATCTTACTAACAATTAATTTGTTATAATTTATATATTAGCTCGACAGGTGTATATTTTTGTACAGTACCGGTAATTCACTTTCATTTCTAAGCAATTTACATTTGATTGCATTGTTTAAGAAACAATCGAAAGCGTGCAGATGACTCTTGCGGGAAATTTGCCTTTGAAAATTTCGCGATCATTTGCGAAAACGTGCAATAGAGGTGTTATTTCTCATAAGAATTCCTTTTGTTTGCTGCAACTCTGATGCTTTAAGTACCTTATTCAGTTTGCTATCAACCACATGTATCACAGAAAACTCGAGCTAAAATAAATATTATGCACTTGTGTAAGTATGTACAGGCTATCTTTGTAATACAAGAAACAGTGAAGCACCAATTTCACTGAAAATGTTTATGGACTTACACAGAAAATGTCAAACTTAGTGTTGAACATCGAATTTATTGTCGGCCCGTACAATTGATTCTGGACACAAGCACGAGTTGTTTCCTCGCATTCAATTGGTTCATTGACAATGGAATTGAGTAGGGTAAGGCCAGGTAATAGCTTGCACATGTGCAGAACCGTGAAGCTGTCCCTTTAAAAGGCAAGATTTCCGCACAGCCCCATACATCAATTATGCATACAATTTTTCTGACTGACTCTTTCTTTTCATGATTGCTGTTTGTATATATAGTGATAGTATGAAATAGCTGCATACATAATTAATGTATGGGGCTGTGCGGAAATCTTACCAAAAACTAATTGCCAGGAAAGTTAACCTCTGAGAAATACAATTAATTTAATTTTATATTTAATATAATAAAATTTTAAATTTGCCGCCATTTGTAAATATCAAATTATTAACAACCCACCGTTTCAAATAAAGTTTAAAGGTTTGCCAAGCAAATATTACGGTAAGCGATATCAGAAATATAATCAATATATCTGAACTAATAGTAAATTTCCTTGAATCAAATCAACTTCATAAACGATAAATTAAACCTACCTTCATACTCAAATATGGCGGCCTCAACTGTGTCACACCATCTATCTTTATTATTCAAACTTTGCCTGAACTAGAATGAAGAAAAAGGGCAAGAAATTAAATATAACGTTAATAGGTTATTACAGTGTAAAAGAATGAGATTATAAAGCTTCTTTACTTACCAAAAAACTACAAATCGTTAGTAAAATGCCCTTCTCTTTGTTCGGTCGAAGCCAGCATGTGTCACGTTGGTCGATCGATGGGCATTGTGGGATATTTCCGGCCCTTCACCCTTCCGGTCCCCTTACCTAACTGGACAAGACATAGAAATCAGAAAGGGCTCTGCACGAATCGCGCCAAATCATGTCATCTATTTCTTCCCAAATCTCAGTCGTGGGGAAGTTAAAATAATTACTGATCCTCCTTAAAATCCTATTTTTCTCTCTCTGCAATATATCAAATATTGCAGCCATGTACCAAAACAGACCAGAAGCATTGCATAGCGACTCAAATAACGGCTAACCGCGCACGGCAAAGCTCAAATCTTGCAAAATCGCTTTGTTAATACTTACTGACGGATACATGGGATAGTTCAATTTTAAGGCGGGGGTAAACCTGAAGCCCGTTTTTCCATCTCGCTCCCGTTTCAAACACTCTCAAAACCCTCTGTTCATCCCACAAAGCTATGTTTAGCGGTGTTTTGTAAATTTTTTGGTGACTTTTGGGGATTTTTGGAAAGAGATAGTTTTTCTCAAAGGATTAATAAAATTTGGAGAAATAAGAAATATAAAAGATTTAATGTAATTTTAAAATTAGAATTTGAAGTTAAAAATTAGTAGATGGACACCCAAACAGTCCCCTGACAACCTGGGGTGCTCTTGCGTTGGGGTCAACTGTCTGGTGGTGTTCCAAAAATAATTTTCTTTCTTCTATCCCTTCTTTAAAACTCTTAAAATCTCACTCAAATTCACCTTTACCCCCACCTTAACAGATCATTTTTTTTTTCGTTTAGCTGGGCGTTTATTTGAGCTGATAGAATTTAGCTATCCTATCTAAGGATCACACCGGGAACACAATGCCAAAAGGAACAAAAGTGATACCCTATGAGAACCTCAAAAAAACATACCCTATTCCGCGGCACATACCTATATAGCCCATATATGGGAGTACCCCCCCCCCCCCCCGGGATATGGAAGCGGCTGAAATCATCGATGTAATGCAGAGAGAGAAAAACAGGATTTTAAGAGGGTCAGTAATTATGGCATTTATATTGACCTTAGCCGCCTGCACCGCCGCAATAATGCTGTGAACCTCAGTAATTATCTGTTAAAGAGGCTCTGCTCGCAGGGTGCATCTGAACATGATTTGTACTTTAGCCTGATACTATAGACGGTGGTCCATACTTCGCGTCATTACTCTGAACTGTTTATCCCTTTACAAATTGTAGCAAGGTACTCCCTGAAATCTTTTAACAATTTATTTTTATTTTAAATAGTGAAATTCATTTCATTATCCGTCGGTGCAAGTCGAAGTCACAAGTCTTATACACGGAGAGAAAATCTCTTCTGAGTAATAGAAATGTGAATGAGCAAATTGGCCCACCTTGAAAATGGTCAATGTGGGCAGTTTCTAGCTCATTAACAAATCCCTATTTTTAATATTCACGCGGAAATAATTTATCTCCGTCAAAAGGGGGATTCCCCGGACAAGATGTTCGCGTTTGAATCAGTAAGACACTACCTCTCTGGAACCTCTATTTTTATTCGCCCGCTGTAAACACTACCTCTATTGTTATTCAAGGTTAGGGGCATTGTTATGACATGTTATCTATTGTTTTTGGAACCAATGAAGTAACTCGTTCTGAGAGGCAGTGGGCGACCCGTTTGAATGGGTGTGGCTCCATGTCTATTCAAGGATTCAAAGTCACAAAGTCTTTCACACACAGCGACAATTCCCTCGGAATATTTAAACAACAGAAATCTGTACGCCAATAAGCAAAATGACCCACGTTCGTACGCCGTTGAAAGGGTGTGGCTCGACGTGTAAAGTGTGCAAGTTTCGAACAAAGAGAAAAACCGGTCAGAATATTAAAACAATAGAAATCTGTTAATCACCAAAATGATCCACCTTGCAAAAATACAATCTTGTGTTGTGTGTGAGACAAGCGAGGAAACGCGAAAAAGCAAACGGAAGAATAGAATGTTTTGTTTTGCTTGAACTTCAGAATGTTAACAATAAACTCTTCTGTTTGTTATTTGTGATTCTCACAGAAGCCAGACTATGCTGCACAATGGGAAAGCTTATGAGCCAAGTTGCCGCAATAGTTGGAAAAAGTACTTATTTCAGCAACTGTTGCAGCAGCTTTTGCCATTGCAGGGCTAGTTACAAATAACGCATGTTAAAATGGGTGTGAGAGATGAACAGTACAGGAATCAAATGTATTCAATATCTAAACAAAAGGTTTAAACCATTCAGTTAGAAATACTTGAACACACTTTAATGCCAAAACTCTGGATAAGGTTACAGTGATTTACAAACACACTTGCATTGTCATCACCATAAAATAGATACAGTAGACTAATAGAAAACAGTTGCCTTAAAAAGTAAGCTTACTTACATGTACGCTATACGCACCTATCCATTTCTGCTGATAAAAAAAGACAAAACCATTTTGGTGACGGTGCTACCGAAGTCACAATTGGTTGTTTTGTTATTAAATTGTTATTATTTTCAAACTGTCTTGGCTTTGTTAAAAAAGGATTTGTCAATTACTTGCTCACTGACTATAAGCCTGGCTGATATTCCTGTATGACTTGCATGGTCGTATTACTTTATTGCGGTTTTCAACAACATGCAAGCTCTGAAATTCAATAATCTAAGCAGACCTCTCAGGAAACAGAAGTCCACTTCAACTGACCCCAATGGTCACATCTGTCGGCTGTGATTGGTAGATATCAATCCATTTTGTTTGAGAACTGCTTTTCAAGGTTCATTGGCTGTCGTCAGAATTATGATTGATGGCAGTGCAAAACGCAATTGTTAGTTGGGTTTTGAACTTTAGAGCTCACATGTTATTGAAAGCCGCAAATAATGTACAGGGATATTTAAAACCAGGTTCTGTGTATCAGAATCACGAAATAGTGTAGCATGACCTTACAAATTTTTTACTAAGGTAGCGTGGCATAACTAACCCCTTATCACTACAATACAAGTAACTGATTGTGTGACCAAGTCCATTTGAGATCAGTTTGTATGTTGTGCAATTGCCTAAGATAGCATGACATGGTATTGACTAAAATGCATATAATGCCTGATTCCCTCTATGGCACGCGCCTGCAGGGATTCATGGTAGTTGTATTCATCGCTGCTAAGTCTCGTGCATGGTTTGATGAATACATCTACCATGATTCCCTGCAGGCGCGCGCCATAGAGGGAATCGGCCATTGCAGTGTGCCCTAGACACGACTTGGTATAATAAAATAACAATTATTACTTTAAAATAATAATTATGAATTGACATGCCAATACATGCAATAACCATTACTGTTACCACTTGACCATTAATTTTATTGCTAAAATTTCTTGTCACTGAGACAAATGTGCGCTTAATAAATTACATTATTATTTTATAACAGTTGCAAACATGTTGCATTAAAGACATACATTAACAACTTACAATAGTTAAAAAAAGCAGGGCTGCAAATATTTTTTTTTTCGCTTGAAAGGACGTGTCCAACTAAGTCACCATTTTAGGACAAAACAAAAGTGAGGCCAGATGTCATATGAAAGTACTGCTCGATATGCGAACTGCTAATCTTAACCTTTGTCAATGCAGAACATTGGTCCCGACATTTTGTCTGACCACTTTGGGATTTCATCGGACATTTGCAAATTTTAGTCGGCCATTGTATGATGCCCGACTTTTATTTGCAACCCTGAAAAAGTGTTCTAAAATTTTAAAGTTATACTACCAATTGTCAAAATAGTGGTTTTCAAAGGACTGTTATAAAAAGTAGCACCAAAGAAGGCAGAATTTCTGGGCATGTACTAAAACTGGAAACGAAAGGAAACGAAACTACTGAAAACAGGAAACAAAACAAAGCCTGACCAACAAATAAAAGCTAACTGCAAGCAAACCAAAGTGAAAGCTAACCGCAAGCAAACAAGAGCAATAGCTCACTGCAAGCAAGCTACGGCCATTTTGATTAGTTTCCTTTCTGTGGTTTCGCTTTGGGTTTTAGTACCAGTCAAATTTCAGCTGTTATCTCTGGTTGCTCAAACACTTGTTGGCCTAAACTTTATAGATCAGGCAGAAATTCTGGAAAAAATTAAACTGTTCTTTTTCAAAAAAGCTAACCAATCACTACACTCCCAAATAGCCTTTGATCAACCAATAAGAATTCATGGAAAAAAACCATGTATTACCTGTGCAAACACATACCGTATACCCAAACACATTGACTGGTTGGTCAATTGAAACAATAATTTTATTATATTGGTTGAAGCACAAGATTTTTTTAAACTGCAGCCAATTTCAGGGCTGATAAAAACAAAAGAAATTAGAATTACTCCACACTCTGACAGTCTAATGACAAGGAACACTACTAAAATAACATGATTGTGCTTCTGTTCAGCCCCTCAATTTCTTGCCTTCCAGTTTATTGTTGGTAAAATCAGTCACAAACTTCTGCACCCCCTCTCTGGTCAACACATCCTCATCTGAAATGTACACCATTTGTGATGGGATATCCAGTATGACTAGTATGTTGTCGTCATCGGGAAGTTGAACAAAGTCACGCAAGCTGTCAGATGTGTCATCACCTTTGGTGTAGAAGAAGAACACTGGTGGCTCTTCCATTTTAAAGTAGTGCTCGGCTACTGGCTGGATGATCTCCTGCGCACTCTTTATAGAGGCATCCTCACCATCTGGAAGAAAAATGCAGAGAAATCATTATACAGTAACATACAGATGAGCCAAAAGACAAACAAGGAAAAGACACAGCCCTTGAAACGAGGTCCAAAGCGCTTGTTGAAAATTCAGTAAAATGAAAAAAATGCCACAAAGGATGCACAGGGGAAATTAACCAAAAATGTTGTGAGCGGAAAGGCTTGTCTGATACTTGAGTTTTCATAGTAATTGTTGGCCAAGCATAAAAGTAATGTCTTAATTGTAATGTTGTTGCACAAAATGTGATACATTAATGTAGGTATGGTGCTCTGGGGTAGAAAGCAAGAATGCAGATGGTTTAAATCCACTAATAATCCCAACAGGAAAATCCACTAGCTCTAGGCTATTGAAAAGGACTTTCTTTGCACATTGTAGGTCTTGTCCTTGGCACATGCTAACAAGGCTTGGGGGGCAATTTGTGCCTCTCCTTCAGTTAGATATCACCAGATACACAATCCATCGGCACATATGACATACATTTATTAAAATGTTTGTAATGCATTATAGGGCAATTTTAAAATGTGGCTGCTTTTAGCTGTTTTATTAGCTGGCAGAAACTTTGTTGTTATGTTTTGGCCCATATTTCTCATGATTGAACTAGAACAAAAACAGAGTTAATTGTTGTTTTCACTTTAATTTATGGTGTGAATGATTTTATGGCAAAGACAGAATGGAAAAAGCACGTTGCCTGGATGAATGACTGGAAAGATTACATGTATTATGTTGGTCGTGAATTTTAAAAGTTCTGTCAAAGCCCTACCACTCCAGTGGCAGATATAGGGGAGGGGCCAAAACCTACATTTACTTAGCCAAATAAAAGTTATATTACTCTGTGGCTAGTTAACTACCGTAAGTCTTGGGCCCTGTTTGTCTGTTAGACTTAAATGAATAAATTTTATTGTTATAAAAAAAGCTTCCAGGTCCAGTTCTAAACTCTTTAAGTCTCTTGTTTGACTGGATGTGGTCAGGCAGGGTTCAAAATAATATTCACACTAACCTGTGAAATAAATCAGGCATGCCTCATCATTCACAGTGCTAACTGTCATTTCATCCAGAACACTCAACGGCTTGGGTTTCCATGGAAAATTCTGCCAACAAAAAAGACACAATCATACCTTTTCTCATACCTCAGTGCTTTTTTAAAGTTTTTTTTTCAAAATCGAGCTTGAAAGTTGGGTGTCTGGCTTATCTATGTTGTGGTTTAAAATTTTTCAAACCAGTTTGATTTTTATTTTCTTTTGTTTCAGATTATGATAATCAATACAAGACAATGAAAAGTAAAAATCAAACTGGTTTGAAAAATTTTAAACCAAAGAAAAATTTAAACCACAACATCTAAAAGTGCAGCTCATACACGAGTTTTTATGATAAGCCCAACATAGAAAATCTAACTAAATCAACTTTCAACAAATTGTTTTCTTTGCTTTAAAAAGGTAAGGTAAAGTCTGCATACGAGCAAAGAGAACCATCAGGCTAGAGCTTACCCCGGTCTCGGTAGCATGTAGCGACTAGGATGGGATGCTAGTCCATCGCAGGAATTTCGCCGCTACCCATTTATACATCTGGGTGGAGTGAGGCACTATGAGAGCAAAGTGTCTTGCTCAAGGACACAATGCAATGCTTTAAAGACAAACCATTATTTATAGTAGGAGGTTGAACGACATGTAAGAAAGGTTATTATAAGTTATTTGCCACAAATCTGGGGTGAGATCCATCTTGCAGTCACTTTATGTGGGATGGGGTCCTTACTGAGAGGCAATATGGCCTCTCATCTTTTGCTTTGTCACAAGTTAGGTCCCCACAAGTACATTGCAATACAAGACGTAACCCAGATTTTTTTTGCCTTTCCAAAGTGGCAAACAGTGTGTATAATTTAAATATTTTTTGCAAATAATTTGTCTTTGCAAATAATTTTGCAAACACATTATGTTAACACACTAAAAACCTTCAATTTTATTTTTCAACAAAGGGGAATAGCAATTCCTGGGCAATCTTTTGTTGCCAAAACACTCTGCTACATTGAAAAGAATCTCTTCTCACATCATATTAACTTACCTCTCCATCTGCGTCATTTAAAATTAGAGCACGACCATTTGAACTGATGGGTTTAAAATTCTCATCCACAAGGATCAAGGTAGGAATACCTAGCAACCAGAAAACACAATATAGGTTTTTTACTTGATCAGCCAATACCAATAATAGTAAATAAATAATTATAATAATTTAATAATAATAATAATAATAGTAATAATTTTGAATTATAATAGTAATTTATTACTTAGTTATTTGACATAAATTAACATTTGAATATGATCAAATGCACCTTTCAGTAATGTGTGGATCGAGAAAATGTCCATACCCCCCCCCCCCCCCACCCCACCCCTCCGGAAATTTCAATTTAGCTTCATACATTGCTTTAAATTTTTGGCTCTTTGAGACCCCCCTCCTCCCCGGAATTTCCAATCCCTTCTGTGGGGGGAGTATGGATATTTTCTGGAACCATACAATTACAATACTTACCGGTAATAATTTTGTATCATTTACAATAATATATACCTAAGAATATGTAAGATTGATGATTTAAAAAGTGATAAATGTGACCCTCCATATGAAAAGGGGGCTTAACGTAATTTCTCTCAAAACGCGTTTAAACGCGGCATTTGAAACGCATTAGAAATGGATTTCAAACAGTTTCAAACACATTCCAAATGCGTTTCAAACACCTTTTGAATTTAGAGCGTTTCAAATGCAGTAAACGCATTTCATAGGGTATGAAACACCAAGTAATTTGAGCAGAATTATTACTGAACTTTGGAGGAAGACAACATTGTTCATGAAAGCTTACGAATAGTAATTTTTGGAACGGTTTCACAGAACATTCCCCGGCTGGGTAACAAAATATATTTACGTCTACGCGTATTGGAAGCTCTGGAAAAAGGTTGTATTTGACTGGACTGAAAGCCTTTCTGCAGCCTTTTTGCTTTCAAATGGCAGACATTCTGCAGAATTTAGCAAAAACTATGTTCTACGGCAGCCATTTAGCAACGCTCATATTACTGTTCTGCATGTGCAGTCAACTCAAACATACCCCCGGTAACGCAGAAGTTGTGATAAGCTGTCTTATTTTTCGAACTGTTTACTGAAAATCGCTGTGTGTTAAAGCCAGCTTGCCCATCTTTTTTCTCACTAGCACGAGTATAAAATTAATCAATTACCACTCGAGTACTCAGCTAGCTGCAACAGCACTGTATTTTCATTTGAAGGAATGCGACTCACCAAAAGCGTGTCATCTGGCATCCCAAAGTGCATTTTTCATCAGTCAATATATAAAATATCTAATATTTATATTGCAGTGTGTTTACAGGTAACATAAATTTCCAGTTTTCTTTTCTCCCGAGTGTGTTCTTCAAATGATCGCCGTTGAACGTACAAAGTGCCACCTGCTTGTGATTTGAAGATCAGGTTACATGAGTTCGCATGTGATCAGACATGGAATTTATTCAACTTCGCATGCAACAGTTTTAAATGTAACTAAACTGTTCATATGCAAGTGTTTTGTTTAACAGTCTTTAGTTATGTGAAATTTATCGCTTATTTGCCGAAATTATCTTGATACAATATGATTTATTTCAATTGTTAGGAAAAACAACTTGCGTGTGAGGACCTGTGAGACGCGACAATGCACACAACTGATCTGTGTAAAACGTGATACTTTATTTACTTTATTTGGCGGTCAAGTTTTGGCGGTCAAGTTAACGATCTGTTAACCGAAAGGACGGTTTGAATGTGTTGTTCAGTTTGGTTTTCCAAGTTACAAGGGAATTATCAAGCGACAAGATGGTCCAAAAGCAGCAAACATGCTTCAGGATGTGTTGTCATATAATTTTCGTGCAGCAAAGGTGTTTGTTTACCGTATGCGTTGCATATTTTCAACACTGGTTTCAAACATGACTCAGACACGAAGTAACCGATGTAAGTATATACACTGTACAACTGTATACAATGCAATATTCCCAGACAGGCTTTTGCAATTAACACAAGTGTGCATCACGCTGATTTATTGATGAGGAGAAAATGCTACTCGAATCAAAACGCGTTTGAGAGAACTTACGTCACCTTTTGAATAAATTATGCTTCAACAGTAATGATAATTATTTTAAGCATGATGTTTCAAACACATACAAACGCGTTTCACCACGTTTCAAACGCCTACCGTTTGAAACGCGTTTCAAACAGTTCGAAACGAATTTCAAATGTGTTTGAAACGGGTTTCAAACGCATTTCAAACAAAAACGCTCTTGAAACGCTGTTACGATAAGCCCCCTTTTCATATGGAGGGTCACAAATCTTGGTGTAACAGGCAAAAGCCTACCTAAATAAATATGTGGCCACTTGAAGGAGGCATGGTGGCCAAAAAGTCAGTGTGCTCGCCTAACTCACATTTACATACAAGCCTCTCTATGGGTATTTTCCCAGTTTTGCCACACGGGAAGCATTGTTTCCAGTGTCAATTTTTTTCCAAGAAGCAAAATTTGCTTCTGCTACATGGCAGAAACATTTCGTGTTTCTGCGCGGCATGGAAGCATGGCAAAACGAGGAAACAATCACGGAAACATTTTAATTTCTGGAAACATGTTTCCTCGTTTTGCCAGGCTTTTACACAGTTATCAATGCTGGCAATCAACACAGGGCATCGTATTGTCCATACAACTTGTATGGTTGTGCCACAAATGAGAGGCAGGGATCAAAAATAGACCCTTACAGTGCGACTACTCGAACCGGGGCACACTGAAGAAAATTAACCAATCACAGCATTAATTGAAAACAAAGGATAGGGACATTTTTAGCAAGTGACCAGTAACGTTCTAGAATGTATCATTGGTCCATTGCTACAAAATGTCCGTATCCTTTGTTTTCAATTAGCACTGTGATTGGTTTATTTTGTTCAGGGTGCTCCGGTTCGAGTAGTCACACTGTAAGGTGAATATCTTAATCTTACCTTGGACACCAAAGTGTTGGGAGAGCTCTTTGATAGTTTCATGATTAAATGGTAAAGCCAGCCATGGCATGTCCTTGAAATAATCTTTGAAACCCTCTTCTGAACGGTCTGAACTAACGAAAATGATTTCAAAAGGCTTGCCTTGTCCAACAATTTTATTGTAAGTCTCAATCAACTTTGGTGTGAAGCCTCTGCAAGGAGGGCACTACAAATTAAAAAAATATTGATAAGTCAAGGCCACTCACTAGAATGAATATATAACATTATACATGTTACTATGTACATGTACCTTGTTTACAAGGAAATATGTTGGACATACAAGTCATGTAAAACAAAAGTGTTACTATCAGCAACAATAAATCTAATGATGTGAAAAAAAAGAAGACATTTTTGACATTTTGTTTCAAAGTAGCCACAGCTCAAGCTCATAGCAGCCAGGGAATTCCCAGCCCTTAGTGACACCCCCTGTACAAAATGACATGAGAGTATTTGAACTGATACTAGATACCAGTTCTAACATATGTAAAGTTGATACAAGAGGTTACGTCAGTTGTGTAGACTGAGATTTTCAATATTTTGTTCCATGATTCTTTAATTATGTAATCATTAGTTACATTGAACATTGAATACTGCTGCCAGTGAATTACAAGTATGGCTACAGTATGTCCAGGCAGTGTTGGACATGACTCGCAAAGCATGCCGGAAGAAATTTTCGATTGTACTCATTATTGTCTGATCGTCGGACTGTAAACATATCCTCGAGGTGAGAAGATATTCCTATAGATGCTGAAAGAAATATCGGAGGAAATCCATACCAAATCTTTGTGGGCCAACTAACAACTATAGATGTGTATTGCTGGATTCGCAAAGGCGCCATTTTATGTGCGGAACAACTCATATTTGGAGTCGAAACATCGCGGTACATCGACTATTGGAAATTATATTCGATTCTCGCATGTTTGTGATCGATCTTAACGGGCTGAAATCGAACTTAACTTCGGCGCTTTCTTTTTGAGATATGTCGAGTTGTGTATGAAGTACGTCGATGTACTGCTGGCCAACGCAGTTCGCCATATCGTGGTTTTGATGGATTTTCACTAGGTTGTTTATTAGGAGTTTTCCCACTTGGAGGGCGCAAAGGCCGTTTTGATGACATGTCAAATATCGGCCAAACAGAAGGACCATATAAACACTACAAAAACAAAAATAGCAAGAAAACATTTAAATATCAAATTATACAACAAACAGAAGTACAACTTTAGGCTCTGTTCGTGATGAACCATCGACAGAAATCACCCCCATCAATTCCCGCGAATGCGAGAACTGAGTGACAAATCAAGGAAGAAACCCCAACTTCAAATTTGACCGTTAAAATGGCGAGGCCTGCCCTGGCCCACTGTACTTTTCTCAAAGTTCAACTATCGAACTTAAGTTCTATGCAAAAATAATCTACAGTACTGATCCTTGTTTGTAAAGGAATGAGCAAATGTTCATGCGTGTCTAACGAGTGCGCCAACCAAACATTTACCATTAGCATGATTTCATTCGACTAGTTTTGGTAGCAAAATCGCTTCCCTTAATTCAGAACTTGATGAATGACCAGCCAAGATATTATTCTTCAAGCTCCAAGAAAACAGTCCGTTAAAACGTTAAAATTTCGCCGAAATCGCACAAAGAAGATGAGACTTTCTTAAAATCCGGCGACAAAATTGTCCACCATGGCTTCTACCGAGGTGACATATGATTGGTCGAAAAGTGTCAAATGAACCGTGTCCAACACCGCCTGCAGTATGTCCTCCTCTACTGGTGCCCAAGGGAAAAACCATTGTATTAGGAGTCATTGGTTAGCTATACATGTAGTGTATTGTTCTGACTTTTGAATCGACTCTTGTGTACCAGCACACAAGCGCAGAACCAAAAGTGTCTTACCAACTGGTAGTTAATAAAAATTTACACAGCCTTTACTGTTAATTTCAGCTTTAATTATAATAATAACTAATTGATCAATCAATCAATCAATCAATCAATCAATCAATCAATAATCAATCAATCATGCTTATGAGAATTTTATTCAGGCTAGTGAAAACAACTTTCACTATAGAACATCCTCACTTTTAAGGCAAGCTGGACAATTGAATTCCTAAGTTACATCCTGAAAGTAGTACAAATGTAAAAACACTTGAACCTCACTATCTCGAACCCAGTTATCTTGAACTCCTCGCTACCTTGGATTTGCTGTTTTAGTCATTTACTATCAGCTATCTCGAACTCCTCGTTTTCTGGAAGTACTTTTTGTTCCCTTGAGTTTGAGATAGTGGGGTTCATGTTATTACATGTTACAAGTAATTTATACATACCCAGTGAGCAGAGAAGTAAAAGCCGATAACCTTTCCAGCCAGATCCTCAAAAGATTTCTCTTCTTGTTTATTGTTCGTGGGTTTTACACCTTTTAATATATCATCAATTCCTTTGGGTCTCCATGGGAACTTTTCACCTTTAGGATCATCCAAGACCATAGAACGGGCGTCCTTTGTTATAACTTTTCCATCCTTCCCATCTAAAAAGACCAGTGTTGGGATTCCAGAAACCTTGTACTTCTTTGAGAGATTGTCCTGTAACCACCATTACAAGAATGAGATTTAACATTGTGTGGTTCCAGAAAATATCCATACTCTCCCCTTAAACAAAAGTATAAACCTTAACTTGGATTTCCAGAAGAGAGGAGGGGTTCAAGCACAAAAACTGCCTGTGGTGAGGGGGGGAGGGGGGGGAGTATGGATTTTTCCTGGAACAACACAAAAAGAGAAAAGTGATCAATAGAAACATGTATGTGGCATGCAGAAATGTGTCTTTAAAAGACATCTTGTTGAGCTCAATAAAATATTCAGGTGTGAATCCTGGAAATTTAGAAATCAAGCAGGATTTTTACATTATATTTTTCCATTGTTGTTCTTTTGTAAGAATTCAGCCATACTTTTTGGTGGGGTCTCAAAAAATGGTGGAAATGTAAATAATTAAATATTTCTTGCTTATACTTATTAATAAACAATAAAGTGATAATTTGATACAATCTTTATTCCACTCTTGTTTTGAGAGGTCAAAACAATCACACAACAAATATGGCACCTTGATCATCAATCTAATTATGCTTTAGTTAATCCCTACAAGAAACCATGCCGTATGCTAACATTTGCAACATTTTAAACTTTGAAAATCTCAGTATATAAACGTGCATTTTTTTTCAGATGATCTGAATTAAAGACACACAGTTGTCGTTATGGTTACCACAAAAGGCTTGTTCTTAATCAATATCAGGCAAAGAAAAACAGCTGAATCATTTCACACAATTATGCGGAAAATTGAGCTCTTTCAGTTTAGAAGATTGTAAATTCAAACTTCAGCTACATGTAAATTAATCTTCTTCAAAGAAGTTAAAATAATTTAAAATGAATAACAACAGTAGTTCCACAAACTTTCCTAGCTCAGCGACGAGTAAAACTTATTATATATTTTAAACAATTGCAAATAGCATATTTGTGATCGCCCGGGGGTTAAATTTCAAGAATAGCTCATAACAGTAAGAGTTGTTTTCCTCAGCAACGAAAAACGCTTGAACTGTTTGTGCTCGAACGTTTGTTCACCGCTCCGAACACGATTAACTGCAAACAGCAATCTGAAATATTACACCTTCTAGGACTAATTAGCTTTCACCGCTGAAGGTTAAAAAATCGAAATGTAAACGAATTAATGAGCGTGTTATCTTTATGCACAATTGAAATTATTAATTTAAGCAGACTCACCTTTCGATCACGGTCGGCGAACGGCAAAGCTAGCCAAGGCATATCTTTGTAATACTCCTGGAAGTCCGCATCGCCCTTGTCCGAGCTCACGAAGACTATTTCAAAGTTTTTGTCTGTGTGGTGCTTCTTGTAGAATTCTGCCAGTTTGGGCGTGAATCCACGACACGGAGGACACCAATGTGCGGAGAAGTAAAGACCGACCGTCTTACCTTCGCCGCAGATGCTCTCGATCCCTGCGTCCGTTCCTAGCAATTTCTCACCTAAAAGACACTTGAAAGCTTCAGCCATGGTATTATCAACTGCGGTGTATTTTTAGTACTGAAGTTTATCTTCAGCAGGCGTGAAAACTTGCAAATTAAATGCAGCTCGTTTCTAGCTAGCGTGTGGAGCAAGCTAATGGCGAGACAGCCACGGAACCCCTACCTGGCCTGATGGGTAATATGACGGATGACGTCACGCATTGGTATTTTATTAGAAACCTACGTCATAGTTCCCTGCACCTGTTCATGATCATTTCACTTTCTCAGTCGATAGAAAACAAAATATCTGGGGAAATTCTATTTTAAAGCCATGAATTAACCCGCCGTCAGTGACACGTGGGAAACACGAGCCTGATTATATCACAAGTTCAAGAAAGTCGTATGCGTCAGCGAGGCTTGTTAGATGATGTCTGAAAGTAAATAAGCCGAAAATCTCGAAACGCAAATTTGCATTAACTTTGTCACTGTTTCATCTCGAAAACAGCTTTGTAGTCAGCCTAATTTATGGTACCGTTTACGATAGCCTTTTCCAGGTTTTCGGTGAGCTGAACAGGCTAACTTTTGGGATTATTTGGGCTGCTTGAGAGTTGGCGAAGATGGCAGGGCTCTGGGCTCCCACCGGCTACGCAAGCTACTTTGTATTGTTGAAACGATTTTACAATTTTGACGAGCGTGAAATTCATTAAGCCTAACACCGGCCAAATAATTATAACGGCCACCCCCCAAGCAAACAAACCATCGCTTAGTTCAAATTTTATACTTTTATTACTCTAAGGTCAGAGATTCCAGGGTAATAAGCGATTGTTATCGCGGGCAATACTTTAAAACTTCACCAACACAACACGATCAGTGCAATTTCGAATATATTACAACGACGGCGTCTATTTCACAAGAAGCTAGACCAAAAACGGACGCAGTGTTTATGACAGTTCGGGAAAAATAGGCAGCATGAAGACAGCGGAGAACTTGGGATCATTCACTTTCAATGGGGAAATGGAGAATACACGTCTCTAGCTAGTTCGATTTCATTTTGTTCAATTTGGAAGAAAGTAAATAATTCCAAACGTTATTCTTTTTGTAGATCGTGAAAATTTCACTTTTCCTTATTTTTGGGAAAATGAAAAATGAAGTTTCAAAACGGAATCGAACTAGAATTTCTTTTCAATTTCAGGTTCATTTGAGATTTTCGAAAACGAAAATTCATTCCGATTTCCAACAATTTTGACATATTGTAACTTGTTTCAGTTTTTACGTTAGGAGTGGTAATTTTTGCTTCGTTTGTTAATGAGGGGGAGTGGTAATGTTTGCTTCATAAGAAGTACACACAGTCAAGAAAAAATATCGTTTTTATTCGATTTACCTTCAACTTAGAGAATATTATTTTTCCTATATATACGTTGGTCGATACCTCTGAAACAAGCACTCATAGAGGTACACGACTCGGATTTGGAAACGAGCATTACTACAACAAGCGAGTGAATGGAAAAAAAAACACCTACACACCTGCCCATGGCCTCGGCGGGAAAAAGTTAAGACCCTGGAGATGATGCTATAACACACAAACACGAGCGCACGTACGAGCTAAATTAGTCTCCAGGAGTACCAGGGTGCATTTTATGTTGGTTACGACGAAGATCTTCGGCGTGATGTCAAAAGTTTGCGGCGTACTGGCGTACGATCGTAGTCCGCGCGTTTTAACTGGCGTGCAAATGACTTATTTTATATTAGAATAACAGAAAACCTTGGCGTAGACTTTTTAAAACCTTGGCGTATGTTCGGCGTTGGATGAACACGGAATGCACCCTGGCAGGAGTAGTTACCAGAAATTCCCGATAAAGGGCGACACAATTTTCCCGCCACAAGTGTATCGCGCTTCGTGGTTTACCGCTAAAATCTATCAAAATATTGCAGCCTCGATATTTTTCCATCGGCCGCTTCTGTTTGCAGCGATGCAGTGTTCTCAGGTGGTTCACGAAGCAGGAACATGTCACAGCGGCATGCAGCAAGAACAAAATCACAAAATGAACACACACAAGAAAGACAAGAAAATGTAGGAAGGGTGGGAAGGGGGGCATGCTGCATGCTGCACACGAAGGGGTGTCGCTGGAGCATGTGATGTCAGAACTACATTTTGTTGTCTATGTCCCTGCCACATGTTCCTTTAAAAGCTGTGCTGGTTGTGCTACAGGCGGCACCTGACTATGAGCCTCTCAGCTTAACCCGGTTGTCCCGACCCATGACCGATCAATAAGATACATCTAAGCCTGATCGTGGGCAAAATTCTCCCTTCAACGTCAGTAACGTAGCATATGAACCCACCCCGTCCCTTTTTTGTTCCTTCCAAGGAGTGTCCAAACAGGATGAATGTAGTCGGTTTTTATTTTCTCCCTTCTTCGACTCCTGTTCAGCAGAGCTTGATGTACACACAGATTATGAGCAACATGTTCATTGTTCGTTCAAACGCAGAGATGGAGAACAGCTGCATATGCGTCAGTGTATCTCCGTAGTCCAGCATGGATTCCTGCGTAAATGAAGTCAAAGTCGAAGCCGTTCGCTTTTTTTTGACATTACCCGTCTCGCTGCTTATTAACTCGGAATATTTACTTTCACTGTGAAAATGTCAGGTGTGAGTCACTCAGTACAGAATCAGATCTTGAGATAAGAAATTCTTGGGTCGTTGCTGAATTTATATTACTCGCCCTTTGCAGGCTTCTGCGACTGTCTTTTTCTCTCGTCCAAGCGTTTGGCGTAGGCCTGGGCCATAGAGTTAACGATTGACAGGACGAAATAAATGATCATGGCGATAACAAGCTTTTCGAATATCCACGCGAGAATATTTGGTTCCTGTGAAGAAGGACAGAAGGAAAACTATTACAAGATCGATTTTCCAATTCAGAAACGCAAAATGTTATTACTGCACTCGAACTAAAGTGGTGCACGTCGCCGAAGCTTGATCAAGATTACTACTACTCTCTCTGGGTGGGGTGCTCGTACAATGCAGGTTACCAACCCCTCCCTTCCCTCAAGCATTTTGTCATTCACCGGTGGATGGAAGCACTGTGAGAGTAAACTTGTTAACTGTCTTGCCCAAGAGCACAACATAATGGCCCAGCCCAGCAATCGAACCTGGAAAATTCGACATGGAATCCAACACGTTATCCCCAAATTATGCAAATTGAGCAATTTTACAAATCCTTTTCAATCAATCTCGTGTTTCGTGCAAATACACACAAGCCCGCCTCACTTACCGAGGTGCTAGTCCCTTGTCCTGGTTTTCGATGTAATTTCTCTTTTTGCTTTTCCAATGCTATCTTAAAAGGTTTCTGGATATATGGGCCAACGGTCGGAATACCCCTACAAATAATTAAACAAACAAAAAACAAACAAACAAGTAAATATATTAAGTATAGCTACAACCCGTCAGTCCTAATAATAAGCTTGATCAGGATTACTACTACTCTCTCTGGGTGGGGTGCTCGTGCAATGCAGGTTACCCACCTCTCCCCTCCCTCAAGCATTTTGCCATTCACCGGTGTATGGAATGATGATGACGATGATGATGATGATGATGATGATGATGATAAAAACAATCTTTAAAGAGGAAGTCCTGCAAACGAGCCATTTGTTCGTTCGAACGTTGGTTCGCTTCGTTCGTTCGTGCGTGCGTGCGTGCGTGCGTGCGTGCGTGCGTGCGTGTTCTCGTTCTCCCAGGCATCCGCACTCATTTTACCATACTATTGAAACACAGAACACTTTTCCCGGTGTTAATTTTTTTATTCGAAGATAAAGAACAAGGAGCGCTAGCCTACACTGCATAGCTACTCCCCCCTGGAAGGTATTCTAGTCCATCCCAGCTTGTAAACACCCAATAATTTTGTCAGGTAACCAAACAACAGACAGCCACCCACTACCAGGTGGGTAGAGGCACTGTGAGAGTAACGTGCAAGAACACAACATATGAAACCAGCCAGGGCTTGAAACTGGAGTCCCACATGGTAACCACAGGCCACTACGCCACCCACATCAACAAAAAAAAATAATGAGATAACTAAAAGGAATAGTTATCGAAAATGATTATTGCTACAGTCGTGCACTGCCTTTTTGGAAGAATCATACTTAACAGTTTCTCTCTGACATTTGCTCTCCTTTGACAAGCATTAGAGGGGCAAGAAATGAAAACAGTGGACACGTGTAACTCACCCAACAAAAGATAAAACTGCCTCTACATAATGCTTGCTAAATGCTAAGATAACGAATGTTTTCTGGAAAAAATAAATAAAAATTTCGTAAGTAAAAGAAACAACAACAAATAGATTATATAAAATAATAATAAGCAACAATGGACATAATTTTTCCCCAAAACAATTTCTGAACAGAGCAATTGTCTGCACACTACACATGTACAATTTGACACCCAGTCATGAATTAGAAAAGGGACCATGCCATTACAAGCAATACATGTAGTTACAGTGTTTAAGTACAATAATTACCTGAAGATGCATCTTAATCACAGCCTTGCCGATGAGAGTTGCTCCAAAAAAAGTCCAGAAAGGAACTAAACAATGACCACAGGTGATACCAGCTAAATCAAAGAGAGGGTTTGGAACCTGCGCAAGACGAAAACAACACATGTCCAGTTCAATGCCTTAAGAAGATGCACTTTGCATGAATTGATAGAACATCTTTAAAGGGAACTGGTTTGCTCCAAAAGGAGTCAAGAAGGATGACTTGCCATTTACATTTGAGTTATGACTAATTCATCTAGGTACTAATTTAGTGGCCTGATTGTAGGATATGATACATAACGAATGGAATCAGTGCAAGGGAACAGTGATTTGATTTGCCTGTGACTCCAATCCAGCAAGTCAGCCTGATTTGAAAAAAATTTGGCAGCTGCCAGAAGATTTCATTTCCAGATAAATTTTTGACATGTTATTTTTTCTAATGACTGCTTTCTGATGGGTTTTATTTGATATGATTGAGGGATAGAGGAGGTTGAGTTGGCAAGCCAGAATGTGCTGACATTTTAAATAATGTAAAATTGTCAACAGTGTGTCAACTACTCCCCACACTTTTGAGATTTTGAGCAATTATACCATACAGAAATTATTTACATCATGTATCAAATGCTCTGTTGAAAAGCAAAATAATGTGTACACTGTAACTGGAGTGATTTTATTTAACCCATGAAACAACATCTAACAAATAATTAGTGCACAATAGTCAAAATTAAGCAAAAAACAATGGAATTAGTGTCTGATAGTATTTGAAAGTTTAATTACTATTTCATGGGTTAAGTAACACTCTTACTAATACAAGCTGGTCGCAATTTCTACTCACCGAGGCACAAACAAGTATGCCAAAGAATCCCACCCGCTCTACTAAGTCAAGAACCATTTTCTTTAGTCTAGTCCACAAACTCTGATCAGCCAGAGAGGTCAACCTTTCCAACTCTTCGACTTCTTCAAGCTCCTCGTCATCAGGATCTATTCCAGACAACCGTGCTGAAGAAAAAACATGACTTAAGGAAAAATCTTGAAGGGGGAAGTTTCATAAGATAATTGGCAGTGATGCACGGAAAGGTTTTTGTCCCCTATCCCTGCAATTGACATTAAAAGTTAAACATTCACAGAGGAAATTGCAGTATCCTTGCAAGTTAGACTTGTTTCTGATTCATATATCACATTGCAAAGAAATATGGATCCATAAAATAATGTTCATGACTCACATGAGCACAATAAGGGATTCTTAATTTCCACTTCATGTCAGATGGGAGTTGTCCCACTGAATGCTTTACAATGTGGCCCAACAACGCACACTCTCATTGGTTACCATACCTTGAGGGTCACATGGCATCTTACAATAAAACTGCTTCCTGCCAAAAGTCTCCGAGCATGCAACATTGCAAAATTTATGACATCAGTGGATAACAGTGCACTGTTACCCATGAATGTTGGCCAATGACTGTCGTCCTTCAAAGTCTTTGTTGTTACAAAATCACTTAATGACTGGTCCCTCTGGTAAACAGTTAATTTTATTTCCCTCAAATATCAAATCTCAATGTTTCCCAAGGCTGAGCATCTGGAAACATTGAGATTCGTGAGAAACAAAATAAACTGTTTCCTCTAGGACCAGTCATTAAGTGTTAATTGCGACATGATGTACGTGTATCTAATTGCCCAAAGGACATATGCAAGTAGACCTTACTTGTGCTTCAGATGTCTAATAACTATTTAGCATATCCCAGCGACTGACTATTCAGCAAACTCGCAATATGATTGGCTACCAAATGTGGTCTTATTTTCGATAGATTGTCCCAGTAGTATGCAAAAGTAAAATTGCCAAAATCACAAAACAAAACTATCAATAAACCACTTTCACTAAACTTTTTGTCAAATAGATTGGTCTCTGAGTTAAGCTAAAACTATTAGATGGCTCACTCGGTTTCCATCAGCTTGTGATAGTTGGCTTTGGGTCTCACCCCTCACCAACGATCACCTGATAGATGTGGCCAAAAGCTTGCTGTATAATTTGTTAAATAGTACACAATCATGGGAGGCGCGGTGGCCTAATGGTTAGTGCGCTGGACTCCGGATCGGGCGGTCCGGGTTCGAGCCCTGGCCAGGGCACTGAGTTGTGTTCTTGGGCAAGATACTTTACTCTCATAGTGCCCCTCTCCACCCAGGTGTATAAATGGGTACCGGCGAATTACTGCTGGAGGTAACCCTGCGATGGACTAGCGTCCCATCCAGGGGGGAGTAGCAATACTCCTAGTCGCTTCACGCTACGGAAACCGGGATAAGCTCCGGCCTGATGGGCCCCTAGGCTCGGATACAGACTTTACCTACCTACACAATCATGGTAAAAAGTGTACGATGTTTGTAAGGCTTTATGTCAGTTGTTACCTGCTCTTGCCATGAAATAAGGAGGTAATTCTCCAATGGCAGTTCCTGCACCCTAAAACAGTCAACATTACAGTGCTGTTAGTTACAAGGCATGTAATATACACAAGAACTACTTAATGTACAGGGTGTCTCGAAAACAAAGACCTATAAAACGAAGACCCGAAGACCCAAAGACCCTAAGACCCCAAAAACTCGAAAACGAAGACCCCATAATTTTTCAATGTATTTTTACCTTCAGTGAATATTAGCGCCTTCTTTATCCCTGTCAAATTTCTTTTATCGTTGAGTGCTGCAACAAGTTTATCCGCCATCTTGAACTGAGTAACCGCGCTACCACACCTGACCGGAAGTGACGCAAAGGCCGTCTTCTTGCTACTGACTCTCTTTCTTCAAATAAAAGAACCGTGATTCAACATGAAACAGATAATTCAGTTCCACAACAAAAGGCAAAATATGTAGTCTCCTTCGCAACCTTTATTTGGGTTGTCGTTAGGCAAAAATTCTAAGTTGCAAGTTGTTTATGCGCTATGCATGTTATTTTAAACGTTAGTGTTCAACAAATTCGTGTCTCAAATGTTTAAGAAAATTATCAATATATGACATCATTTATAAAGAGTGGTTGTTATAATTTGAAATAAATAATGGTTTGACTGCATTTCACTTGTATTGCACCGCCTATTAATTCACAGAAGCTCCAAAGAAAGGCAGTCCTCATGGTTTTCCTCTTGTCTTCGCATATTTTTGAAAGCAAGGATGTGGAATCAGAAAAAAAAACAGTTTGTTTAGGGGCCGAAGTACACTTCTACCAGCAAAAACAGCGCATTTAAGCACAAACGATAATTTGTCCGTAAAATAAGGCAACAACAACAACAAAAAAAAACAATCCATACAGAGAGCATCACTTCAGGTAAAGTGTGGTAGCACGGTTACTCAGTTCAAGATGGCGGATAAACTTCATAGACTACGAGCAGCCCCTATTTTTTCGCAGTCCGTCGAGCGTGAAGCAAAAAAAAAAGAGCGCGCGAAAATTGGGACTCCCCTCGTCCCCAATTTTCGCGCGCTCTTTTTTTTTTGCTTCACGCTCGACGGACTGCGAAAAAATAGGGGCTGTTCGTAGTCTACAGCACTCAACGATAAAAGAAATTTGACAGGGATAAAGAAGGCGCTAATATTCACTGAAGGTAAAAATACATTGAAAAATTATGGGGTCTTCGTTTTCGAGTTTTTGGGGTCTTATGGTCTTAGGGTCTTTGGGTCTTCGGGTCTTCATTTTATAGGTCTTTGTTTTCGAGACACCTTAATGTACATGTATTTTACAGTAGAGCACCAGCTGAAACATTGAAGCAATTTCTCCAATAACAATAAATTATTAACTTTGAAAGTTCAAAGGCTATTATATATATAAGTTAAAAAAATAATAATAAAACCAAACATTTTCGATTAAAAGTCATCATCAGGGTTGATGTTTTTCTTCTCAATCTGAAGGACAAAAACGTCCACAAATCCCACGTGGTTTACCAAGGCAATTGTGACTGTGGTGCCAAGTATGTAGGTGAAACACAAAGGAATTTCAGTGTTCAGATTGATGAACATTCTCACACCACCAAGGTCTCAGAACCTGCGAGACATCTACTTGAATTCCCGCGACACTCATTCACATGGAATGTAATCACTGGGCAACATAATTGGCGAAAACGCAAGATCCTGGAGGCTTTGTTTATTGCTCTACGAAAGCCAGAGCTAAACAAAAAGCTGCTGGCTCATCCAATTCACCTGTTCCCCATGGGAGTGACTTAACATTTAAATACGAAACCACGCGGCAAAAAACATCAACCCTGATGATGACTTTTAGTCGAAAACGTTCAGTTTTATTTATTTTTTTAACTTATATATATAATAGCCTTTGAACTTTCAAAGTTTTTATCCTTTTAGCGAACATTATGTTGAATAAATTGTTAGTTATTGTATATCTCTAGTGCTATTATGATGCTCCTTAGCATGGGTGGATTAAGTGGGGTTGAGGGACCAGATGTGACCCCCCCCCCCCCCCCCCCCACCTGTATGTCTAGGAATTTTATATAAATTTAGTAGGCTCAATAATGCCACCTACCTTTCATAATATACATTGAAATCTAGTGATAACAATGGAAATTAGCTGGTGACATATATGTCCTAGCTCAGAGAACCAGGATTTTTATTGTATTGGCATATCAGACAATCTAGTCCATAATTTTAGCATGAGTTAGTAATTGTACATTTCCTTAAACATTTTCTGAGATGGCTTTGGAGTTCAATTCTTGATCGGCAGATACGGTGACAAAAACCACAGACATAGGTGGAATTAGTAGGTGGAGCAAGGGCTAGCTCTGGCCTTCTGACATTCTCTCCTGGTATCCACTGTGATGTGCAGAAGCTTTTTTTTTGGATTTTTATAATTTTCCAGTAATAGCAGAGTAATAATAGAGTAATAGCAGATGTTAGGTGAGGGTAAGTAAGGATGATGGAAGTGGTTCAGAAACAGCAAGGGAGGGGAGTGTTTTAATTTAATTTTCTACTTAAAGGGGCACTGTCACGAGCATATCTTCAAAAATTCAACAGCCCAAAAACATGTTTACACCATTGAAAATCTATTAACAGTGGTCAAGTTTTCTTAAAATTACTATACCAGTGTACTGAAGCTAAATATAAAGTGATATCACTGCGATACCATTGGGAGCTTTAGATCTCAACTTGAAAAAGTCAGCCTGACTTTTTCAAGTTCTGTCCTTGTGGTTTGGAAAAATTGATGAAAAATATTTACGGTCACCCTCTTCTTTAAACAATTTACTAGATATCCTCCCCTTTATGTTCTAGGAGCGTTTCCTGTATGGTTGAAACTACTTAGTAGTAATTTTGGTGCCGTTTTACTGAAAAAGTCAAAAAATGTCCGTGACAGTGCCCCTTTAATAACGTAGTGTAAAAAAATATACCGGTTAAAAAATAAAACGTAGGTTGAAAAAAATTACGTAATAAAAGCTAATTTTGACCTGCAACATATACAATAGTATTTCCGCTGACTTTGCTATTAATCTCACTCTCAGAGGACTTCCACTTAAGAGGCCCTGCCAGGGTAAATTCCGACAAGCGACATGGCACAAAAAGTAGCGACAACACATAAAATAAAACCACGACAAACGACAACCCTAAAGGAAAAACTTAAATTCCGACAAGGACAATCAATTTTCCTTTGCAGTTCCAACTACCGACAGCGACGTGAAGTGCAGTAAAACAGCGACACAGGACCTTTTTAAATTTAGACAAGCAACATGGGATCCCCCCCTGGCAGGGCCTCACTTATCTTTTGGTCAGCACCAAGGGTGCAGACTCTGGCCAGTTCCATTGTTTTGAGAATGTGCAAAATGCTCATTGTCAATTGTCAGCCAACTCTGATTTGGTTGGAATAGACCCAGAAGTTTGAGAATCACTGACCTTGAAATTGCAACTGAATCTGCATTCTTGGAGCTGATCAAGCTCTGTGGATGAGACTAGCTATTATAATAAACAAATGAACATAACTTACCCACATAAAAGCTTCTATCCTGACTTTACTCATTATAGTCCACATGTTTACCGTGGATGTGTGATTGTCATCAGGACACTGGATACTAGAATGATGCAATAGTTTCTTGTAAGTGCTTAACCCTATTCAAACTGCTTATAAAATAATTTTATTTGTCTTGTCCACGAATCCTAACTCACTTCAATCAGAAGGAAACAGTAATTTGACAAATATACAGTACAGTATACTAGTGATATGCATTGCAGCACCTACACTAAAATAATTATTTTAATTATAATGTAAAATAGGTGCATTACATGCAATTTAAAATTTATAGGATTCCCACAATGTATTTACATGAAGATTGAGAAATATAGTGTGCATGTAGTTTTTCAGAAATTTTCAGGAACATTATACGGAAGAAAGCGTTGATTATGCGGGAAGCACGTTGCATCATGCAGAAATTTTCAGGAACATTATACGGAAGAAAGCGTTGATTATTATCATTAAAATTATGAAGCAAATTTTTGCTGTTTTACCACAGGTAGCCAAAGCTTAGGATACGACTGAAAATAAATAAAATGATCTAAAATTGTCAAATGTTTATTGTTTTATCAATCTTATATTACATATTCATGTGAGCTTTGAAAATTAGCATAATATGCTAATTCTAAAATTGCTCCCTACTAGTCAAAGCGAAGCGAAAGGTAGCACACTCGAACCGCCAGAATGCCGACCCGTGTTCATGAAATGAGCTGTAATTCTCAAAGTTTGCTATCTTCCCCTCAAAATGCCTCAAATTCAAAGGCTTCGATAGTCATTCTATAAATACATACCGAAAAAGTGCCCAATGTTACATCCTTTCCCCGTCAGAACGACAATAATTTAGTGGTAAACCTCCACGAACCATCCGCGGCCCGAGCGCCTCTGCAATTCTTCTCATTTAATCATATGCAATTTGGAACCACAAAAGCCACTTTCTAGGGGAGGTGTATGCAATGTCGCGTGCGACACATGATTTGATTACCACTTCATCACGTGTTGCACACGGCATTACATACACCTCCCCTAGAAAGTGGCTTTTGTGGTTCCAAATTGCATATGATTAAATGAGAAAAATTGCAGAGGCGCTCGGGCCGCGGATGGTTCGTGGAGGTTTACCACTAAATTATTGTCGTTTTGACAGGGAAAGGATGTAACATTGGGCACTTTTTCGGTATGTATTTATAGAATGACTATCGAAGCCTTTGAATTTGAGGCGTTTTGAGGGGAAGATAGCAAACTTTGAGAATTACAGCTCATTTCATGAACACGGGTCGGCATTCTGGCGGTTCGAGTGTGCTACCTTTCGCTTCGCTTTGACTAGTAGGGAGCAATTTTAGAATTAGCATATTATGCTAATTTTCAAAGCTCACATGAATATGTAATATAAGATTGATAAAACAATAAACATTTGACAATTTTAGATCATTTTATTTATTTTCAGTCGTATCCTAAGCTTTGGCTACCTGTGGTTTTACGTGGAAAATGTTCTGAAGATGCAGAACATGCGGAGGTCAGCGAATTATGCAGGTCGCACCACCGCATCCTGTCAGATGCCCTGTAACTAGAGTGTTACATGTATTTCCAGTCAAACTTCTGTTGGCTTTTGCCAGGAATCTGGATATTGTCCATAGTAGGGAGTGTTCATAATAGTGGGGTGTCCACAAAACAAGAGTTGACTGTATTTTATAACATTGTGGTTCAATTTTACCCTTTGTACAACCTGGTGTTTTCTTTTGTTTTATATATTCATTATCGTAGACTACTAGTACCATACACCAGAACAAACTAAGGAAAATACCAAATTCTTCTCTGGATTTAAGAAGTGTGCCTGAGTAGAGATCACTTTTTTCGCTTTTTAGTGACAATTATGATAAGAAACTTACTCGTCAGGATAAGGTGGTTCAGGGAAGTCCAAAGTTTCACATTCCCATGCAGCAAGTGTCACTGATGCAATGTGAGGTCCCTGGAAAAGCAACAAATAGCAATTTAATCAATAAAGAACCAGAAACCTGGTTACTATAAGATTACAAGTTAAACTATTTGTTAACTATTTCAATCAACTATTGAAATTCTAAAAACTAATTCAATTACTGTAAAAACAGGGGTGAGACTAAAGAGACGTCAAATCTAATATATAATAATTTTATATTATATGGCTGTTGTACTACATGTATATATGGCTGTTATATTATATATAATATAACAGCCAGCAATCAGACAATTGATGTCTGAGCAAAATTTGCCCATGTCTGACTAAATCACAACCACGTACAGTCAGACATTTTATGTCAGCCTATTTTTTAAATCATTATTAATAATATTTTAACAGTCTAGATGAATTTAAATTTGGCTTATACGCTCCTTATCTGGTATGTTGTCTTGTGGCTTTGTGTTGTGACAATTACTAAATAAATCTTTTTTTTAAAAAAAAAAAAAAGGAAATAAAGTTCAAAATGTCCCACCATAATATCTGATGTCTGACCAAAAAGTGACTTAATCGGACATTACATGTATGTCCTTTGAAGAAAAAAAATTATTAATAATAATTTGCAGCCCTGATAATCAATGTTGAATTCTACATGCCAAAATGTGCCAAGCTCCACACAAAAGATACATCTTTTGTCCAGGCCAAGGGCCCTGGGCCCTTGGGCCAGGGTTGGGACATACATGTACATACCACAATGTACATTATGTACCATGGCCCAACCATATTATATGTATCTGTCAGGATATTTCCTTTGTATGTTATATTGTTAGTATGCACTTACCAAATACAGGAGAAAGGTATGCAGTCCAGTGCCAAGTCCAACAGATGAGAGAATGCCGAGACCAACCCAGTATGCCCACCAAAACAAAACAGACTTCATCTGGCTGAGGGACTGCAAAGAATGCAAAGTAAGAAGGTGTTATCAAATCAAACACCAGTGGACAAAGCCCCCTTAAGTGTGAAACAATCTCAAAGTTTACTGGCTTTCTTTACAGCGTAATTACCTCTCCAAGCTGAAAACAATGTAAATTTGGCTGAAAACATTCAAGATCAAAAGGCCCTATTGGGCCACGACTGTTTTTTTAAGCGATGACTTCATCATTTAATGTGTTCGTGTGAGTTCTTGTCGCTTTTATTTAACAAGTGACGAATTAAATCGTCAAAGTCGAACGTGCATCACTTGTAAAGATCTATACGGATTTACGTTGTTTTTCATTTTGTTTTGCATTGGTTGTAAAAGAAGCAAGCTCCAAGCAGACAAATTCAAGTTTGCGTGTTTTCGTGCTAGCATGTGTACACTCTTTTTCCTGTACAGCGTGTACGATTGACGTTCAATTTCCGGAATGCGTTTTGATAGTGCCATGAGCATGATCTTGCATTCTTTGATTGCTGTGAAGATTAACGTCGCATAAAATTTATTTTGAAATCGGCTGCGTAAACCTTTGTCGCGTGACACTGATAATTCTGATTTTTGTGGTGAACTCAATGGTACGTGGAACGACTTTTTGGTGGAATTCGATTGCATGTATATCTGGATAACTTTGGGGGCAAGTTGTTTTCTTCTATGTATTTTTCTATTCGTGTTTGAAAACATATGATCACTTTTAATGATCCGCGCATCGTCTTTTATTTTAATATGCTTTTAAAATATGACTTTGCCTGTCTTCTGCGACCGCTATTTTGGTTGCTTGTACTGTGAAAGGTACCCCTCTTGCGGTAGGGTCCTCTGGCTTTTGGGATAGGTAGTCTTCTGCTAGGAATAAATCTCGCTCCAGATTTTATCTCGTCGTTGAAACTCGAGTGTTTTCCGCTGCGACCTGTGCTGATGATTTTGCTTGCATGCGATGAACATTTATCTGTTGTGGGTTATAAAACTCAGCAAGGGTACTTCTTAACTCTGAGGCCTATAAAAGTTGTTTGAAATGCGTTGATTTAGGTTGTCGCTGTGAAGCACACGATGCAATTGTTCCTTCTTGTAGCTTCTATTTAACAAGTGACGAATTAAATCGTCGAAGTCGAACGTGGATCACTTGTAAAGATCTATACGGATTTACGCTGTTTTTCATTGTGATTTGCATTGGGAGTAAAAGAAGCAAGCTCCAAGCAGACAAATTCAAGTTTGCGTGTTTTCGTGCTAGCGTGTGTTCACTCTTTTCTCTGTACAGCGTTTATGATTAACGTTCAATTTCCGGAATGTGTTTTGATAGTGCCATGAGCATGATATCGATAGGTTTTATCTTGCATTCTTTGATTGCTGTGAAGATTAAGCGTCGCATAAAATTTATTTTGAAATTGGCTAGGTTGACCTTTGTCGCGTGACACTGATAATCTTCTGTCAGCTAGCGATTACACAAACTTCGCTTTCAATTTCGCTTTCACTGTCACATGCAAACTTAAGAAAATTCTGTTGATTTTTCAATAGGGCAGAAACAACATACACCTGATTTAAGGTAAAATAAAATACAGTGGAACCCTGCCTTACGGCCACCTCGTTAATAGGGCCACCTCGTTATTACGGCCACTTTATTTTGTCCCGGCAAAACGCCCATACATTTTCTTATAATAAAACCCCGTTAATGCGGCCACCCCGTTAATACGGCCAGCGGCCACATTGTGAAATCCCAAACTATACTATTCTTTACAATTTTACCTCGCTAATACGGCCACTCGAACCAAATACCCATTAATAATTGACCAAACAAAACAAATTCAGTGCTTGAGAAACAATATTAAATGATATTTTATTCAAAACGCCTGCTTAGCGAAATTACTAAGCGTGTAGTAAAAAGAGAATAAATAAAACGTTTTTAACACGGCTTGCTTTTTTCTTGCGACTTTCTTCTTGCTCTTTGGATCTCTTTGAGCTTTTCTCCTCTTTGTGAACATCTCCTACAGAAAGATTGTTCTCAAGGTCCAATAGATTCGTTAGCATTTTGATGTGGCTCTGTTTAGAAATGCAATTGTGATATGTATCTGTCAAGACGTCACTTGAAGTAGACCAGTCATGAAATTTGACCCTACCCCGTTAATACGGCCACCCCGTTAATACGGCCAAATTTTCATGGCCCGTTGGTGGCCGTATTAATGGGGTTCCACTGTATGTTCACAATCGATTTTCAAATTATCATCACATACCCATCAAAACAAAACCATTAGGGCGTAAAGTACAGTGGTCTGTCATCGGTCTTAATAAACTGCAACGTCAAACTGAGAGTGGCGTTACATGTAGGTCTGCCAACCATCTGTCAACGGCCTTTTGTTTACAGATGATCGACTGAAGGAGTGAAGGAAGGATGGCTTCAAATAATAATTAACTATGAAATCGCCACCCCTTCCATAACTCCCGTTTTGCATACGCAAAAACAGTCGTAAAAATGAAGCAAGAACCGTGTGAATGCCATGAATGAGTTGGCGAACGATCATGGAATCAATACGAGCTACTCTCAGCTCATTAATGGTCAGCGGTTTGGATCTCATGTAATATAAGATTACTATGGCTATCTACCATCTTATATCCAATGCGTGCTCATGGAATAATTGTTAAATGTACTGTACTTTGTGTACATGTACTACATCTCACCAATGTAACAAATTATAAAGGAACTAGCACAACTCACTCAAAGATCAGTTCAAGTGAAAACCCTGCATGAAGTAGATATACATGTCTGCTTTCAATTGCAAAAATACCAACTAAAGGCTATCACAGCGTACAATGGTACAGGGCTGTATATAGCAAGAGTCAAGAAGAGGCAGCTGCGTTGGGAAAATAATCCCCCAATGAAAGAGATACAGTACCGCTCAAAAGTAAGTTACCACCTCTCGTCTTGTTTCTCTCGAGATGAGACTCTCGTCTTGAGAGACGAGTGTCTCGTCTCAAGAGAGGAGAGTCTCGTCTCTCGAGACGAGATTCTCGTCTCACAAGAGGGCGGTAACTTACTTTTGAGCGGTACTATAGATTTTTTTCTGAAGAACTCAAGGCCTCAAGTCCTAATTTTTTTACTAAGTCTGAAAATTTTATCATCGCATAAATTCAGATTTAAGTAAAGGACAAAATAAATAACTGCATGACTGCGGAGCTCTGTGTTAAGGCTTGGCTAAATCTATTTTAACGCATTAAGATTTTCTTGGGGACATGCTCCCAGACAACCCTCCCCCCCCCCCCCCCTCCTGGAGGGTCACAGATCTGGCCTCGTCTGTGCCACAAGACTGTAGCCGTGTGATATGCAAATATTACATGTAGAAGCTGAGCAAAGTACCTCTTGATGTGCTCCCTCCAAGTTATATGCAAGAATCATCAATACAGAGATCAGAACTATGGAGGTCACAGTCTTCTTGTGCTTTAATATTCTGAAAATTACAAAATAAAATTCAAACAAAACATTGCACCATCAAACAAGGGTTATTCTACCTCCTCAAAACAGCATTTTGCCATCAGATACAAAGTTACAGGTATGTCGAACAATAATAATAATAATAATAATAATAATAATAATAATAATAATAATAATAATAATAATTTAACCATCACCTTTCCTTATAATCATGTAAAAGAATTCCCATCTCAAAACAGAAGTAGGTCAAGGTTACAATGGGATGTCGCCAAAGCACAATGCCATGCCTCTTTTTCTGATCAAGCTTTTTCTGCTTTTGCATCTCCTCTTCTGACATCACAACATCACTGACGCCATCAGAGGGCACAGATTGATTATTTATCACATGATCATTTTCAGCTGTTGGAGAACAACACATTGGGAAGCAAAAGAATGAATAATATATACCAAAGAAAAGCAATACATGTAAAGCCAGATGATCCTTTGTTTCACATTAAGGAAATGAATAACATTCACGTATGAGACTGCAACATAATAAAAGTCAAACTGAAATATTTGACAGTATTGTGGGAGGAGAAGTGGCCTAGCTAATGGTTAGTATGCTGGACTCTGGATTAAGGTGGTTCCACTGAATTGCATTGCGCATCCTTGCTGTGGACGATTTTTCGCATCATTTAGTGCGCACACGAGCGCTCGCGCACACAACATTACGGCATTTCCTTCAGATTAAGCTTAGCAGGGAAATAAATGGTTATTTTCTTCTAAACAAGCACAGTGACCCCCATTTTTTAATGCATTAACTTAAATGACATACAGTACGGTTGACTACAATATATCGCGATTGAAAGAAAAGTTGATTATTCTATTTTGAGATATTTTTATTTGAATGCTTTAGAAAGCACGTATTTTGGTAGTGCTGCTTACATGTACGTTCGCACGCAGCAAAATCTCTAATATTTTATAATGTATCTTAATTCCAGTTCAATTAAAATAGTTTGTTGTGTAAAATTTAAGTCTATTTTGTAGAACTGCTTCGATATTTTAATGCAAGAAGTGATTTTTTCTGGAAATGATAGTTCCCTTTTCGGATTACTAGGGTTCCTAATATAAACCTCATGGGTCATATATGTACCATAATAGCCATCCAGGTTGCACAAAAACGAGCACGGTGACCCCCATTTTTTATTGCATTGGGTTGTTCCAGAAAAAATCCACATCTCCCCGACGGATGGGATTCTGGAAATTCTCGCGGGAGGGGGGGTAAAAGGCTCTGGAAATCCAGGCGGGAGGGGGGGTTGAATTTCAAAAAGTCTTCTGCAGGGGTCATTTCAACCGATAATTCAAGCGCTTCGAACGTTTAGCTCGGCGACACTTCAGCGCTTTCAGACCCTGAAAAAAGTAGAAACATTTTTGTTCATATATTTCTCACCTGACATAAACGATAATCTAAGTTCCTTCACAGGTCCTTGTATAGCAGAAAACCCGAAAACAAGATACAAAATTAAAGAGGAACCCGTCACAACATTGTGGAACGAAGATCGTGAAACGCCTGACACATTTCTACTCGCCTGACTGGAGAGACTGGGCCCGACTTTCAACATGGCCGCAACTTTTTTGCTCACGTGTTTACGGCTAAACGAGGAGCTGAACAACGCAAAACCATGAGCATTTTGCCTCCTTTTATCGAAACGCTTCCATCTAAAAAGCATATAAGTTTCCACGAAGTTGAAAACGATTCTGGAATTAAATTATCTTGGATAAATCAACGAATTCATCGATCACGCGATCAGCTGATCGAACGGTATGCAAGCTTTTAAGTTTAAACTCATTTTAAACTTACCACAAACTGTTCACTCCTTGGAGTAAAAACTTGTGATTTTCCCTTTCTTTCCATTTTTTAGATCTTCGACAACTTTTTGCCTTGACATCTCCTGACTTGCTGAAAGTTTTCTCGTGTTGATTGTCAAAACTGGTTCGCACGCGCGTGGCGGGAAGTTCGTGAATTCGTCATTCGATCCTGAAAGACTCATTTGCTTTATTTATCATTGGCGGAGGAAGGTCATGGAATTTTCAGCCGGATTGACAGCTTCCGGCCAATGTTTTAAATTAAATTTAAGCTTAATAATTTTTTTATGGAAATCCAGGCGGGAGGGGGGTCTTTTGTCCTGGAAATCCAGATAGGAGGGGGGGTCTTGTGCTTCAGGAAATCCAGGTGAGAGGGGGGGTTAAAAAACTACCCCATCCGTCGGGGGGGTGTGGATTTTTTCTGGAATAACCCATTTTTGCAATGCTCATAACATAATTATGAACTGGACCAAGTCTTAGAAAATTTTGATTACTCCTTCTTTTTCAGTGGAATCACCTTAAGCAGACCAGGTTCAAGCCTTAGCTGTGTTCTTGGGCAAGAGCAAATTGAATTCTGGGGGTAACCCTGCAACGACTAGAGGAGGCAGCATGGCCTAGTGGTTAGGGCACTCATGAACTTGTAATCTGGAGGCCCCAAGTTCAATTCCTCCACACTTTATAAATACAGTTGAATCCCGATAACTCGAACCCTCAATAACCCCGAACCTTTTTCGATTTCACTTGAAGGTTCGAGTTATCGGGATTCAACTGTAGCCAACTGATTAGCTTCCTGCCAGTTGGGATTTTTAAACAAGTTTCTGTTTGATTTACCACATTTGTTTGCTCAGATTTACAGTGTTCCCAGTTAGCACAGCAGCGCTCTAGATACATTAACACTCAACTAAAGTGTCTGATTTATTTTATTTAATCCCATTTGGGGGGGGGGGGGGAGGGGCACATGAGTACAAATACTGTACATGTACTCCTGGTTGCTTCATGCTACTGAAACCGGGATAAGCTCTGGCCTGATGGGCCACTGGTTCGAATGCAGACTTAACCATTACACAGTGCAAGTCACAACTTTCCTCAAAGCAAAACAGAAGCTTTGTTCCAGCATTTGTCAAAAGACCTGTTCTCAAACAACTTAACATTTATGCGCATACCTTGTTTCATTTGGTCTCTGTATCTTGTTTCCCCAATCTTAACAGAGGATTTTTGATGCTTACTACAAATAAATAATTAAAAGAAAAAAAAATATGGTGCATTAAATCAACATAGATTATACTAGAATAAGGCAGATAAATGCTGTGTCCTAGATTATTCCAGAATAGCTTCCCTGTGAAAGATGAAATATTCAACATGTCCTGAGCGTGGAGAAAAGGAAAAAATCTGAGTCCTCAACAAGAATCAAACCCATGACCTCCCAAACACTGGGTAGGCACTCTGTCCACTGAGCTACGAGAACTCAGTCTCATGGAGGGAAGGCCATTTACTTGGTTCATATGTGACACGCTTCTGCATACTGCTAGGATTGGCAGTGGTCATACACTGTACAGGATGCTATTGACACTGCCGATCCTGATGATGGTAAGGGATTTTCCAAAACCAGCAAACCAACCAAAAGAGATGGCGCTTACCATTTGAAATTTGGTTTCCTGTTATTGGTTTCCGTGGATGAGAGAATAGAACTGGGAAATCGTGAAAATGGTAAGGGAATTTCCGACGTTCTGTTCTGAACGGAAAAAAAGGAATACCTCTGGAAGGTCCACAATTATTTTCGAACGGATTTTCCGGAACATTACTGTTCCATTTGACTTTCAACTGAAATTTCCGGATTTTTTGGCTAAATGGTACCCCAGGGGTGGTACAGTGGCAAGAGCACTTGTGTCTGGCTTAACATAAGCAACCTAGTTTTCAATGAAAACACAAAGGGGATATTTTGTCCAGTGAAACAACGTGATCAACTTGATACAATGGATGACCGCCAAGGGAAGCTGTAAGCTATCAGCAAACAAGTTATATTATTACGACACACTATTCAAACACGTGCCAGTCATTATTCAAAGCATGATTTTCCAAGTTCTGCTAAAGATCGATCATCATGAAAATCTGACAATATTAAAACACACTAAAACTCCAAACTTATTACATACTGAATTTACAAATCTCTGCCTACAAATAAACGAGCAATCATTGGTTCAAACAACGAAAAAAAAAATGTATTTGCGCAAACAGGTCGGGGTTTGAATAGACTTTGAACACGTAAGCAAGCTCATAGAGTGATCATGAGCGCAGAATCTTTGATCAAATCATGACTCAACACATAATTGATATCTTTAACATTCTATGAATGAACGGACTTATGTAGCTGCCTTGTGGACCAAATTTATTCTTACAGAGACATGACAATACTAAATGATGGAGAAAACGCGAAAATTGCTTACCTATTGGTCGATTCATCGGGCATTTCGTCCGGATGTCCTAAATCTGAGCGCTCCAAACGAGCAACCTACAGCGGAAGCACAATAATTTTGGATATTCAAATGAAGTCAGTTTAGTGATCAGTTCAAAAGATGAAAATTAAGAAATATCTGTAAATATATAGCTACCAATTCTGCTTTCAAGCCTGCCACAGAAAAACCTCGTCTCTTCAATTCTTGTCGTAATTTTACTACAGTCCACGAGTTGAAATTTGACGGAGCTTCGGAATCTTTCGCCAGGCTTCGTTCGAGCCGTCGTGAGGTTCGGCGACTACGCTCGGCCATCGATCGCGCGGAAATAAAGGTTAAAGTTCTTTCTGTATTAGCAGTGCGCTGTCAGATCTCTCAGTATGAGTAAAATAACGGAAATTTAGGTGTTGAAATAGTCCACCGGACAAAAGGAAAGTGCAATAAAATGGCCACCGTTTGCAATGGGAATTACCGCTGGAACCAACTCAACCAAGACAGTTTACTTCCGGTAAAATTCGTACCGCTGACCGATGATCCCGAGAAGAAGCGGTGGAAATGGACTTCCGGTTTGGACAAACATGAAATGACTGAAGTATCACTCTATTTACAGTTAAACGTGTAAAGTAAAAGTTGTATTGACGTGGCGAAACGGACTTGGCTGCGCACAACTGCGCTTTATGCAACGCATCGATGTCACTAAGCGCGCACGCTATGGGAATTTGCTCGCTCAAAATAAAGCGCGCGACTAAACTGCAAGAAAATTTCCGGTGCAACGAAAACCAGTAAATGGATTTTAAACCAGGAACAGCGAAAGAGCAACATCGCAGAAACGCTTGTCGATGAAATGGCTCATGGCTCTGAAACAAATTGCTTATCGATCAAACGTTACCCGAAAACTGCTAACTATATATGGCATAGTGCACGCGTGAAAAATTGCGCGGGACGCAAATATTTAACTCGATAGGAAAAATGTAACAGACCCTAAAAACGAATTCCATAGTACTTGAAAACAACTCGTATAAGTTTTAAAAACGCGTGGTGACCCCTACTTTTTTCGACTATTTTGCTTGTTTACAAGTAAAATAGAAGATTAGTGGGCATCGTTGGCACTCTCTTACCATATTCTTGCAAACTCTCAAGGGAATATTCTTCGCTGTGGGTGATAAAAACGTCACTCGATAAGAATGCGTCAGCCCTTCCCGATCCCGAAGTGTGATTTTCACGTGTCGCTCGTCAGGTCTGAACTCGTTCAGGTACCACAGACAGTGCAAAACTACGGAATGCTCTCCCTGAGGCCTTGAGAAGTTGCAAGGATTTTAACGAATTTAAGAGGAATATTCGAAATTTTTATCAATTTTAATATTAAATATAACTTATTATAAATTGTAAATTTTTATATTTTATTCTTTCGATTTTATCAATTTTACCATTTTATAGGCATGCTTTTTATATTTTAATGATAAATCTGTATTTTATTGTATTTTAAATTTATTATTTTACTCGAAGACATTAGCTTTTATAGCTACTCTCAAATTCGAGTTGAAATAAAGTTCATGTATGTATGTATTTATTTAGCCTGTAGCAAACTACAGGTGGGCATTTTTCAAAGATCTCTGCCACTCATCGATTGAATCGCTTAATTTTAACATGCTTAAAAGCTGCTGCGAATCTTCATTGTCAGAGGATATTGGCCAGTGCAATTTTCTATTGTTACAAGTCATTCATTGAAAGAAGTATTTTTAGCTCGTCACGCAATCTTCCCGGTAACGAAATGTACAAGAAGATCATGGCGCCTCGAGGCACGTATTTAAAAACTGCCGGGGTCTTGTTTTCCATTCTGAGAACGGAGAATTCCTTTTCAAAGTTTAAAATGACATGACGAAACACAGATCAATTTTTAAGTGGATCTAAAATGGAAATCATGGAGTACAGTGTGCTAAAACCGTTGCGGTGAGAAATGTATCTTTCATTGCGCGGATAAGAAGACCTTGTGACATGCATGGAACTATCAATGTGTTTTGACTACAATTCACGGACTTGATCACGACTTAATGCAGCTTCTGAAGACTTCAGAAAGGAAAATGATAACGTACAATATTGCTTCGAACTTGAATGGAATTTTTAGAAGGATCGGTAAAGCCACTGAGTAAAAAATTGACTGCAAACAGCCGTCTGGCTAAAATTAAACTTCCGCTTTAGCGTGAATAATGCAGGATCTCACGGCTTCAAAAATGTGCAGAATTTTGAAGCTTTTGAATACATTAGTAGCTACATCTTGAAATGAGAATTAATCAAAAACAAAACTTCTTTCAAGTTTCTTTCATTTGTCCAGTTTGCGTTTGGAATTTTAGGCAGTGTAAAGAATATATATAATAAAATCATAGCTTTAGAAATTGAATTGACAACACAATATATTATTCATAGATGCTAATGTATATGTAAACGTTTCTCTGCATGCATATCTACATACACACATCTCTGAAAATAACCCTCGATAAAATTGTAGTAGCACGTAAGTTAGTTGACTTATTCGCCATCTGAATCTTCTGAGTCGGTGGATACAGCAAACATCTTGTTCGGATTTTCACAATCGCTTTCACACATACAGACGCAGGCCTCGGTACATGCAAGCGAAGCATTTTTACAGGAGCAGTTGCCTCTACATCGTGATTTAGAACAGCAACAACTGGTAAGTTCCACGAGACTTGCTGGTGCTGGTTCCTTGGTCATCAGCACTGGAAGAACCTGGCCTTCGCTGCTTTCCCATCCATGTTCAACTGGTGAGGGTATGTTTTGTGTAGCTATCAAGGCACTCCTCCAAACAAATGTTTGGTAACTACACCTCTCTTAATGTGGAGCGAAAGACTGTCGGACGTTGGAGGCAGGGACTCGCTGCTCTGTTCCTTATGACAAAAAACATGGAATAACGAAGTTCATCCGCAGTCGAAATACTGTAGTTCTTACCCATTTACGATATTACTGGGGGCAAAAATTAGATAAACAAGCCACATCAATCCATGTGTCAGAAGCAATCTTTCCACATGTACTCGCAAACTAGCGATGTTCCTGTTGCACTCACATTCTTGTGAACTAAATTGCCCTCTATCACTTAAAAAATGCGGTATTGCCAGTCATGCCCCCACTTTAGCCAGTTGATCTTTTATTAAGAAGCCCTTATCAGGCATGACAACATCACCTTTTTGCAAATGATCATATAATTCTGAATTTTCCACAATCTCTGGGTCACTTATTGACCCAAAGCATAGCTTCCTTCACACATTTTTTTAACTTGCTTGCTTGTGCTAAGTTCTGTTGATGATCTCTGTAGCATCGGGCACTACCTACAGCACACGAGCAGGGCGTTTCAGGAAATAACAATGCATTAAAAGCGCTCCAACTTGGAACAGATTGCTTTTGTTGATCAACTTCTTCTGGTTCTCTCTGTAGCGGTCTTGACTTTCGAGTAAAGGCCCAAACCAGATCAGTATTACAGGAAGCAAGATACTTATCTCCAGCTACTTGGAACGTTTCATCCTGCAAAGTTCCTAGAAGCGTAGTTAAAGGCGGTCGCTTTACTCGGGATGAAAATTCGAGGATATCATTGAACTTTCCGCCTACTTCGATTGATCTTTTTCTGATTGAGTGACTGCATTACCAATGACTTTAGGCTGCAGTTCAGGAACAAGTGACTTTCTTTGGAACACAGCTAAGGTGGTGGCATGCGTAGTGTTTATTCTATCTAGGGTTTCCTCGTTGATGTCGTTGTTATCTGCTGCTGCCTGAATAAAGACATTGGGGGAGATATTAGAAGGTACGACTACTTGGTTCTGCTCAGATTTTGCTAAGATCTCAACTACAAGACTAGAATCGACGCTCTAGATTTCGTCGTAAGATGAACAATTACCCATGCGATTAAGCATTGTCACAATCTCCTTTGAACCTGTCAAGTGACGAACTGACATGGCCAGACTGATATGCTTACGGAGCTTTTTCTGTCCATGCGATGTACAGTGTACAATTTTTTTGGATGTTGTTAAGGTGATGTCGTTCACATTAAGGGGATACAAGGAAATGCCTTGACATTTTTTGATTCCTGCTTTGATCATCTTGGCTGTCTGGTAGATCGGATTCTCAGTGTCCCGTGTTAATTGGTTTGTTCCATCAGTATTCTTCTGAGATTTGTCCTCGAGGCAATCCTCGCCATCTTGTACAACGTCCTTTAAGGAAAAACTACTCGAGTAAACAAGTTCTGGCTTCATTTTGTTGCGAGGCTGATGGAAAACAACAGAATGTGCGAAATGATCTCGAAGATACTTTTAAATTCATCTTCCGTGAAGCTTTCGCCGTTCACTCCTTTTTCGTTTAAAGGAGAAATGTACTTTGCCAGAAGAGACGTCATGTCATACGCTTTTCCAGATTCGAGCCCTTTCTTTGATTTCATCAGCCATTTTCTTAAATGCTTGTTCATAGCACGGGCTTACTTCACAAGCATTTACTTCTAATTTCGAAGCTTGATGTTCAATGTTTCTCTTGCCTACGTAACAAGCATGGTACACCTTATGATATTTTGCTTTAGCTGCAATTAAGTCGTTATTAACTTCTCGAAGAACGTGAAGCATTTCTTCGTCCGCTTTGGAATTAGCCGCATCCAGAATTGTATTGAAAGCTTCAAGGGTGGATACGCTGTGCAATTCACGATTCTTTCTGTGCGTGCGGTTTTTACAAAATACACACTTTGACCAGTCATTCGTAGGAACCATTGGTCGCAATATTCTCCCTCCATGATCTTGGACAGTGTCTTCGATGTTTTCTTCAGTACTGTACTTCTTCTCAATTGGAGATTTTTTTTTAACACATTTCACATTCTCACTGCTGATGTAAGATGCACAACAAGAGAAGTGCCACAACACACCATTATCTTTAACGATTTGAAGTTCATTGGCAAGTCTCTTGTAAACATCGTCCCGACGAATTTTCAATTTTGATATAAAATTGGCAATTTTAAAAAATTGGCTCTTGGGCTTTTCTCAATTTTTCTACACTGTCACCTGACAGATGATACTCTTTTGCAATAAGTGGCTTCAGTGCACGTACGTGGCCTCTTTAATGGAGGTGGCACAACTATTTGGATGACATCGCTATTATGGTTAAAAAATAAATTGAGAAGTGCTAACATTGTGAGAAAAAAAAGTATAGACCAAATAATTTAACCCAGGTATTTTTTGAAAGTGATACGCATTTGAAGAGAGATGGCAACAAATAAATGCGAAAGTTCACGTTCGAATTTTACTACTTATTTAATTGTTTTTCTCTGATTCGAATTCCCACCAGTAAGCTTAGCAGCAGTGATATGAAAGTTAAATAAAATATTTCACAGGCAAATATTGCAATATTTCGTAAAGGCAAGTTAGCTCGGTAAGCTATACAGTAAACAATGCCGTTTTACAGATATCGTCGCATTCACTTTCAAGGGTTGTTTCGTATTCACAATACCATTTTACAATTCTGAAAATATTCTGAAAAATGTCTTAAAAATATCGTATGACGGCGTCAATCCTGCGACCACGATTATATTAATAACACGTGGAAGATAACATTTTGCCACCTTATTTTTTGGCGTGCGAAAATTAGGTATTGAAAGCATTACCAGGAGAAATAAAATAATAGAACATTCGAATATTGCAGTTAGAATATTGCTACAACAGTTCTAGACTCTTAACTTTGACAATGATGCTGCCATGCCTACTTTGTCTCAGTTGTATCTCATCCGCGACTGATCACCATCGT